>CM053625.1:69197060-69234941 GCA_028646595.1 Phalanger gymnotis | reverse complement strand
TGAGATCACTCAGCTGTTGCCATTTCATGTCCCCAATTGTCTGTCCCCTTTTCTGTGTGTCAATATGCTCTGCTGATTTGTTGACCATGGGGTAGAGAAGATTGAGACAAAGGTGACCAGAAGAGTTTCCTCACATCCTCCCTCTCTCCAGTTATTCACTCATTCATATCTCACTCATTCAACAAGCATTTATTTAGCTACTTCTGCTCACCAGGTACTGTGATAGATACAAAGACAAGGAATAGAGTCTAGTGAAGGAAACAACATGAACATAGATAAATGTGTTTTTAAAATGTTTTTGGTCTAAGCCTGGAATTTTCCTGGTAAAAGAAACTCTAAGTGTGAAAACTGTACCAATGCAAATCTGCAATTATTTGATGAAACACTAAGAAATTCAGTAACATGCTCGGTCATATAGACAGTATGTTTCAAAGGTGATACTTGAATCCAGGTGTATTAGGTCTTCTTGACTCTGCAGTTGGCTCTTTATATTCTGTGCTGCCGTACATTTATATACTCATAAAAGAATGACCCTGAGAAATTTGCTCATATGGGACATAGGTCTGCTCAAAGTTCTAAGAAAAGAGACTAAGAGTTCTGGGGAAGCAGTTGCATTTTTTTAATGTGACAGATTGTCCAATATTGGAGAGAAGGAGTAACATAGAATGCTTCAGTGTTTTGAAAAGGAAGAATTGAAGAATTCTTTAAAATCAATAACCAGAGAAGTATGGGCACCAGAATTCTTCTGTGATTTTGGAATAAGAGGTAGTTTATTCAACCATAGAAAGAAGTTAAGAATTTGATTACTAACCTTAATTTAAAGTGGGCCATTCACAGAAATAACTCAGTCTGAACCCAGAAAGATAAGGAAGGTGTGAAAGGACACGTTCCAGAACTGTGTTAAAGAAAAAGAATATCTCTCTCTCTCTCTCTCTCTCTCTCTCTCTCTCTCTCTCTCTCTCTCTCTCCCCTCCCTCTTTTCCCCTCTCTCTCTCTCCCATAACTTGTTTTTGTTGAGATGAGTAAATTTGACTGAGAAGAATATGCCCATTAAATTGTTGGTCAAACAGAGTGGATCAACTCAGCTTAGCAGTGGAAGCTTCTATTTAACACAGAATCTACATTCATCAAGGAACTTTTATAGACAATTAATCAGACATAATGAGGAAAACATGGTTCCAGAACTGCGAGTTACCCATAGCACATGACCTTTCTTCACTAATGTACTTCCCTTTAAGTGTGTGCCCACTCTCCCCACATCGAAATCATTGGTGGGTGATTAGGACCCAAGTTTATATATGGATTGTAATATATTTCATTATTCCTTATTTTATTTGCCACTATCATTGTTTCTTTTGCTTTACTGTTAAATAAATGGTTATTTTAAATCTAAATGTGTCATTGTGAGTGGCTAGTTTTGTGTAAATAGAAGCAGATGGATGGAGGCTTTAGAGCTAAAGTGCAGAGTAAGGAGAGTTTATTTTCCCTGCAACACTTCTAGACCCTGAGTGAATTTGAGTACTTCCATGTGGTGGTGCTCTAGGAACTGCCATTGTGAAGGCAGGTTGGAGTGAGTAAGCCAGTACAGAGAATGAGGTGTCCACATGTCCTGTGTAAGAGGTATGAAAGACTGCATAGTTGGTAGAGATATGCTATGCACATATTACATTGTAGAGACATGTTTGGTACCCTTTGTGTTGGCAGAGATCCACTGGAGAAATTATCCATTCAAGATTTATTAGATACCCTAGCAGGTATAAGGAACCTGTGGCCTTGAGGCCACACATGGCCCTCTAGGTCCTCAAGTGTGGTCCTTTGACTGAATCCAAACTTTACAGAACAAATCCTTTTATTAAGGGGATTTTTTCTATGAAGTTTGGATTCAGTCAAAGGGTCACATTTGAGGATCCAGAGGGCCACATGTGTCATGGGCCATGGACACCTAGTGTCATAGGAATTAGGATAGGGAATGGATCTGTGACTTCATTGATATAGAGAACTCCTAAATGAGGAAACTCCCTTTGCCAATGCAGGTCTACACCTTCTGTACTACTTACAATCTTAGAAAGTTGCCTAGAACATTGAGAGATTAAATGACTTCCTCACGGTCATACAACCAATGTGAGTCTTGAAGACACTTTTCCTAGCTCAGAAGCTAGACATCTATCCATTTTGCCATGACTGCTTATATCCATACTTATACGTGGAATGTATACAAAACACATTAAAAGCAAATACAAAAGCAAATACAGTTGGAGGAAAGAATGCCTGGGGGGGAGGGGGAAGAGTGAGGGTGGGGAACACGATAACTATCTTCAAGTATTTGGGGAGTTATCACGTGGAAGGGAGAATAAGATTTATTCTGCTTGCCCCAAGAGAGCAGAACCAGAAGTAATGGGTAGAAGGTACAGAGAGGCAAATTTAGGCATGATGTCAAGAAAAATTTTCTGATAAGTAGAGCTGTCCAAAAATGAGCTACCTTAGCAGGTAGTGAGTTCCCCATTATGGCAGGCTTTCAAGCAAAGGCTGAGTGCTCACTTCTTGGGTATACTATGGTGAGAATTCTTTGGGAGGTTTTGGTTGGAATAGATGGCCACTGAGCTCCTTTCTCAATCCTCAGTTATTGACATGCTGTGATAGATGAAAAAAGCCAAACATACAAGGCAATATGTAATTGAGTGACAAGCTATACAGTTCACTTATGTGACATAAAATTTCAAATGACGTGATCAATGATGACTGGGATAATCAAAAAAAAATATTCCATGGAGAAGGACTGGAGACCTAAACTGAGTCTTATGACTCAGGACTCCAAAAGGGAATAGAACTTCCAGTAGAGAACTGTTATTCAAAAAATAGTCAGCACCATGGCTAGGGATAGCGACCGAGAGTAGCAAAGGTGGCAAAGACAGCAGACTGGGCCTTTTTGGTTGTATTACTCCACTTTTCTCATGGCTTGCTGGAGTGGGGTTACCTGGGCTATTTAAGGAGGGACTGGGGCTGTTACCTGATTTCACTAAGGTCAGCCAACTTTTGTGCTTTTAAAAGTGGATTGGATTGTTCACAGAGTAAGGTTTAGCTCTCCCCCCTCCCCACCCTCACACCAACTAAGAGCCCCCAGATCGTGGGAAGGATGTTGTGCCATTGCCCTTATTCTTCGAGGAGACGTTTATCTCATAGGGGTATGTCTTTCCCGGTCCATCGACCAACAAGGAGGCAGAACAAAAGAGATGTGTCCCTTCCCCTGAAGAAAAGAGTCTTGTGGGAAACTTGGTAGCATCTCCTTCACACTCTGTTCCAACAGAACCAGCCTACTCATTTTTTGACAGACATTAACATTTCTTTCCAGGTCTGTGTGCCTTAGCAGAACCCATCCCCCACATTTGGAATGTACTCTCTTCTTCTCTAGAACTCTTTGAATCCATAGTTTCAAAGTACAACTCAAGGGGCAGCTAGATGGTGCAGCGAGTAGAGCACCAGCCCTGGAGTCAGGAGGACCTGAGTTCAAATTTGGCCTTAGACATTTGACATACCTACTAGCTGTGTGACTTTGGTTAAGTCACTTAAGCCCAATTACCCTGCCATCCCCCACCTCTGAAAAAGAAAAAAACAAAGTACAACTCAAAATACCATGTCTCCTTTTGTGCTCTTCCTAGGTCTTAGAGCAGAATTAATTTCGAGGACAGCTAGGTGGAGCATAAGACTTGGAATCAGTAAGACTTGAGTTAGAATCCTGCCTCAAACAGTTTTTTAGTTGTGTGATTTTAGGCAAATCACTTGACCTCTCTCTGTCTTAGTTTCATCATCTGTAAAATGGGGATAATAAAAGCACCTACCTCACAGGGTTGTTTTGAGAATCAGATAAATTAACATATGTAAAGTGCTTTGCAAACCTTAAAGTGTTATATAGATGCTTCCTATCATTGGTAGTAGTAATTCCAGTATGACTTATCTTGCATTTACCTGTTAGATCCTCCAGGGGAATGTAAACTTCCTGAGGGTTTTCAAACTCTGTTTTGTTTTAGCTATGTCTACTGAGGACCTAGCACAGTGCCTGGCACACAGTAGGAGGCTTTTTGGCAGTGGCTGAGGTTGTGACAAAAAGACCATTCAGACACAGCCCCAGCTACATTTCTGTCATAGTGCTTTTTCACAGACAACGTCTCTGCAACCTCATTATGTATCACTCCCTTTCCCACTCTACAATTTGGCCTAATTGCCTTTCTCTCTGTTCCTCACACAGAACACTCCATTCTACCTCCTTCCCCAATCCCAAACCACACCCCTACCCCTTCCTCTTGCCTGAATGAGACCCCCTCTCACCCACCTCCCAGAATCCCTTTCTTCTGTCAGGCATCAGCTCAAATATCGCCTTCTACGTAAAGCCTTTCCAGTTTTCCTCAATTGCTAGTGTCCTCTCTTGAAATTATTTGCATTTATTCTCTTTATATTTATTCTGTCCATACTTATCTGTGTACTTGTCCCTCCCATTAAAACATAAACTCCTTGAGGGGCTGTTTGAGTTTATATCCCCAGCATCTAGCACAGTGCCTGGCATTTAGTAGGAGTTTGACAAATGCTTGTTGATTGATTAAACAATTGGTGTCTGAGAGAATGTGACAAAGAAAATCACAAAGCTCCCATCCTGCTTTGAGTCTTCACCACCAAACTGGGAGGGATAGAAGGAGCTATGTAAAATGAAATAAAGAGAGATTAAAAATAGTAAGGGATTCCAGGTTTGCTGGCCTAGATGAGTTACACCAATAAACACTTGCTGATAGATTGGTTAATTGGGTGACATCTCAATTTTTTAAAAGACAAAAACGATGAATTCTGGAAACTGCAAATGGGTAAACTTGAATTTGTACTCACTTAGAGAAGAATGCAACCATCATTAGGAGCAAAAATGAAGCAAATTAGAATGTATCAAGATAAACTCTCCTCATCTCCTTTGTTGTTGGGTTTTTTTCGGGATTAATTAAGTTGGTAGATCAAAGGAATACTGTGTGTCTTCATTTCAGGAAAGCATTTGACAATACTTCCTGTGATATCCTTGTGATAATAACATCAAATGAATTCCCAGACAAATGAATCCCTATATACAAAGAATATTGATTATTGGCTCTGGGTCAACCTGAAGAGACATCTCTGGTAGAGTGATTCAGGACTCTGTTCTCAGCCCTGTACTGTTGAACAGTCTTAGATGAAGACACACACACACACAAATTTTCATATGAGACAAAGATTGAAAGAATGGTATAACAAAGCTAGATTCAACACCAAAAAAATCTCAACAGATTTGAATAATGGCCCAAATCCAAGAAGAGAACATTTAGTAGATATGCATAAAGTCTTGGGACCAGGACTGAGTAGGAGAGGCATATCTGTTTGGATCACATTTGGATAACTATGGTACTTGATCAGTCAATCAAACAGGAAGAATATATTAAGCACCTTCTATATACTAGGCCTTGAGATCACTGCTGTGAATACAGAGACAAAGATGCCCCCCCCAGGAACCTTATATTCTACGAGATGGAATCAATATATATACAATACAAGTAAATTGGAAATGTATGCAAAGTAAATGAAAACTAATTTGGGCAGACACTAGCAATGGGGGCAAGGCCATGTGTAGGAGATAGCACTTGAGTTGGTCTTTGAAGGGAGCTGGGAATTCTGGGAGGAAGAGGTGAGGAGGGGATGGGTTCCAGGCAAGGAGGACAGGCTATGAAAAGGCTTGCAGATGGGAGATAGAATATTGTGTATGAGGAGAAGCAAATATGCCAGATTTACTGATCCCAAATTCTCACTGTTGCGAAAGCCTGTCTTGTTAATGTCAATATTTTTCTAGGATTTTTTTAACATTCTTACTACAAATGAAACCAAAGGACACAAAAATTCTACCCCTGGAGTATTCTGGTGCCTCATTGTGACAACGAGATAAGAAAGATTAGCTACTTCCTAAGATTCACTACTGGACCTCCAGTGGCTCTCTGACCTTTCAGGATCTCACAAAGTTCTGTACCAAAGGAAATGCAAAATAAGCAGGAGGTAAGAGAGAAAACCCAGAAGCAAGTTTGCCTAAGAGGCCATGTATTCACAGGCTGGCCCAATGGTGCAGGGAAGGCACTCTCCCACACACATACATACTCACACAGGCCCTCTGGAGCTCCTCAGAGAGTTGTCCTTACATCTTGTGCACAGCAGAAAAATGAATTCTCAGTTTTGGCTTAGCAACCAATCAGAAGGCCTCACAGTAAGCAACCAGAAAATAGTCGCAGATACCTGCACGTGCTCTAAATGGAAGGACAGGACCATCCATTATCTTTTCTTAGAAATAGGCTTCTCAAGCATCCACATGAGTTGGCGGCAGGCAGAGACTATTGGACGTGTTTCTAGGACTGGGCCCTCATTGGCCAGTCTCCCAGTACATTTATACTTTAAATAATCAGTGATTTCAGTACAAAGGTAGATATAGGAGAGGATAGTGGAAATTGTGTTGGATAATGTGGCTTGTGAATAATAAATGAAAGAGACCAAAGATTTGTAGACTATACAAAAACTTCACACTTAAATATCACTAATATTTTCTTTAAAAGTCTGGGAGGTGCTACATATTGCATATGCTGAATAACATTGCAAAAAAACTGACTATATCTCAACAAACAGGCAGTAACTGGTTAGTGATGTGGGAGTCATTTACAAATCTGTCCCAAACAATGCAAAATTAGAAGAATAAAAATTAAAAGATATGGCATGTGATGAAAACAACTCCAACCTGATCTATCTTTAGACAGATGATTACTGGAAAATGGATAAAGGAACAGATAGCAACAGAGACTATAACGGTTTTCTAAGAAAGTTTAATCAATGTTAGTCAATTGCCACAACTGTAAGGCCAAAAGAACCTAGCATCTACCTCAGCTAGCAAATGTGATCTCTTTGGCAAGCAGAGATATAGAAGCCAAGGTCAATACTAGTTTAGAATATAAACTAATATATGAAGTCTTACAGAGTGTGGTGGTAGAAAATCATGAGCAGTACTGCTTCATTAAACAGCAAGAAACGGTTTAGGGAAAAGCAAGTTTATAGAAAGTTTGATGAGAGTCCTGCACCATCCCAAGAGCATTTAAGTATGAAACTGGAAGGAAGAAAGTGATTATACAAAAAATAGAAAAGATCTGGTAAGATTCCTATAATAAACTCTCTTCTCTATCAATGACAGTGGAACCACTACATTTGGACTCTAACATCACAGTCTCCGAAGGATGAGGAAGTAGAAATAGCATTTTTAAAAAACAAACATGGGAGAGCAGCTGGGCCATACTAAATATATACAGATGAGGCCTGTGCTGGCAATCTCCTTTAAAGACAATGAAGGATCAATTTTCAAGATATCTGAAAGAGGAGAGGATACCAAATGCCTGGAAAAAAAATGATGAATGCTATTACACCAGCACCAAAGAAAGTGATTGAGAAAGTATCAATGACAACTAACCAATATAATGATCATAAAAAAATGCAGTAAAAAACAACATTCAGATGACATGAATTTAACATTTGTAATGCCCTTTATACACATTATTATTCAATCCTTACAAAACTCCTATGAGTTTAATGTTACTGTGCCTATTTTAAAGATGTGGAAAATGAGGTTCAGAAAAATTAAGTTGCTTGCCTAGGGTAACCCAGCTAGAAGGCAGCATAAGCTAGGTTCATACCAGGGTCTTCTTGACTCCATGCACTATTGGAGTTGTTGTCTTGCTACATCTACATTCTCATTTCTAACAAATCTTTAGTAGAATAATCTGTGTACTTATCAAATATGTCCTTGATAAAGATATGAGAAGAGAATAGGAAGGTTTTTGAAAACGGTCTACAAATTTGAATAGAAAGGGATTCCTATCTGCACCATATTGACTTAGAAAACCACATATTAACAGTTTGTTGCTGTTTTTATTATTTTGTTAAGTATTTACCAATTACATTTTAATATGGCTCAGCCCACTCAGGAACTTTGCATGTATCTTGGGCTGGGGCAGTGAGTTTGGTGCTTCTGGTGTACCATACTCCACAGCTTTATAATCTCAAAACTGCTTGACTTTTCAGAGAAAGTACCTCTAGAGAGATTTGATTTTACATAGACTAAAATGTCTTTTTAAAGGTTCTGTGACAACATAGTATTTCCTGTACATGCTTTAAAACGTACAAGATTCTTTAAAAGATTCAGCAACAGTGATAATTCTCTTTGATGACATTCTGATTATTTATATCAAGCAGGCATGAAACAAGGAGATGTATGTTCACAGAGGCATTTACCGTTGTCATGGAGGCTGGCCCAAGGAGAGTACAAATGGAAGAGAGATTCTATATCTGGAAGTAAGGTCTTCAAGACATGCCTCTTTGCAGATGACATTGTGATGAATTGCATCAAGCCCTGAAACATTGGGGTGCCTCCTGAATGAGATTCAGGATCAGTTTTAAAAGTTTGGCCTAACTATGTATACAGGAAAAACCAAATGGATAAAGAATACCCCACCAATGGAATGTAAACTCCTTGAGGACAGAAATGGTTTTGTTTTTCCTTTCATATTGTCCACCCCTAGCACAATGTCATGTCTTGTATATTAAGTGAATGAATGAATTGTCCACATGTAAATAGCTGGAGAGTCCCACTGAGGTGGTCCATCAGTACATAGGTCTTAGACAGATACTCCAAACAGGATGTGAGCCCAGAATTCAAAAGGAGAAAGAGAATGAACTGGATTGCATTTGGGACATCGTATGGTACTTTTAATAACTACACACACGTCCGTGAAACAAAGTTCCATCTTTTTAATGTCAATATTATGCCAATAATGCTCTACATCTATGACTCACGGAGTACCATGATTTTTGAGGAATCATAATTACGGGTCACCCAAAGGGCAATGGAAATATATATGATGGACGTAGGCAAACAAGAATATAGGACCAATGAAGAATTGCACACAAGAAGCAGTGTGGAAGAGAGATCAGCAAAGAGATGCCCAATGAGAAAAAGGTAGACAAGTAGAGAGCACAATGAGTAAGAGATGGAAGGCCTGTGTGACTCAAAGGACATCAAAAGGAAAGGCTTTAATGTGTTGGATGGTTCACCTATAGAGGATCTGTGGGAAAACACAGATGAGAAACTTGGCGAGTTGCAATCTGCATCAGCCAGGAAAATAGTGACATGGATAAAATCAAAGATATATCGGATAATGGACGGCTAAGGATATGATCTTAGACTTAAGCAGATTTTTTGTAAAAGGAGAAGATGAAGGAGATAGGGCATAATAGTAGTTCGTGGAGATTTTATAAATAAGCCAACAGTGTGATGGAGTGACTAAAAAATATTAGGCTACGTTCAAAGACATCTGGTGTCCTGAATGAGAGAGGTAATCATGTCCCCATAATCTGCTCTGGACAGATCACCTCTATAATACTATGCTTTGTTCTCAGTGTCAATGTAAGGGAAATGTCAACAAGCTTAAGATTCCTGGAGAAGAGCTTCCTCACAATTACAGCTGTCCACCAATGGAAAGGACTGAGTTGCCTTATGAAGCAGTGAGTTGCCTGTCTTTGATTAGAAGCTGGATAACCACTTGTTATGGGCATTACAAAGGATAACTACATTTTTAGATGAAAGCCAAACAAAAAACCCTTCCAGGAGCGCATTTAAAGCTCCATTGAATTGTTGAATTGTTGAAATCCCCATATAGTAGAATGGAAAAGGGACTGGTTTTTGAATCAGAAGACATGACATCAAATCCTGCCTCTACCCCCTTACTACCCACATGACCATGGATAAATCATATAACTTCCCTTGGTCTCAGTTTCATTACCTATAAAATCAGGGGGCTAGGTGAGATGATCCTTTCAGCTTCAAATCTATGACCTCTGAACCTTTCATCCCCTTCAGCCAATGGCTCTAATCACTGTTAGGTAAGAGAACAGAGGTTAGACTTCCCAGAAAGGGAAGACCTGGGAACACAGAGGACAGATCCCTCGCTTCCTCAGGCTGTTAACTTCTTCCCAGTGATGACTTCTGAGGCTGCCCTATGATGACTTTGCTGAGATAGTGACGGTATGTTCTCTTTGCCTGAAGCAGAGGACTGAGGTTGCAAAGTGCCAGTTCGTAGTATTTGTTTTCCCTTCTTCCCACTGGTGCTCCATCCCCACTGATTGGCATCTGGAGTGGCTAAAAGCCTCTTACAGATGAAGAGTACCTGTGTTTACTTTTTAAATGTCAATCATCCCCACATTCTCCACAACAGATTAGCAAGCCTCTTGGCTGCATGGCTAGCATGCTCTGAAATAACATGGGAAGGACAGTTTCAATATTTGACAGCAAAGCTAGCTTCTCAAATTAGAAACGTAAGGGGTCTGCGAGACCTGGCAGGCATACGGTGCCGTCTGAGGAGGCCTGAGCCACGGAATAAGTTGGCAAGAGGACAAGGGCAGATTTTCTCAGCTTTGGGAAGTAAGACTTTACAGGACTGGGAGAGTTAATCTCCAGTATCTGACTGGCATGAGGAAGAAAAAGTAGAATTAGTGCCCTCAGAGGACAGAACTACAATCGATGAGTAGAAATTTCAGGGAGGAAGGTTTCGGCTTAATATAGGGGAAAACATCCTAATAATCAGAGAAACTTGGAACTTTCTGACAAAGGAATAAATTGCCTTGTGAGGTAGTGAGCTCCCTATGAATGAATGAATGAATGAATGGGCATTTATTAAGCACTTCCTACATGCAAAGATGTCACTGGAAGTATTCAAGCACAGGTCATATGACTTCTTTATAAGGAAGCTATAGAAGGAATGATAACAGTAATGGTAAGAAGAGTTGGCATTTATGTAGTGCTGAAAGGTTTGCAAAGTGCTTTACACACATTATCTCATTTGATGCTTACAGCAACCTTGGGAGATGAGCTATTATTATCCTCATCCTACAGATGGGGAAACTGAACTCGGGAGAAATGTAATAAATTGTCCTGGATCGTCCAGCTTCTAAGGCTCTGGGGCCAGTGTTTGAATTCAAGTGTTTTTGACTCCAAGTCCAGCATTCCATCTTCTACGCTACATTGGGAGATGCATTTTTTGGTTGGGGGAGAAGGGAAGGGGCAGGGGCAGGGGAATCTGTGACTCCTTCTAATCCTTTTGTAGAAACTAAGAAGATGCTTCCTCCTCAGAAAATCAAGATGCATCCTGTGTGGGTCCTCTCTACTGTCAATGTATGAGACATATTTTTTGCCTTTTTCCTCTTAGATCTACTAACAAGGGCTTCCTGTTGACCCCGATGTTCAGCTCTTCTGCTCTGGGTCGTCAGGGCCATGAGAGACCAAATGCTTTTAACTTGCTTCAACCTAACCTGAGCTCCTGAGAGTGACTGGCAGAATTCCAATCAGACCTAACAGCTTGGCTTTTCCGCCCAGCTCGTTCTGCTCTGTGTAATTAGCATGTCTTGTTTTCATCGTTAATGTTTTATTGCTATGCTTTTATGGGTTATGAACTGCTCGGAGAGGATGATATCCATGAATTATGCTTTGACAAGCAACAACCCTGATGGCAGAATCCTAAGATGTCAGAGGGGGAAGGAGTCTTGGAGGGCCTTTTACTTAGTGAATAGCAGATTTAGCACTGGAAGGGACATTTAATCCAGCCTCTTAACTTTACAGATTAGGAAACTGAGGCACAAAGAGGTTAAATGACTTGCCCAGGCTCACATAGTTAATAAGTGTCAGAGGCAAGATTTCAGGCCTTTCTGATTGCACATCTAACTTTTCTATCTACCACACCATCCTGCCCCTTTGACATTTTAATTTCCTATCAGCTGCATTCTTATGGACTGGTATCCATCATGGCCCTAGGATGCTTCATCATTACAAAACTTACCATCCCATACAATTTCATCTAACATTCTTCTCATCCCTTATAGATACCTTCGGTATTCTCTGTATTAGAGAACTGGAAGGAAGAGCTAAGAAATCCTCCCAATGCTTCCATTTAAAGAAGGCTCCCTGGCTAGCTATGTCCTCTTTTCCCATCAGCTACACTCTTTTGGACTGGACTCCATCATGGCCCCAGGATACCTCATCATCAGCAAACTCATCATGCTGTGAGATTGCATCTCCCTTGGTGCTCCCACCTCCTCAGTACCCTTTGCTGGCTTTGACTTGAGGACTGGAGGCAAGAGCAAAGGACTCCTCTCAAAACTTCCATTTAAAGAGGGCACATGGCCTTCTATCATTTATTTGCATCAGCTGTATTCCTTTGGTTTGGACTCCATCATGCCCCGGTGTCCTCTTTGAGGTGAAATCTCAGAGCTGTTGTAATTTGACTTTTCCTCAGTGGCATAGAACAATTTTATATAGTCTATAGTTTGTAATTCTTCTGAAAACAACTTACATCTTTTGACAATTTTCTATTGGGAAATGGGCCGTTGTTATGTATTTGGGTTAATTCTGGATACATTTTGTGTATTACATTTCTAATTGTAAGAGTTGTTGCTTCAGTTGCATTTGAAAAAGCTGATTCAAAGACTTTTCCCCAGTTGACACTTTCCCTACTTAACCTGGTGGCATATAATTTTGTGTAAAAGTTTTTCTTTTAATTTTATATAATAAAAATTGTCTATTTTCTCTTGTGTAATCACCTCTATACCTTATTTGGTTAAGAATTTCCTCTTAATGATACTTTTTTAAAAAGTCTTTCTTCTGTCCTCCTCCTATTTTGTAAATGATATGACTTTCTTATATTTAGCTGATGTATCCAATTATAATTCATTGGGGTATTTGGTATAATATGTTGGTCAAAAATTATTTTCTACCAGACTATTTCCCAGTTTTCCTAATAATTATTGTCAAATAGGGACTCCTTCAGACAACAGTTTATGTTGTTGGGTTCATCAAATACTGGGCTACTGAATTTAATAGTTTATGATTTTTTAAATCTGTCTTATTCTACTAATCCATTTTTCCATTTTGAGCAGTATCAAATAGTTTGATGAATATTACTTTGTAACATAGTGTTAAGCTATCTTTATCCCTAGTTTTTTTCTTTATTTCCCTTAAGATTTTAGATCTTTTGTTCCTTCAAATGAGACTTATTATTATTTACCTAGTTCTAAAATACAGCTCTTTGTACTTTGATTAGTATAGAATTAAATCTGAAAATCAATTTAGATAATATCATCATTTTTATTATATTAGTGTGTTCCAGTCATGAGCAATGAATATTTCTCTGATGGTTTCAATATTCTTTTATTTCTGTAAAAAGTATTTAATAATTGTATTTATGTTAGTCTTGAGTGTGTCTTAGTGAGCTAATAGACATATTTATTTGTATATGTTTTTGTTCAATTTAAGGAAAGAAGGAAGGAAATAAGCATTTATTAAGAACCTACTATGTGCCAGGAACTGTTTTAAGTACTTTACAGAGGCTATCTCTTTTGATCTCACAAAAACCTTGTAAGGTAGTTGCTATTTATGGCTTCTGGATAGAAGTTATCTGATTTGCCCAGGATCTCACAGCTACTAAGTGTAGGAAGCAGGATTGAAACCCAGATCTTCCTGATTCCAGAACGGTCCCTTCCTGCAAGGAGCTACCATTCTATTGAAATATAGCACGTGAGCAAACAAAATTCATACAAAGTAAAGAGTATGTAATTTTGAGGTGAACAGCACTAGCACCTGGGGAGATCAGGAAATGTCTTGTGTAGGAGCTGGTACTGAAGCTAAAGTCAGGAGGAAGCTAGGGATTATAAGAAGAGGAAGAAGAGGTGAGGAGAGAGAGAATTGAAGGGATGAGGGACAACCTGGACAAAGACACAGAGATAGGGGATGGAATGTCCGTTCTAGGAACAGCAACTAGGCCAGTTTGGATGAAAAAGTTGGTACATGAAAGGAAATAATGTGTAGTAGGTCTAGAAAGGTAGACTGGAGCCAACTAGTAAAGGATTTTAAATACCAAAGTGAAACAATCCCTACCCTCAAGGTGCTTACATTCTAACAAGATAACTGAAATGCTTTAACAACAGCAACAATATAGGGATATACGAAAGTGACCCAAGATGATTGGAGGAGGGGAGGGGATGGTCCTAGCAGCTGGGACAATCAGGCAAGGTTCATGTAGAAGATTATGCTTGAACTGGGTCTTGAAAAAAAAAAGTACTTCTAAGGGATGGAGGTAAAGAAGGAATGCATTCTAAATATGGAGGACAGCCAATACATGGAGATGGGAAATCAGATGTCCTATGTAAAGAACAGTAAAAAGGCCAGACAGACTGGACCATAGATTTCAGGAAAAAAAAAAGAATAATGAGAAATAAGACTGGAAAGGTGATCAGGGCCACACTGTGATCTCAAGAAAGCTGGTGAACAGGGACAAGGTAAGGGACAGGTTGCCAAGGCTGTCTATTAAGGATGAACCTGTGGGTGTTGGCTGTGCTATCCCCTGTCCCATTTCTAAAACCACCCCGCCTAGAGCTAAAGACCACCATGTGAAGCCGGCAACAAGGTCCTCCCTCCTCTCTCAACCCACTTGCCCATGGCCTTGCTCTTCTCCACCTCACCTGGCTTAAAAGGAACGTGCAATTTTTAGGGACTCCATCATGTAGGAAATTCAAATCCTTAAAAAATAAACAATATGAATGGAGAATGCCAGAGGAAAAGAACAGCCATATCCAAGTATGTGAGCTTCATTCAGGTTGGCCCAGAATGCTTCTTTGACCCAAGCTTTCCTAGGAAGAGAGCTCCTGGCTCTGGCTCCTGCTGAGCCCCTTGGCTCTAGTCCCCCATGCTGCTGGTGTGCAGGGCATCTTTATATGTGCTGTTAAGTTTGGGCCTAAATAGCAATCATGGATATAGACACAATAGAAGCGGATTTTGGTTGCTATGGAAACCATAGCTGCGAATTCCCAGCCCCTGGACTGACATTTCAACCCACCACTATACTGAACTCGTTTTCGAAACATTAAATTTTCTCAGTTTCTTTTTTTTGGGGGGGAAGAAAAGCAATCATGAAAACCTTTTTTCCCTTTGAAACAGCAAAGATAAAGCAATTGAACATAAGCCAACTTCCCTTAACCCTTTTCTTTTGGAGTTTCCTCCTAAAGAGAAGAGGAATTAGAATCATCACCCTGAGTTATAATCACAGAATCCTAGAATATCAGAGCTAGAAAAAAAAATCTTAGGGATCACCTAGGGCCACCCTCTCACTTTATAGATGAGAAGACTGAGGCCCAGAAAGGAGAAAGGATTTGCCTAAGGGCAGATAGAGTTATGAGCAGAATGAGACTAGAATCTGGGTCTTGTTGCCCCAAGTTGAGTCCATTTTCCACACTTCTCACTGCCTCTTAAAGCTAAATATAAATATAGTGCAGATAAATTATAATGACGATGATAGAGAAATGGATAGATAGATTGGTGATAGACAAATAGATGAATAGATGAATAGAAAAATAGATGGATAAATATATTGGTGATAGGCAGATAGAGGAATAGATGGATAGATAAATGATAGAAATAGATGGATAAATACATTGGTGATAGAGAAATAGATGGATAGATACATTGATGATAGGCAGATAGAGAAATAGATCGATAGACACATTGATGATAGGCAGGTAGATAGAGAAATGATGGATACATACATTAGTGTAGGCAGATAGAGAAATAGATGGATAGAGAGATTAATGATAGAAATAGATGGATCAATACATTGGTGACAGAGAAATAGATGGATAGATATATTGATGATACGCAGGTAGAGGAATAGATGGACAGATAGATTAATGATAGAGAAGTAGACAGATTGATGATAGAGAAATAGATGGATAGATAGATTGGTGATAGGCAGATAGAAATAGATTAGAGATAGAGAAATAGATGGATAGAGAGATTAATGATAGAAATAGATGCATAAATACATTGGTGATAGAAAAATAGGTAGATTGATGATAGAGAAATAGATCAATAGATACATTGGTGATAGGCAGGTAGATAGAGAAATGATGGATACTTACATTAGTGTAGGCAGATAGAGAAATAAATGGATAGATACATTGATGATAGGTAGGTAGAGAGATAGATGGACAGATAGATTAATGATAGAGAAGTAAACAGATTGATGATAGAGAAATAGATGGATAGATAGATTGGTGATAGGCAGATAGAAATAGATTAGAGATAGAGAAATAGATGGATAGATAGATGATAGAGAAATAGATTGATAAAGAAATAGACTGGTGATAAGCAGATAGAAAGATAGATGGATAGAATGGTGATGGACATATAGAAAGATAGAGTGAGCAAGCATTTATTAAGTGTTTCATATGTGCCAGACACTATGCTAGAAGTGCTTGGAAAGACTTGAAAAAAGAAGCAATTGACTGAGGACCATGTCGCAACACTGCCCACATCCAGTCCTACCCAGCCCTTTCCTAGGAGTATTCTACTGAGATGTGTAAAATAAGGTTACAGCCCTCCTAGATCTCCCTCTAGTAGTAGGGGTAAGACTCAAGAGCTAATCATTGCAATGTGTGTGTGATACTTGTGACATGACTGATAAAGAAAAAGCGTTAAGGAATTTTGAGGTGGCAGGGAACACTTTGGGGCTCGGGTCATCAAGAAATAAATACTTCATGGAGCAAATAGCATTAGAGCTGGGCCAACTTGCCCTTCTAGCTATTCCTCACGCATGACTTTCTATCTCCTCCTCTACTTTTGCACAAGTTGTGCCCCATGCCTGGAAGGAATTCCCTTTTTACTTCTACCTCTTAGAATCCCTAATTTCCTGTAAAGCTCAGCTTAAATGCTACCTCTGCATGAATCTCCCTTCCCCCACTATTACTGCTTACCCTCTTCCCAAATTATCTTGGATTTATTGCATTTATTACATACAATTTATTACATTTATTACATATTATATTACATTTATTATAAATTATAATACATTTATTACATAAGTACATTACTTATATTCTATACACTTATATGTATACATGTTGTCTTCCACCATAGAATATAAGCTCTTTGAAGGCAGGAACTGTTTCATTTTTGTATCCCCAACAATTAGCACAGTGGCTGGCATACAGTAGGGGATTAATAAATTCTCGTTGATTGATTGAAGAATGGGCAGAATCATATAATAGTTTGGGTGAAAGGAATTCCAGATGGAGGGAGCAGTGAGCAAAGACATCTGTAAATTCTTTCACTTCTCTTGGGCTCAGTTTCCTTTGAAAAAGAAGGAGGTTGAAGACATTGACCTAGAAGGCCCTTCCCACTCTAACACTCTCTGAATTCTATGATGCAGTGTGGTTAATCCATTTGGGGATTATCCAAGTGCTTTGCTTTCTCCTCTTCCTTGTTCCTGTTGATCCTTATTAGTTCCTTCCAGAGAGGGTGGGCTGGGAAGGTATAGGATGTGATTCTTCAATTAACCCTTCACATTCCTTGGTATTTTTAAACCATGAAGACAATTTACTGATTTTATTTACCCTTTCTCTTAAAAAAATTCACTCTTCTATTAAAAAAATCAAACAAACATTTTTTAAAACATCAGTGTCAATTCCCAAAAATTCTTCCTCCAAAAAATAGAATTTGCCCTTGTAACAAAGTACAGATAAGCAAAGCAAATCAGCACATCGGCCATGTCTCTTTCTGCACAAATAGTCTCCCATCTCCTTGCCAAAAAGAAGGTTGCCTACTTCTCTATCAATCCTCTGAAGAAATGGTCAGAACTCTGACCTCTCACTTTTGTTCCCTTTTATAGTATTATGGTGATTACAACTCAATTGCTGTGCTCTCTTCCCTCAACATCAGTTCATATGAATCTTCCCATTTCCCAGAATTCTTCAAATTCATTGTTTATTGCAGCACAATAATATACCATTACATTCCCATAAAAGCAGCAGTCTACCGTGAAAAGAGTACTGGATTTGGAGTCAGAAGATGTGGTTCTAATCTTGCCTCTAATACGTGATATTTTTGTGACCTTGGCCAAGTCTCTTGACTTCTCTGGGCCTCCTCAGTTCCTCTTCTGAATAGGTGGAATCAGATACCTTCAAAGGTCCTTTTAAGAACTGAATGTATGATCCCCTATTACCACAATTTGTCCAGACATTTTGCCTTTAACTAGACAAGCTCACCTGGCGGCTTAGCTGCCTGTGCAGGCCAATAAAGGAAAGGGTATGGTAGAGAAGAAAGGGCACTGGCTCTGGGGGGAGATGACCTGGGTTCAAGCCCTGGCTCTTGAGCTTGTTACCTGTGTGGCCTTTAGCAAGTCAGTTAATGACCCTGTACCTTGGTTTCCTCATCTGTTAAATGGCAAGATGAAACTAAATGGTCTCTGAAGGCCCTTCAAGTTCTATATACTACAAATCTGGTCTCTGCTGGGTAAGATGTTGGTAGAGTTATAAGATCTCAACCCTATCTTCAGAGAAAACCTTATGGTATAACGATAATTGAATATTCAGGGCCACAGAAGCCTGGGACATATGGGATCCACTTTAAGGGGGTCAGTCTTGGGTGTGACTGATACACACATACATTTCCACCCATGGTGGCTATGCTTCTTCCATCCATGTCTGCACTCATGACTTCTGTACCATTGGCAAAATCTTAGCTAAGGGCTCAAGGTTGGGGAGTTATAATAGATACTTAAGTCCCAGAACTCTTGAAACATTTCACTAAAGGATTTCTACTCCAAAGCAGACCACTCTAACAAGCAAGCTCTAATGAATTGTATATAATTTACCTATAAACACATACTATAACACATTATAACATATAATACAACATAACAATGGATTATAACAACACAATATAACAGTATAACAATAAAAGATAATATAATGCCATAAAATATAAATATGATATATGACATAGCATAGCCTAACAGAGAGATGGAGTGTCATGTGGGATGAACACGTATGATGAATAGTATAGCATGACATGACATGGCATGATATGATTTAGGGCAGTAGAATGTAGTAGATTGAGAGTTAGTCTCAAAGCCAGGAAGACCTAAGCTCTGATTCATACAGGCTCTGTGACCTTGGGCAAGTCACTTGACTTTTCAATGCCCTCAGTAATTTTTTATAAGTTGAAGAGAAAGTGCTGGCCTGCATTGGTGGAGGTTGTTTCCTTATTTGGGAATTCCATCTACCAATGAAATCACAGGGCCAGTGTTTATCCCTACCTGTACTGTAATATGCGATCTGTACATACACATGTATATTATATATAATATTTTAAAATATAATTATTATATATTATTGTAATGTTATATATAATTTTAATGACTTTTGTTTTTATACTACTATCATCTCCTGAAATATACCTCCCACTGAATCTTCCCATTTAATAAAGAAAAAGTTAATTAAAACTGACTGACAAGAACATCTTAAAGTGTATGTAATATTTCACTCCTATCATCCCCCACCTTTCTACTGAGAGGAAGCAAGTCTGAGTTTTCAGCTGCCTCTAGGACCAAGATTGGTCATTGAAATAATCACAGTTCAGTTGCCTTTTAGGATTGGTTTTATTCACATTATTATAGTCATTATGTCCCATCCTTTCCTGTATACTCGGCATATTCTCTCCACCATCATCTTGACTCCCTCTTCAATTTTTTTTATTCTCTCCTTATCTTCCTACCCCTTCTCTGCTGCCTACAAATACAAGAAGACACAGTACAATAATGGGCCTTATGTTGGATCCTGAAGGCAATAGGGGCCACTGAAGTTTATTGATTGGGGAGTGGGAGGGACATGGTAAGTTCTACACTTTAGGAAAATCACTTTGACGGCTGTATGAAGGATGGATTAGAGTAAGATGAAACTTGAGACACGGACACCAATTAGAAGAGTACCGGTGAGAGATGATGAGGATCTGAACTCAAGTGGTGATTGTGGTATTGTGGTGAAGAGAAGGGGACACATACAAGGAATACTGTGAAGGAAGAAATGACAAGGTCTGGTGACAGATTGTATCTGTGGAGTGAGTGAGAGCGAGCAACTGAGGATGAATCAGGTTTCAAACATGAATGACTGGAAGGATGGAGGTGCTCTTGACAAAAAAGTAGGAAGTTTGGAAGATAGGAGGGTTGAGGGGGAGAAGATGACAAGCTCTGTTTTGGACATATTGAGTTTGAGATGCCTATGGGACATCATGTTTGAAATATTCAGTAGGGAACCATTGATGTATATACTAGACCTCAGGGGAAAGAAGAGGACTAGATAGATAGATAGATAGATAGATAGATAGATAGATAGATAGATAGATAGATAGATGATAGATAGAATGATGATAGATAGATAGATGGATAGATAGATGATAGATAGATAGATAGATAGATAGATAGATAGATAGATAGATAGATAGATAGATACATTGATAGATTGATAGATAGATAGGAGAGGCATCTACCTAGAAATGGTAAATGACCCCTAGGAACTGACGAGATCACCAAGTGAGATACTGTTGAGAAAATCAAATTATTGACTAAGTATTTTATATTTGATTCCATTCTGTAATTGATTCTATTCCAAAACTTCCTGAGCCATGTTTGCCTCCGAGTTCAGAAGTTCATGAGTCTAGAAGTTCAGTTTTCTTCTCCAAATTAAGTTTAAAAGTTGTTTCCTGTAACAATAGTGAGGCTAGTAGCACCTGTGGCTGTGTAAGACCAACAACAACCAGCACACAGAAGGCCACTAGCACAAGTTCTTTTGATCTGCTTTACTAAGGAAAGTAACTTTAAGAGGTTAACAATCTCACCTTAATCAAACATACGTATATAACTCATTTAGTTCAGGAGGAAAAAGCCAGTACCCTGAACTTCAGAATAAATACAAACAAATTACAAACAGAGACAATATAAACAGACCAAATCACAATTCATAGTTACCAAAGATCCAATGGGTCTGGGTTAGCAAAGCCGGGGGGCAGTTACGATGGCCTGCCTAGAGTCTCAACACTCCTTCCATGAGTGAGCCCCAAAGGAAAAATGCCAACCTCTGAAGGGTCAGGGTCTCACAAACATGTGATTCAAACCCATGTGAACTAGGTTTTCCCTTGAGGTAAGGATGTCATCAAAGACTCCTGATTTAATCAAAGAAACAAAGGTCAGACTCATCAAGGGCACTTGATTAAATACTCCAAAAGAGAAAACAGAAAAAAAAAGCCCCACTTTAATTACTGATACATTTCCCTATAAATCACTTTAACTGAAAGAAAACTGTTGAATCTGTATAATTCAAAGAAATCAGTTCTTGAAGGATGCAGGTGGATGCACCTGGGAGTCTGGTCTGTTATCTCTGTAACACTGGATATCCTTCAAGAAAGTCTGGTCTGTTATGGCTGTGACACTAACTGGCCATGCAGGTGGACACCACCAATGAGCTTTCCATAGCAACAAGATGGAAGGAGGGGTTGTTACCAGCCCTGCATTCCAGGCATCATCTACAATGAAAACAGATTTTGTAATCAATCGTATTGTTTACCATCTATGATGTTTCTGGTTCTTTTGTTCTCTCGTACTTCCCAAAACTATATGAAGGCTGGTAAGCCTCACCTTGTGGTCTTTTGGCCTACTGAGAAGCTGGAAGACCCCCTTTATTCATATTTGCTAGCCTTACCAACAAATTGGCCATGCACAGAACTTTGTGCCTCAGTCTACTTTAATTTCCGTTTCAGCAGAATAGAAGGAAAAGACAAGGGGGCCCCGGACAGAGAGTTGGAGGATACTCAGTGGTGATAGTGTGCTCTGTGATACAAGATTATAATAATTAATATTATTAATAAACATTTATATAGCACTTACTATGTGCCAGGCCCTGGGCTAAGTGCTTTACAAATATTATCTCACTTGATTCTCACGACGGCCCTTTGAAGTAGGTGTTACTCTTATCCCCATTTTATGGTTGAGGAAACCGAGGCAAATAAAGGTTAAGTGAGTTGTCCAAGGTCACACAGTAAGTGTCTGAGGTCAGATTTGAACTCAGTTCTATAATTGTAATAAATAACATTTATAGACTGCTTACTATGTGCCTGGCACTGTGCTAAATGCTTTACAAATGCTTTTTATCTCATTTAAACCTCACCACAACTCTGGGAGGTAGACCATATTATTAGCTCCATTTTACAGATAATGAAACTGAGGCAAACAAGTCAAGTGACTTGCCCAGGGTCACACAGCTAGTAAGTGTCTGAGGCCAGATTTGAACTCAGATCTTCCTGACTCTAGGTCCAATGTTCTATCCATGTGCCACCTAGTAGTCTCTAAGGCACTCCTGGGGGTAAAAAGAAGAAAGATGTGTGACCCAGAGAGTCTGGCAGCCAATTCAAGAATGCAGGAGGTGGTGGTGAGAGATTGGCCAGAGCAAAAGTTGGAGTTGGCCCAGAGTCACAGCTTCCCTGTCTATTAGAATGAGGATAATGGTCTCTCCCAGGTCCTTGTGGGTTAACTATGATGGGGTCACAGAATTTGAAATTTAAAGGGGACCTCATCTCATCCAATCTGTGTCTGTAAAGGAATCCCCTGGTACCAGACCTGACAAGTGGTGATCCAGCCATCTGCTTGGAAGGCTTTCTTTGGGGTACCTCTAACTATTAGGAGGTTTCTCCCCACCTCTGGCCTAAATTTTTCTCTTTGCAACTTCTACCCATAGCTCTTTGTTTTAACTCCTGGTACCAGACAGAACAAGTCAATTCCTCTTCAATGTACTAGCTATTCAGGTATTTGAATCAGATATCATGGTCCTACCAACAGCATGCCTTCTCTTCTCCAGATTTAACACCCCAGGTCCTTCCCATCCCATCTGTATATGATGTGGACTCAAAGCTCTTTACCCTTCTAGTCTGCCCTCCAGTTTATTAATGTGTAATTAATTTTATTATGTTTTTAATTTTATGGTTTTTAATATTTTTGTTTTTATATTGTTTTTATATTGTGTTTTTAATATTGTACGTATTAATTTAATGTGTAATGTGTATTAATTTAGTGTGTAATTAATCAACTGGCTTAAAGGTTAAGCTCTGTGCATTTGTATGTAGACATTTGAAGCCATGGATTATACTACTGGCTCCTTTCTTGGATTTTGTCCTGCTCCTATTTATTCTTCTTCCCTCATAGAACTGCCCTCTAAAGGCATCTAGCCTGGCAGATAAACACAGACATTTTTCTCTTTCCTCCGTCCTATTTATTTTAAAGGCCCTTTGATTAGATTTACAAGACACGGACAATTTTTTTTTTTACCAGACCTTGGCCAGGAGTCTGTCATTCCCAATTTTTTAAGCCATGGTCCAGAAATCCAAATTCCAACCTCGGATACTACCCTCTTAGTCAGCTAGAACATTACTACTGTTCACTTTGACTATTCCTTCTATAGGCAACCCTTCACTCAACCCCTCCCTCACTGCTATTCCCTCCTTCGCTGAAATAATCCTTCCTTCTCTCCTTCTAAACAATTAGCTTTTTCTACGCCTCCTCCCATGAGCCAGGCTATGAAGAATGCATTACAAAACTCAAAACCACTATATTTCGTTTCATCCTGGAGCTTGTTCAAATAGTTAAAACAAATATTGGAACAAAAAAAAATTTAAATGTTAGAAAGTCAGGATTAATGTGCCCCAATAACATTTTTTCCTAGACTCATTGCCTCTTTATTTATCCTTCAAGATATTTACTTCTAATTTATAGCACAACATGTATTGAAAGGAGACATAAACTGAGCAGGCAAATGCCAATGGAATGAAGAAATGGAAAGTTAATGGTGAAACGAGAGTAGGCTAAATTAATTTACTGATTATATGACCATATCACATCAGGAAGACATGAATTATTTTGTTTACAATCTTCAGGTTGTTGCCTGGCCTGTGACTCTTCACTGTTTTCAATTTGAGAAGCAGTGATTGGAAAGAGAAGGGAAAATAAACCAAGGGTTCCCATTCCACTTATAAATTTTAGGTTTATAATCTCATAGTTATCCATGGAAACTGGCCTGTTAGGCAAGTATCACAGCTCCCCAAGCGAAGGGCCATTACTCCTGCCGGATACAGCTGCATGCTTAACTTCTTAAGAGATGCCTTTGGATTATATTCTGTTTCAGACACCCAACAGGGTAAGAAAGGAAAGGCTGTAAATTGCAAGTGGGGACAGAAGGACCCCGGATCCATTGGGTGCCAGATTAGGCCTTGTCAGTGGTCTTTGGTATTTCATGTAAATGCTAAAAGAAAGGTTAAGGAGCAGCTAGGTGGCAAAGTGAATAGAGCATCAGCCTGAGTTCAAATGCAGCCTCAGACACTTGACACACTTACTAGCTGTGTGACCTTGGGCAAGTCACTTAACCCCAATTGCCCCGCCTCCCTCCCTCCAAAAAAAAAAAGAAAGAAAGAAATGTTAATCCTAGGGTATGATTATTGGGAACCAAAGTGAACTAGATTATAGAAACTATGATTCTCAAATATATTGGTATACTTGTTTTTTGTATGTGACCTCTACTGAGGATTTTGGAAAAATATGGACAGGAATTGCACAGGATGAGGTAGCAGAAAGGGGCATTATTCTACACCTCTGAAGTGTGCAGAGGAAATCATGGTCCCAATAAAGTACCAAAGAATATGCAAAATGGGACCTGTGAATGACCCTACGAAAAGCTACTGTCCCTGACTAGGGCTTGCCTCTCTCTCCTTGGCCAGAGCTGCTTATGAGGAGAAGTGCTGGCAATGACTCTCTCCCTTCCTGGGGTAATGGAAGGTTGTTCTGGTGAGAAGCAGCTGGGGGAGATGAGAGAACTGGGTGAAAATAGGGGAGCAAGCTACTGGAGAGACCAATCAAAAATCTGGGTGTGGAACAATGAGGCGAGGAGAAAGGCCACTTGGTATAGGAGAAATTCTGTGCACAGATAGGGACAATTAAACCACAAGCCCTCCCACCCTTTTGCCAGAGACAGATTCAAGGGGCTGAATGACTACAATGTATGATAGAGCAGAGACTTTGGTTCAGTTTCAAGTAAAATAAAAGGCCTCTGAGACTCAGTCCACCTGGGAGATCCTGGGGAGAAAGAAAGGCTGTCAAGAAATGAGAATGACACCGGCCCTGGAGTCAGGAGAACCCGAGTTCAAATCTGGCCTCAAACACTTGACACACTAGCTGTGTGACCTTGGGCAAGTCACTTACCCCAATTGCCCTGCTTTCTCCCTTCCAAAAAAAAAGAAAGAAAGAAAAGAAATGAGAATGATTTCTCAATATGGCTAGGAAACTGGCTTTGAACACAGTCCCCAAAGTGGAGATCCATAGTAATGACAGCAGCATAACTAGACATATTGCTGTGGTCCTGGGTAGACTGAAGAACTAAAAGGGAAAAGAGGTTCAAAATTGTCTATAGGCTCAGAGACCGGTCCTTTCTGTGTCCTTTCCTGTGTATTCTGGTCCAGGCCTGGACTCGGGCCAGTCTCTTGGTAATTGAGGTTTGATATTGGAACAAAATGAGACACTAATAGGTCATTCAACAGTTAACAAAAGGAGATTTACTTAGCCATGGCAGGAGAAGGATATTCACCAAATTTAGAAATTGAGAACCCCAAAAGATGATTGAGCTGAGGGAAGCTTCCATAGCAATCCACCAGCCAAGCCTCTGAGAGCCTCTCAGCTCCACATAAATGCTTTTTACTCAGGCAATGAGAAAATGACTCTAAGGTCAATGGGCCAACCATCTTGGTCTCAATCCCTTTTAAGGAAAAACTAGCCTAATCTGCTGGGGAAGGGTTTAGGACTCTTCCCTACCACCCTGGCTAAATAAAACCTGTTTATGTTTTAGGTATTGTCAGCCTGATTGTTTGGAGGGGTTCTGATACTAGCATGGGTTGGGGGGGGAGGGGGTTGGTAATCAAATACTGAAATTCCATTTTGGAATAGAAGCAGTAAGTCAGAGAAGTGAGAGGTTACTGAAATCATCCTGGAGCTTTCCTATCAGAAGGGAGCCACAGACATAAGGGTTACTTACAAAGCAACAAGCCTGGTGTTTTAACACGTACACACATCAGAACTCATCCATCCAAATGGGTGCTTTCCTTTAGGGAGTTCCCTTGGGACCCTCCACATGTGTCCAGTTATGTTGTCATCATCTCGCAGAGCCCTTCTGGGTCCCCACTTTGGGCACTGTTTTCAAAGCTAGTCTCTTAGCCACACAAAGAAATCAGTCTGATTTCTTGATAGCTGCACCTTCTTCACAGAACCTCAGAGGGGGCTGGAGCCTCAGAGGCCTTCAGTCTCACTTGAAACTGAATCAAAGTCCCTGCTCTGGTCCACCTGCTAAGAGTCATTCATCCTTCTTGACCCAGCATGGAGTGAGCAGCCATTTTAGTCGCCCGGCTTCACTCCCACTGACTTCTAGCAATTTCCCCAAATCATGAAATAAAAATAAACCTCTCATAGACTTTTCTTGCTGGTTAACTAACAACAGCTGGTATCCACTGTAATTTTACTTTCAGACTTGCAAGAAAGCTCTTTTCCCCTCTTCTTGTAATGATAACAATGATCTTTCCTCTACTTGGCTGTATCTTGACAAATCTCTCTGATAGCTTTGCATCCAGCTCAAAGTCCTTTTTAACAGGATTGTAGAATCTGTGGGCTGGAAGAATCACAGAATCACAGAACCACTAAGGGACCTTGGAGGCTGTCTGGTCCAATTCATCTATGCCAGAACAAGAAGCCCTTCTACAACTCTTTCCCCACCCCCTCGAGCAAGGAGTCATCCTCCATCTGCTTGAAGACCTCCAGTGAAGAGGATGCCATTACCACCCAGGGCAATCCATTCCACTTTTACTGAGTTCTAACTATTAGGAAGGATTCAAACTCATGTCATCCTGACCTCAAGTCTAATCTTCTATCCACTGTGCCACCTAGTAGCCTAGGGAATACATTAAGATAAGTCTAAGACATATCTTCAAATATCTGGAGACAGAGACCATGCCCATCCCTCGACACTCTCCCTACCAAGTATTATCTGCTTTACGCTAAAGATCAGTGTGAGGGAGTACTGTTCTTGAATTAACCTAACAGGCCTTGAGAAGCAAGCTTTCATTTTGAGTAAGATTCCTGCCTTTCTCCAGAGTTTTTCGAGATCTGCCTTATCTTTATCTCTCTGAAACACCCAGAAAGCATAGATATATCTTTACTTAATATGGGTAGAGGGGCATAAGAGGGAAGCACTGGGAACTCCATGTCTAGATTCCTCCAAGTTCAAAGGGGTCTTTTCCATGAACATTCTTAAAAGTTTTCTTCCCTTAGAAGTCATGTCCACTAAAGTTTGGGACCGTAGGGGTCATAGATTTAGAGCCAAGCTGGTCTTTGGAGGTCATTTATCCGAGCCCTTTATTTTATAGAGAAAAGAAGCCCACAGAAATAAACATCGTACGGGTAACAGCGGCTGAGCTGGGATTTGCATTTAGGGCCTCTGACTCCAAATCTAGCCCTTTCCCCCTCGCTGCCATTTCTGGATTATATGAAACTGGAAAGGTTTTAAATATGGGCCTGACAAGAATCTCGGACCAGCTTAGCTAGGTTCAGAGAGAGTCATCTCCAGGCTGGCTGCAGGACAACGATGGGGCTTTTCCCCTTATAGAAACTCTCAAAGATTTCTAAGTCTACCAAGTCTTCAGAAAGTTGCGATCTACCTTTTCAGAGGGAGTACCCCCATCTGCAGAATAAAGAATCCTTATCCTTGAAGTATAATAAGCAGCAACTTGGCCCTCTTTCTGAAACTCTCACATTTCTCACTATCACTAGTCCATTGGCCACACCCAAATAGGGGGCTACTAGAATGCCCACTTTCTCCTGCCATCGGCCTAGAATGGAGATATGAGACATGCACACCGATAAACAGGATAGAAATTAGACCTATAGTGAACGTAGAAGATGAGTTCAAAGGTTTATCTACCAAGGTTATAGGATCTATTGTGGGAAAGGTCAGTTCTGGGTGCATAAGTCATGCAAAGCCAGATTCCCTGTCTCAAGTCTCTCCTCTCTCCATCCTTCACACAGTTGCCAAGATGAATAGCCTAAGGTAGAGGAATGATCATACACTACTCACCCCTCCCCCAATGAAGACATTTCAGCGATTCCCAATTGCCTCTAGGACCAAATATAAATGTATTTCTTTGGTATCTAAAATGTTTCATGGCTTAGACTCTCTCTGTCTTTCCATTTCACATTGTTGTTAAGTTTTTCAGTCATATCCAACTCTTTGAGAACTTATTTTGGGTTTTCTTGTCAAAGATACTGAAGTGGTTTGCCATTTCCTTCTCCAGCTCATCTTACAGATGAGGAAACTAAGGCAAACAGGGTTAAGTGACTTGCCCAGGGTCACACAGCTAGTAAGTGTCTGAAAGCCAGATTTGAACTCAGGAACATGAGTCTTCCTGGCACCAGATCTGGTGCTCTATTCACTTCACCACCTAGCTACTCCCTATCACATATTACTCACCTCCAGATACTCTATGGTCCAGCCATATTGACCTACTTGCTGTTCCCCACACACCATGCTCCATGTCCGGTCTCCAAGTTTTTGCACTAAATATCCATTATGCCTACAACGCTCTCCCTCCTCACTTCTGCTTCCTAGATTCCTTGCATTCCTTTAGTCCTCAACTTGGTTGCCACCTTCTGTAGGAACTTGGTTCCTCCAGCTGCCAGCACCCTCTCCTCTAAAGCAGCCTTTCATCTACTCTGCTAGTATGGTTATCTCTAATTATATGCATGCTGTCTCAATCATTAAAATGTAAACTCCCTGAGGGAAGGGGCTGCTTTCACTTTTTCTTTCTATCTCTGAAGATTAGCTCAGTTTCTGGCACCCAGTAAGCCCCTAATAAGTGACTGTTGACTGAGTGGCAAAAGTCGACCTGGTCTAGTAGAAAGCACTGGTTTGGGAACTTGCATTCAAATCCCATCTGAACTATTCTTACCTGTATGACTGTGGGCAAGAGGCAACCTCTCTGACTCCCAATTTCCTTATCTATAAAACAAGTGGGTTAGATAAGGTGACCTCTGAGGTCCCTCCTTCTTTAAATCTATAACTTTGCCACCTAGGCACCCTCACTGAGGCATTCATTGGGTGCTGCTTCTCTAATCTTCCTCCACCCAATGTACCGCTTTCTTTTTTCCTGTTCCTCTCTTTTTTCCCTGTCCTTCCTTTTTTCTCTTTCTCTTGTCCCATTTTTTATATGTTTTCTCCCACTCTGTCCTTCCATTCTTCCCCCTACCTTGTCCCACTGTATTCTGTGGTTCTACTGTAGAAGTAAAGAATTAATGGCCCAACTAGAGACCAAGAGGTAGGATTAAGATTCCCTGCCTTGATGTGTAGGGGAAACACTATTTGATACAAGCCTTGAGGGAGGGGTAAAGTTTGTGGGGGGGGGGGGAGGGAGCGGGGGGGGGGGCAGAGAATGAGCATTGGACATATGGAAAAGTCAGAGCAGAGCACTATAGGCATGAGGATGAAAATCTGTTCCAAGTGAGGCAGTTTCATGGTGTGTTGTGTGGGTCATCTCAAAGAATTCAGAGTCAGACCACCTCTAATCCAAGTGTAGGCATTTATTGAGGATTGATGCCCTCAGAAGCGGGCTAGGTTCAAAGAGGAACCAGCAACTTAGTAAGACAACACAGTCAAATTTATAGTGTAATGATGCTGATTACACAACAGAAATTACGAATATTGAAAAGGCAGAAGGGGTTTGTTAAGGGGTTAGGTAATAGGGAAGAAGTCCCTTCTATGGTTCCGTGGTCAAACATCCTGGTCACGCTGCCCTCCAATTGGCTAACTATTTGGTTAGTTATTTATGGTCCTGTCTGGTCAAGATGGATGGTTAGGTATTGTGGTCCTGTCTTGGACTAAATGGATGGTGTGGTTGTGGTTGAGTGCAAGAGCACACCTATTCAAATATGTGAATTGGATCTGGGGGCAGTGGCCTGCTAAGGGCAATGGCCATGCTGTTCAGTGTGGCTCAAAAAGATTTTGTAATATTGGGGCTGGGGGCAGCTTTGTTAAGATTCCATCATAAGGTCATAGATAATGTCAGAAACTGGCTTATTCAGCAAGGCACAATGATGAAGGAGTATGTGGCATCCTTTCTGACATTCCCAAGTTTCTTTCACTGGGTGTGTCTGTACCTGCTTCATCCACTTCCCCAGTCCCCTGATTTTCCCTATGTTCCTAGTTCTTCCTTTCCCTTTGTTCATTTACATCTTTGGCTTCTCCCTGGACCCTCAGATCCACTCCTGTCCATCCTGAAATGGCAGCCCTGGTTCTTCCCATCAGCTCCTGGCTATGACTATAGCACCCAGCATTCCAACCTAAGGCAGAGAGTCCATGAATCAGGGCTCCAGTTTGGGTTGAGAGACAGAACAGGTCTGCACATAGAATCCTGTCTTCCCTCCTGATAAACCCACAGCTTGGGCTCTCCCCAAGCTCCTATTTAATGAGCCTTACCTTCAGGCTGCCATTTGTTCTGAGTTCTGAGGAATGGCCTCTAGTGGTGCCAGTGGTCACTGAAGTCTAAAGAGTTTGAGGATCCCTAGTTTAAAATGTGGCCTTACCGGGAGGCAGGGGAATGGACTAAATGATCTCTCAATTGTCTTCCATCCCCAGGTTTCTGTGAACATACAACAGGATCAGATCACAATCCCTGCTAAGCCCTTTTCTTATAGTCAGAGGTGGGTTCATTAGTTGCCAAATGATTGATAAAGAAGTATTTATTGAAAGGTCTAATAGGCATAGCCCAAATCAGCTTGCCATGTAATTAATTAAGAACGGCTTCCACCATGAATGCATAATCATTATCTGAGGAGAGGTAGCTTGTAAGAAATTTTCAAGCATTTAATTGGCCTTTGAAAGAATAGCTATAGCAAGCTAATTAGGTATCAAATTAGGGAATGTACTAATTGATATTTAATAAGTATGTCAATTGCTATCTAGCTAGTCAATATGTTATAGTGATCTTGGAGTATAGCAATTAAGTGCCTAAAAAGCCCACTTAAGTAGATTAGAAAATTCAATATGATAAGAATGGAATCTTGTAATTTTTTTTAAATGACAAATTGTGACTTTCCCCTATCTATTGTCTCTTTAGACCAATCCCTGCTTAGACATTATAAGGACAAAATGACACGTGCATTTTCTCAGGTACAAACTATACACGGGGAGCTCCTTCACAGATGAGCAACCTTATTCTGTTAACTAGCTTGACAGAAATGAATTCATTAATTGGACTTTTACAGTCTGCTTGTCACTCAGGGTTCCACTCTTGTAACCCTGACCCTCGAGTTACTCTATCCATGCTGAGCTACAAATCTAGCTCATGGTTCCAGGTTGAACCTGCTCTCTCTAGGGGCATCAGAATCATGATTCAGTGAGTGATTCTATTTTCTCCTGGGTTTCTCTTTCTCTCTCGGCACCCCTTTTATGGATTCCTCAGACCCATTTTCTCTTTCCAGACGGTCTCCTAAGCAGCTTCTCCTGTTTTTCCTAACTGACTTGCCTCTGATCAATCAGTTATTCCTTCCCTGACTACTCTCTGTGACCTGCACCCCTATGTTCCTAACTCCCCATTTCCTTTTGTTCATTTACATTCTTGGCTTTCTCCCTGGACCAGGAGTGAGGAACCTATGGCCTCAAGGCCACATGTGGCCCTCTAGTTCCTCAAGTGCAGCCCTTTTACTGAATCCAAACTTCACAGAACAAATCCCTGTAATAGAAGGATTTGTTCTGTAAAACTTGGACTCAGTCAAAAGGCCGCACCCAAGGACCTAGAAGATCACTTGTGGCCCAGAGGCTGCAGGTTCCCTGCCCCTGCCCTGGACCCTCGGATCCAATCCTATCCATCCTGAAAGGGCAGTCCTGGTCCTTCCCATCAGCATTCTGAATCAAGACTCCAGTTTGTAAAATTGTAGAGGGAGAGAATGGCCCTATACTGTAGACTCCTCTCCTACCTCCTGATAAACCCAAAGCTTGGGCTGTGCCCAAGCTTCTATTTAATGAGCCTTAGCTTTGGGCCGCCATTTGTTCTGAGATCTGAGGAATGGCCCCCAGTGGTACCAGTGGTCACTGAGATCCAAAGAGTTTGAGGATCCCTAGTTTCCCCTCTGGTTCTCATGCTAAGGCCCCTCTGAAATTATTTTTAGTGTTTTACTGATTTTTTAATAATTAATTTTTCAATCACTATCATTTCCCAATAATGCCCTTTCTCATAAGAACCTTTCCTTTTAAGAAAGTAGAGTTTTGCAAAATAAATCAGCATATTGACTGTGTGACAACATATGCCTCACTTCTCGCATCCTGTCTCTGTGCTTTTCTACTGTCTCCCACACCTGGAATGTACTCTCTCCTCACCTCTGACTTTTAGAACCTCTTGCCTTCTTCCAAACTCTGCTCAAATGCCACTTTCTTTTACACAAAGTCTTTCCTGACTCCCCCAACCCTCAAATTTTACCTCATCTTTACCTTTATACATTTTACTTGTATTTATTTCTTCTGTACACGTTGTCTCCCCTGCAGAATGTAAGCTTCTTAAGGATGTGTATTGCTTAATATCTGTCATGACACACATCATCTACATGAGCATACATGTACACACACACACACACACACACACACACTTCGTATCCTTGGCACTTAGAACAGTTGCTGGCACATAATAGGCATTTAATAAATGCTTTTTGTTGACCATGTTTTTCTCCACTAGAATGTTAGCTCCTTGAGGGCAAAGACTATTTTGTTTCACTATTTGTATGACATAACACAGCACAATAAGTGGCATACAGCAAGTGCCTAATAAATTCCTGTTGGCTGGTTGATTAATTGATTATGGAAAGTTTCAAGAGCATGGTATTCATTGTCATGAGTCCAAGGACCCAAGCTCTCCCTAAGGCTCTCCCTTGGTTTCCATGATCCTGAACTGTCCAGATTCTCCTCCATCTTTCTCTGTCACTGGCTCTTCTTTCTCTTCCTGACTCCTTAATGAAGGTATCTCAACCTGCCTTTGTCTGTCCACCATCACCCTTAACAATCTCATTGACTCCCAGAGTTTCAATTATCTCAGCTTTGTAGCAAACTCCCAAATTTCTGTCTCTAACCCTACGATCTCTCCAGAAATTCAGACCACACTTTGATCTATCTGCCTGTGGGTTATCTCTACCTGGATGAACTGCTGGCCCCAAACTGAGCCAAGCATCTTTTCCCCAAAACCTTGGATTGTAGATCACTCTTCCCTCCCCCTCACACTCCACAGCCAATCAATGACTCAATCAGAATGATTGTTTCTCCACTTGTATCCATCTGCTCATTTTCAACTACCATTATCACAACCTTGTTCTGGCCCTCATAGCCTCTTGCTTGTACTGCAAGAACCTCCTGACCAGTTGGTCTCCTCCGTTCTCTCTAGTCCCAGTCCATCCTGTATATGCCTCCACTGCAATCTTCCTTACATTAATGTTTGACCTTATCATTCCATTGTTCAAAATCCTTCAGTGGGTCCTTATTGCCTGGTTAGTAAAATCTAAATCCCCTTAGCCTGGAATTCAAGGCTCTCTACAATCTGTTACCACCCTACCTCTACAGCCTGCATTGCTGCATCTCAAGTACCCTAGAGTTCACAGACAGTGGACTATTTGCTGTTCCTCTTACATGTCCCACACCTGTGTTCATGCTGTTGACCTCCATTAAAATGCCCTCCCATGTAATTTTTGCTAAGAGAACTGTGAGTTCTAGGGACTGCACAGGTCTTGAGTCAGTCTAGAGCAGGGGTGGGGAACCTGAGGCCTCGAACCCACATGTGACCCTCTAGGTCCTCAAGTGTGTGGCCCTTTGACCAAATCCAAATTCAATTCAGTCGAAGGACTGCACTTGAGGACCTAGAGAGGCATGTGTGGCCTCAAGACCATGGGTTCCCCACTCCCTGCTCTCTTAGAGGTGGGGAAGAGAATTAAAAAGGGAAAAAATGGTTCTTGACTCCGAGTTCAGAGGCAAATTTTTTTCTGAGTTCTTTAATGTATAAAAAAACCCATGTTTGAAGCCTTGTAGGTTTGTGCTAAAATCTTCTCCATCCTTCAAAGCCACTTCAAATGCTATCTTCTCTAAGGAGACTTTTCTGGTTCCCTGCAGTCAGAGATGATCTATCCTTACCTTAACCTTACAAAGAGATTTCTCTTGTACTTACAATTATATGTGTATACTGCCTCCCCTACTAAACAGCAAAGGGGCAGAAGGTGGCTGTATCATATAGGTCAGATCACTAAACCAGGAGGGATTCTGCCCTCTGGGTCCAAACTGAGTAAGTCTAATGTCTCTTCCATATGACAGTCCTGGAAATACTTGAAGACAGTTGTCATGTCTCCTTTGAGGCTTCTCTTCTTCAGGACTCTCAGGTCCTTAAACTAGTCCTCCCATACATGGACTCAAGGCGTTTTACCATCTTGGTTACCCCTATGGATACTCTACAGCTTATGAATGCCCTTCTTAAACTATGCTGCTCAGAACTGAACATGATGGTCCAGACAAGGCCTAACAAGGACACAGTGCAATGGGCCCCCATCCTTATTCCTGCAGGTTATGTCTTTCTTAGTCGACTCAAGATGGAATTAGGGCTTTTTGGCTGCCATATCGCACCACTGACTCATGTTGAGCTCATAATCCCCTAAAAACCACAATCCTTTTTCAGAAAAACTGTTATCTAGACATGCCTCTACTATCTTGTATGTGTAAAATTGAATTTTTTTTGCTCCCATGTAAGACTTTTCATTTATCCCTATTGAATTTCATTTAATTAGATTCAGCCCTGTGTCCGAGCCAGTTCAGATCTTTTTGGATCCTGGCTCTGTCATTTACTGTGTTGGCTATCCCTCTCAGCTTTGTTTCATCTATGGATTTCATGAACAAGCCATCTTTATCTAATTCATTGATAAGAATGTTAACCAGCACAGCTCCAAACATAGAGCTTAGGGACTCCACTAGAGACCCCTCATGATTACTAACTTAGGATTATTAACAACTCTTCTTTGAGTCTCACCATCCTATCAATTCTAAATCCATCGGATTTTTATCATCTAATTCACATCACTCCATCTTCCCCACAGGAAAAGTATGTGACTCTATCGAAAGCTTTGAAAAAATCTAGATAATCTCTATCTACCAGATTCCCCTCATCTACAAGCTTAAAAATGAAATGGAGTTAGTCTGGTACGTCCTGCTCTTGATGAGAGCTCTCTATAATCACCACCTTTTCTAAATGTTCACCAACCACCTTTTTAGTTGGTCTATTCTAGAATTTTCCCAGGAAGCAAAATCAAGCTCACAGTCCCATAATTCACAGGCTCTGCTCTCTTCCCTTTCAGAAAAGCTGGGACATTTGCCCTTCTCCGATCTTGTGCGGCCTCTGCCATATTCCATGCTCTCTCAAATTTTTCTGACAGTGCGTCAGCCATCACACCAACTGGTTCTTTTGGTACCAGAGGATGTAGTTCATCTTGATTGGGTGACTGGAATTCATCAAGGGCAAGGAGATGTTCTTTTACTCTTTCCTAACTTATCTTGAGCATCAGCTCCCTCTTAGCACTTTCTGATATACCATTTCCAAGACAAAGGTCATTCTCTTTGACAGAGAAAGAAAACGCAAAATAAGACTTGGCCAGTGCTGCCTTCTCTCTGTTGTCAGGTATCATTATCCCATCCACCCCAAACAAAGGTTTTATTCTTCCTCTTATCTTCTTTCTTTCTCCCATTGTAGCTAAAAACAGTCCCCTTTTGTTGGCAGTTTCCTTTACCAACCTTTCCTCATGCTGAACTTTAGTACTCCGAGCACTATTTTTACAGGACTGTGCCATGGTCTATTATTCATCCTCTGTTACCTGGCCTTGCTTCCATCTTCTGTACATTTTTTAAAATTCTAAACTGGTTAATGAATTCTCTGTACAGTTCCATCATTCTTTGCAGACAACTCTCATTTTTCCTCTCCTTTGAAACTGTTCAGATTTTCATTCATCAGCATCTGCCCTCCCTCCTGGGCTGACTTCTCCTGGAATTTTACTCCATGAGATCCTACCTGTCTTTATTCGAACCCTTTTAAGAGTGCTTCCCTGAAATCTAATGGGCTTGCCAGATGGTGCACAGAGCTCCTTCCTTCTCTATCAAACTCTAGAGAGGGGTGGTCACTTCTCTCAAAGTTATATCACTCCTTTTCCTTCCCTAACAAAACTGGTCCCTCCAGAGTTACATCATTCCTTTTCTTCCCCTAACACAACTGGTTCCTTCTTGCCAGTAAGAATAAACGCGAGAATGAAATTTCCTCTTGTTGGTTCCACCATCTTTAGAAGGGTGAAGTTATCACTGAGATAAGACAAATTGGTTAGCCAGTAAACGAGCATTTCTTAAATGCTTACCATGTGCCAGGCACTGTGCTAAGTGCTGGGAATACAAAGAAAGGCAAAAGTCGGGCCCTGCCCCTCAAAGAGCTCTCCTTCTAATGAGGGTGGCAACATATAAATAACTTGATACATATAAGATGTATACAAAGGAAATGGAAAGTTTTAGCTGCTCTGCTCGCGGGAAGACAGAGGGAGAGTCAGAGATAGACAGAGGCAGAAAGAGAGGGACAGAGAGAAACAGAAAGACAGAGACACAGTGAAATGGACACCAAGACAAGAGAAAAAGAGAGACAGAGAGAGCTCCAGCAGATATCCAAGAAAACTGGATCCTGATGCTTTGTTCCACATGAGCATGCATTCGCTGGAAGCCCCCAGGAGAGGGACCTCTTCACTCTGTGACAATCACAGTGCTTGAAGCTCACCAGTCCTCTGGGCCACCACAGCCACGGAGGATTCCGGTCCCACAAAACACAATGCAGAATCACCAGAACTTCCGGAATCTCAGAGTTAAAAGGAAATTCAGAGACCATCTGATTTATAACTGAACACCTCCAGGGATCTTCACTAAGTAATACGGTGGCCCGTTCCCTGGTTGGACAGTCTTACTTCAGCTCTTCCCTTGCATTGAGCTAAAATCTGCCTTTCTCTAACTTCCTCCCAATGCTTCCAGGCCTGCCTTCTGAGAATAGGCAGCCCTTCAGATATTTGAATACAATGACCATGCCCTCACTAAGTCTTCTCCAGGCCGAGCATTTCCAGTTACTCCACCCAATCCTCACATGCCATGATTTTGAGTATTCTCATGGTGAGATTTTAGATTTAGAGCTCTAAGTGGCTTTGGAAACCATTCAGTCCAATCCCCTCATTTTACTGATGAGAAAACTGAGCACAGAGAGGTTAAGTGACTTGCCCACGATCACACAGCTACTAAGTGTCTGAGCCAGGATTTGAACGCTGATCTTCTTGACCCCAAGTCCAACACTTTACTTACTGAACTACCTAGCTGCCTGCAAAAAAAAAACAAAAACATTGCATTTCAGGTTCATGCAGGATCAATACCTTGGACTACATCAAGAGTGAACTTGGCCCCAGGACCCTCCGAACACCGATAAAAAATGGCTCTGAACAAATTCTAGAACTGCAGAACTCATGAAATAACAGAGGGAAGCAGGGATCCAGCCCAGGACAGCCCGGATGGTTGTTGGGTAAGGTATACTGTACACGGAGCTGGGAGCGGAGCGGAGCAGAGCCCAGTGTGGGCTGCGCCCAAACCAAACAGACTGGAAGCCAGGCAGAACACGCCCTAGCGCCCTGAATCAGTGAGCTGTGGCAGCTACAAGACTTCTCAACCCACAAACACCAAAGACAACAGAGAAGGTTAGTGGGAAAAGCTGCGGAGATAGAGTGAAAGGAGTTCGCAGTTTGGCCACCACGGGGTGGGGGG
>CM053625.1:69164081-69196560 GCA_028646595.1 Phalanger gymnotis | reverse complement strand
AATAAGATATACACGCAATGGGGCATAGAAATTTATCTTGCCCTACAAGAAAGTAAGGGGAAAGGGGATGGTGGGGAGTGGGGTGACAGAAGGGAGGGCTGACTGGGGAACGGGGCAATCAGAATATATGCCATCTTGGAGTGGGGAAGGGTTGAAATGGGGAGAAAATTTGTAATCCAAACTCTTGTGAAAATTAATATTGAAAACTAAACATATTAAATAAATAAATAATGATTTAAACTTAAAAAAAAAAAGATCGAACTTGAATAACTGAATTTAGAATCCAGAGTGCTAACCATCTTGGTCACCCTTCTCTAGAAGTGCTCCTACTTGTTAGCATCTGTCTTAAAATGTGGTACCCACCAGACAGTCTTGCTAATGGAGTCTGAGGACTTTGGTGCCCTCCATAAGTCTTTGCACCCAATACTGTGCAATACATTACTGTTCCAACAAAACCCAAATTAAGTTTTCCTTTCAACTTCATTCAAACCTAGGAAATAAGGAGAAGAATCAAGTTTGCATCCAGTTGTTAACACCACAATTCACCTTCAGAAATGCTAAGAATAAAGGGGGGGTGCAAGGTGGATGTGAGAAACCAGGATCTTAGAAAGGAAAATAGGCTTCTAACTCTCTTGCTTAGGGATGAGGTTTGGAAAGGCTGCTGATGCCAACTAATACAGCACTGACCTGAAAGCAAATCTGCGCATTCACGCTGGACCGCTTGTTTCCATAGCAATGGTTGTTATTAGTAACAGAAAATGTATTGCTGGGAACAGTGGAAGAAATGGGTTGGCCCCCCTTCCTCCCCTCTCCTTACAGTTGCATTTGAGAGCAGCTGGGTACTTTACTGATGAAGACAAGGTGCTCAGCTCTTCACTACACAAACATCATGGGCCCACCTATCCCAATACACACAGAGCACCCCCAATACGTGGGTAGGAAGTGAATGGGCCACAAGTAGGGTTTCACTAAAAAGGAGCTATCAAGCTGCTGCGTGGCTTTTGGGAAGGCATTTCCGTTCTCTCTGAACCTCATTTTCCTCCTCTCACATCTTTCCTCTCTTTCATTGCTAAGCTCCTAGAAAAAGCTGCGTATCCTCATTGCCTCCCTTCCTCTTAGTCACTTAACTCTATCTGGCTTCTGACTACACAACCCCTTCAACCCCACAACCCCACCCCACCACTCGGGTGAGACTCCTCTTTCCCACATTGCCACTAATATTTTAACTGCTAAATTCAATAACGTATTTTCTGCCCTCATCCTCCTTGACCTCTGTACTTTTTGATACTGTTGACAACACCTCCTTCGGAATTCACAACATGACTTTTGCCTCTTTTCTCTTTCTCTTTGTCTGAGAACCCCTTCCCTGTCTCTGCTAGATTTTCATTCACGTACCAACTGGTAATGATGGGCATCCCCCAAGAGGCTTCCCAGGCCCTCTTCCTTCTTCATACTGGTCTCTCGGTGATGGAATCAGTTTCCATCAGCTCATCCTCATCTCTATATAGGCATTAAGTTTCCAAATGATGTGTGGATCAATCAATCAATCAACAAGCATTTGTCTGTTTATTAAGTGTCAATTATGTGCCAGCTTTGTGCTAAGATAACATATACATATATAAATATATTCAGAATACACATACACATACAGGTATTTAATGAATACAAGGTAGTTTGGGGAAGCAAAGGTGAGGAACCTGTGGCCATGAGGCCACACGTGACCTTCTAGGTCCTTAAGTGAGGCCTTTTGACCAAGTCCAAGTTTTACAGAACAAATCCTTTTATTGAGGGGATTTGTTCTGTGAAGTTTGGATTTAATCAAAGAGCCCTTGAGGACTCAGACGGCCACATGTGGCCTCGAGGCCACAGGTTCCCTATCCCTGGTCTAGAGGCTGGGGTAGGGTAATAGAGATCAGGAAAGGCTTTATTTAGAAGGCGGTACTTGAGCTTATTATTCTTGAAGGAAACCAGTGTTTCCAAGACTCCATACTCAGCCTTAATTTCTCTCCTGAGGTCAAGCTACCTACTAAGCATCTCTACATGGATGCTCCAGAACGATTCCCAAACCGAAGTCATTATCTGTCCCCACACCACCACCAAAACCTCCTCTCAACTTTCCTTGCTCTGGCACAGGCACCATCATCCTTTTGGACACCCAGGTTTACAATCTCAGAGTCATCCTCCATTCTTCCTTCTATCCGATAAATTGCCGAGTCTTGTCAATTCTACCTCTACAAGTCTCTCAAATCCATCCCTTTCTCTCTATTCTCATGACCACTACCCTAGTTCTGGGGTTCATCGCCTCCTGTCTACTACAACAGTCTTTTAATTGAGCTTCGTGTTTCTAGTCTCTCTTCTCTCCAAGTCATCTCCACATAGACATCTTCCTAAAATACGGGTCTAATCATTTCACTCCCCTCTTCACCACAATCTTCAGTGGCTCCTTTTTGTCTCTAAGATAAAATATAAACTCATTAGTTTGTCACTTAAATCTATTCATAATTTGACCCCAGTCTACAATTCCAGACTTATTTCACAAAACTGCCCTTTCTTCAACCTATGGTCTAAATAGATAGACAGACAGACAGATAGATAGATAGATAGATAGATAGATAGATAGATAGATAGATAGACAGACAGACAGATAGACGGATGGACAGACAGATGGACAGACAGACGGACAGACAGAAAGAAAGAAAAAGAAAGAAAGAAAGAAAGGTAGATAGATGAGAGAAAGATAGAGAGATGATAGAAAGAGATAGATGATTGAGAAATAGATGATTGAGAGATAGATGAGAGATTGATATTGATATAGAAATAGCATTTACCAGGCACTATATGTCAGGTATTGTGCTAGGTACTGAGAACACAAATAGGTGAAGGTAAAACAGTCCCTGCTCTGAAGGAGCTTATCTTCTAATGGGGGAAAACAACACATAAAGGGGAGCTAGGAAGGGTATGGTGTGAAGGTGGCCGTGAAAGGTAGTGGAGACTCATTCAGGGTGAGATAAAGCAAAAACTCACTTATTACAGCAAAGGGACATGGGGGCATAATACAAGGTTGCAAAGTCAAGGAGATGAGGATGGCAACTAAACTCATATTCCATTTCCTACCTCCATGCTTTTGCACACATCGCTCTCCTCCCATCATGCCTGGAATGTAATTTCCTGAAATTCCCTCCTCATCATGACCTCTTGGGATCCTTTGCTTTCCTCCAGCTTCCATTCAAGTGCCTACAGGAAGCCTTCTCTGATTCCTCTAGATGTTTATTTTCATTCCCTCCTCAAATGATCTTGTATTTACTTGTCTGGGTACATATTGTTTTCTCCCAATGGAATATGAACTCCCTGGGGGCAAGGACTATTTCATCTTTGTCTTTGTATTCCTAGAACCCAGCACTTAAATGTTTGTTAAATTGAATTGACTAGATGGGGCCTATATCCCTTCTACCTCCAACTGTGTTATATAACGTGGATGAGCAGATGGACAAATGGACAGGCATAAGATCCATAAGATAAATCACCTCTGAAATACCCCCCACTCCAATTCCCCAACCTGTCCCGATGTCCTCAGCCTTCTTTCCTGGTTCAGCCTGCCCAGGCTCCTTGGAAGAGGCTTGTCTTTTTTGGCCAGATGTAAATGCCATGCCAAAAGGGCAAAGGGAGAGGCTAAGTGGAGCAGTGGATAAAGTACTGGCCCTGGAGCCTGGAGGACCCTGGGCAAGTCACTTAACCCTGTTCATCTCAGTTTCCTTTTCCATAAAATTAGCTGGAGAAGGAAATGGCAAACCACTCCAGTATCTTTGCCAAAAAAACTCCAGATGGGCCCATGACAAGTTGGACACGACTGAAAACAAATGAACATGAAAGGGTAAAGATTCCAGAGATTACACTAACATTCTTTAAGCAGCCACTTGGTCTGAAATCTCCTTTCTTTCCTAAAGAAAGCACCCATGAAATCCACCTCGTTCCTGAATTTGATGCCATAGCTTTCATGGTTCAGATCTGAACAATGCAATGATTCTAATTATGGCAATTCATTCATTGACCAAAGAAACTTTGATTATGCATCTCCAACAAGGATGATAATGAGTATTGATGAAAACTGCCATTTATGTAGAACTTCATCATTTACAAAAATTTCCATACGTTATCTCATTTGATGTTTATAACACCCCTGTGCTGTGCATGGTGTTAACTGAAAGACGATGTTGCATAGTATATGAAAGAATGCTCCAAATAAGTAATAACCTCGAAGTTTCACCTCACACCCTGCAAATTGGCGAAGATGACAATGGTCAATGTTGGAGGGGTTGTAGGATGACAGACATTGTTGGAGGAGTTGTGAATCAGTATAACCGTTTGGGAAAGCAATTTGGAATTATGCAAATAATGTGACTAAAATGTCCCTGCCCTTTGAACCAGAGATTCCATTACTGTCTATACCTCAAAGAGGACATTGATGAGAAAAAAATCTCCATACACACAAACATATGTCAGCACTAACTGGAAACAGTGTAAACGCTCAGGAACAGCTAAGCAAATTGTGGTGTCTGAATGTAATGGAATATTACAATGCCATAAGAAATGATGAATGTGATGAATACAGAGAAGCTTGGAGAGGCCTATATGAACTGATGCAGAGTGAAGTAAACAGAGCCAATGAGACAATATACATAAAGATGACAACAGTATAGACAGAAAGGACAAACACACAAAAAATAAAAGTAAATGTTGTGAAATTATAAAGAACAAGCATGGCTCAAAAGAAGAGATATAATGACACTCCCACCCATCCCTTAGCAGAGGTGGGAGGCCCACAAGTATTGCACATTGCATATGTTTTCAGACTTTTTCAGTGTAGTAATCAATTGTGCTGATTTTTTCTTCTTCCTCTTTTTTTTTATTTGGAATGGCTCTCAGTGGGGGAAGTACTGGGGGTGTTATAGTGATGTAGAAAATAAAAGCCATTAATAAAAACTTGTTTTTTTAGGTATTTTAAAGAGACAATGTGGTGTAGCTCATAGAGCATGGACTTGGAGATGGAAAAATCTAGGTTCAAATCCTACCATGGACACCAGCTGTGGACCCCGCACAAGACATTTAACCTCTATGGATCTCAGTTTCCTCATCTGTAAAATGAAGGGGTTGGATTCAGTAGGTTGTAAGAATCCTTTTGAGCCCTAAATCTAAGATCTATGCTCTAAGTTCTAAGGATGCAAAGAAAAATGAGCCATAGTCACATGGACCTGTAACTAGAACCCAGGTCTTCTGACTCAGTCCACTTTCTTTCCATTGCATCTCCTTGTCTCTCTAGTCAATACGCATGATCCCTTCTAGCTAAAATTCTGTGATTCTACTTTTCTGTGATTCAACTCAACAAAGTGCTACGACAGGGAAGGGTGACACCAAGACAAAGCAAAATAATGCCTCTCCCTCCCTTTCTCTCTCTCTCTCTCTCTCTCTCTCTCTCTCTCTCTCTCTCTCTCCCTCTCTCTCCCTCAGCTTCTCAAAACTTTTTCCCAACACAGTGTTCTTTGCATACAATGTTCGACCCCTCTCATTTTACAGATGAGGACACTGAGGAACAGAGTGGTGATCTCACTTGCTGGTCACTGAAGTAGTAAGTAGCAAAACTGGGATTTGAACCCAGGTCCTGACTCCAATGCCAGCAGTGTTTGCACTGTATCGCAATGCTTCCCATGCTGACTGCCTGAGTTCTGCAAGCCTATGACCTCATTATTCAGTGATTCTCATGCATCACTCCCATCTCTGGCCCAGAACACTGGGCGTAGGTACATACCCTTCTCCATTGAGCTAGTATTCCTTCATGCTGTCTACCTGGCTTAGTGGCCACAGGCAGAATTAAAAGGTATCTAGCTAGGGTTTGATTGTTCTCCCTAGCAATAATAATAATGGCTACCATTTATATGATGTTTACTTTGTGCCCAACTGGGCAGCTACGTGGTACAATGTATAGAGCGCCCAGCCTGGAGTCAGGAGGACTCATTTCCCTGAGTTCAGATCCAAACTCATTCACTTACTAGCTGTGTGATCCTGGGCAAGTGACTTAACCCCGTTTGCCTCAGTTTCCTCATCTGTAAAAAGGAGTTGGAGTAGGAAATGACAAATCACTCTAGTATCTTTGCCAAGGAAACCACAAATGGGGTCACAAAGAGCCAGATGATGATTGAAACGGGACTGAACAACAGCGCAGCTACTATGTGCCTGGCACTGCGCTAAACAGTTTGCCCTTATGATGTCATTTGACCCTCACAACAACCCTAGGAGGTGATGCTATTATTATCAGTTTTTTACAGGTGAGGAAACTGAGCAAACGGAGATTAAGTGACGTGCTCAGCCCCAGGGCCACACCTCCAGTAAGTGTCTCAGGTTAGATTTGCTGTGCTGGGGCAGCTACCCTCATGTGTCCCGGGTGAAGTTTCTTCCTCCTTATGCCAAAGGTTAAAAACAGAGTCAGTCCAGGTAAGGCTGGCCTATCAGTGTGGTAGTCCCCCATTGCATTTTATCTGGCCCTCTCTCCCTCTCCCTCTCCCATGGCTCCAAGAGATCCCCAGAGATAATACCGAGTGCTTGGGATTCCCCATCCTTCCTCCCTTACTCATTTCACCTAACTGCTTGTGCTAGGCTGATAAATGAATTGGAACAGGTATTAATGGCTGCTAATGGCTAAATGTGTTTCCCCTCCCAGAGAACCTTTGAATTTTAACAAGGACCTACCCTGCCATAAGCCAAAGGAGCAGAAATCGGAAATGTCAAGCCCTACATCAGTCCAAAGGAAGAGGTTTTTGAACCAAGGCTCCTTTTAACATATCTAAAAATAAGCACCTTATATGTGCACAGTCTTTTACAGGAGAACACTTACAAAACACTTTCACTTCCATTACCTCATTTGAACTTCTGGCTAAATCCCTGTGAAATAGGCAAGGCAGGGATAATGACCCTTTTTAATAGATGAGGAAACTATGGCTAAGAGGAAGAGAAGTGAATTGTCCAAAGTCTCCTGGTCAGCCTAGGTCTCTTGGTCTACTGAAACATGCTGTCTCCCATGGTCACCACCTACTTCAACTCTGGCCACAGTCTATTTAACCTAGAAAGACAAGTGTGCTTGCCACAACCCGAGATCAAGGAGCTGCTTCCACAGGGGATGACGGTCACACTGTCATAGTAGCACATGATTCGATTCAGTTCAATAAACCAATTCAACAACTCAATTCAACTCAACTCAATAAGCATTTTTAGATAGAGAGCTAGGCTGATAGATGGATATGGATATGGATCAATGGGTAGATGGACAGAAAGATAAGTCAATGGATGGATGGGTGGGTGGCTGTATGAATGGATGGATAGATAGATCAATGGGTAACTAGGTGGGTGCATAGACTGACAGACACAGACAACAGGCAGACAGACAGCTAGATAGATAGAGAGATAGATAGATTAGATAGATAGATAGATAGATAGATAGATAGATAGATAGATAGATAGACAGACAGACAGATAGGTGTATGGACGGATAGACAGAAAGATCGACTGATAGACACAGACAGATAGATAAATAGATAGATGGGTGTATGGATGGATGGAGAGGCAGAAAGAGATAGACAAAGCATTTATTAAGTGCTTACTATAAGCCACATGTAAGTAAATATCTATGTATAAATATGTGTATATATACATAAACATATGTGCACATATATGAATATACAAAATCTACAAGACCACTTGTAAATATACATCTACATACATGGATATATGTTTATTAACTTTGTGTTTATGCCATATATTTTTTAATATATGCTTGTTGTCTCCTCCATTAAAATATAAGCTCTTTACAAGTAGGGCTTAATTCCTTATACTTGGATTCCCATTGCCTGGCACACCACCTGGCACAGTGCCTGGCACAACATAGGTGTGGAACAAAAATATCTGGTGATTGAGTCTTGGGTAAGAAATGTAGTGGAAGCAAGAGGGGCAGGAGGACAAGGCCAAGAAAGCAGAGGGAGAGGCAGGCCAAAGAAGAGGCCAGAGGCCCTACTTGTAACAGAGAATTCCTTTAAATTTGGAGATGAATGTTGTCACTCCTCAAAGGAGTGGAATATCCTGGTTGCCCCAAAACAGGACTGAGGGGTCAGCTTTGGTCAGAATCTTCTTCAAGTAATCATCAGGGCACCAGTCTGAAAGTGAGGCACTGGTTGCAGACTGAGGAGAGTGGGGGACAGTAAGGATTCTCTGGCCCTGAAATGCTTCTCTCTGTCAGGGAACTCCCTGGGCAGGCTGGTTCATGTCTCTTGGGATTCTGAAAAGCTTGAGTAGAGTGTATTCAATCCCAAGTGTTGTGTAGGCAGGGCTGTGCTGTTGAATGATTAACAACCAGCTCTCTGAAAAACACATACCCCCAACACACTTTTAGGTTCAATCTGTATTATCAATATTTTCTCCATCATTTAAGTCTAGACAATCAACAAAACAATAGATCAAGCTGGAATTTATAGTGTTCACCTATTTCCAAGAGGTAAATGCTCACACAGACCATTTAACAATCGGCTCTCCTGAGCTTGTATGAACTGGCTTGGGCATACCCCTGGACAGAGGAAGGATATTTCACCTGGGAGCACAGGAAGTCTGAGCTCCAGACCTTGGACATTTCACTCTGTTATCCTGAGAAAGTCCCCTCCCTTCATGAAACTCAGTTTCTTTGTCTGTTAAATGAGGGGGCTTAATCAGGGCATGATGTGGTAGAAAGGGCCCTCCTGGGTGCCCATAGAAAGGGCAGTCAGAAAACCTGATTATTTCCTCAGTGACCTTGAACAATTAATTTTATCTGTCTGGGCCTCATCCCTTATCCATTAAATAAGTGGATTTGACTAGAGGATCTCTAATCCTCCTTCAAGTTAGAATGATCTACACGAGTTAACCAGGATGACTCCCTGAGCCCACAAGACAGTTGCCCATAATCCAGTGATCCTGGTTAGAGGTTCTGGTCCAGCTTCCCTTTCTTCCATAGCCTTGCTGGCACAGTGGAGAGAGCGCCAGGCCTGGAGTCAGGAAGATTTGAGTTCAAATCCAGCCTCAGACACTTACTAGCAGTGTGACCCTGGGCAAGTCATTTAACCTTTGCCTCAGTTTCCTCAACTGTAAAATGAGATAATATTGGAAAGAGGTTAAGCTATTTAGACACTTAGTGGATACTATATAAATGCTAATTTCTTGTGCTCTCTTTTTTTTTTTCCTCCTTTTTTGGTTTTGTTTCTTCTTTCTCATTCTTTCCATTGGTTATAATTGTCCTTTACAACTGGACTATTATGTAAATAAGTTCAATGTGAAGGTATATGTAGAACCCATATTGGATTACACACCGTTTTGGGGGCAAGGAGGAGGAGAGGGAGAGAGAGAAAATTCGGAACCCCAAAACTTGTGGAACTGAATGTTGTAAACTAAAAATAAAAACTAAATTTATTTTTAAAAAATAAAATAAAAACATAAATTAAAAAAAAGAATAAAAAAAATCCCCAAGACTAGACTTCCCTGTGTGACCAAAGCCAGAAGAACAAAGCTGCCCCCCCTCAGTTCTGTTTTGGGGGAGAATAGGGTATTCCACTCCTTTGAGCAACATTCACCTCCAAATTTAAAGGAATTTTCTATTTATTTTTTAGATTTTGTACTTTTCCCTTAATGAATTTTGGTGTGTGAGAAAAAGGTTATTTCTGGAACATGAAATAGTGTGTAAACTGCAAACAAAATGAGGTTAAAGTTCCCTGGAAACTCCAAATTGAAATAAAAAAATAACAAAACAAAATAAAACAATTAAGAAACACCACCCTTAGCACCAGCTTGGCAGAAATGCAGACTTGGGCACTGAAATGGATTACAGAAGTCAGGCCTGCCTGGCCAAGAACTTTCCTTATGTCCCCCACCTTGGCAAAAGGAGCTGTCTCCCTGCCTAAAAGAAATCAGCCTCTGGAGAAAGAAAACTGATAACGGCGCTATTAGGGTTACAATCTTGAAGGAGGTAGAATTTCTTTTTTAAAAAAATGTTGAGGATCTGAGACTAAGGACTGGCAGGGACTTTCAAGATCACTTTAGTTAAACACCATCATTTTACAGAGAAGGCCCAGAGAGATGAAATGAGGCCCGATGTCACACAATTAATAAAATAGTGAAGTCGGAACTAGAACCCAGGTCCTCTAACTCACTACTTACTGTACTCGGGAATACTCTTCCAAAGGTCCACTTGAAATTTTGATCCCTGTATATTGGCAAAGACGTTCTGGCTATAAGCTGGAGAGGAGGGCAAACACCAGGGAGAATCCATTTATGATTTCCAACAGCAGCACTCTTTGGAGCCGGCTGGGCAGGGCCTCCCCAGGCTTGTTTCTTAGACAGAATGGATAGCTTTGTTAGCTATTTAATAACAGCGGTGATTGGCTGAGTTCCTACAAACCATATCTTTGCATACTTAATCTACAGAAGAATTGTGTTTTCTTCTGGTTTTTTGTTTTAAGTAAAATAATTCTTTAGTTAAAGCAGTAGTAAGCAGCATCTTACTCCTCTCTGTCCAGACAATTGCTCTCACTTTTCCTCTCAGTCATTTCAGTAGTGTCTGACTCTCCATGACTCCATTTTGTCAGAGACACTGGAGTGGTTCACCATTCCCTTCTGCAGCTCATTTTACAGATGAGGAAACACGAATAGAGTTAAGTGACTTGCCCAGGGTCACACAGCTAGGCAGTGTCTGAAAGCCCTATTTGAACTCAGACCCAACGCTGTATCCGCTGCCCCTCTGAGCTGCCTGCCTCCTTTGCCTCTGAAGCGCTAGATAGAGTGGTACTAGGAAAACTTGCCCTGAAAGGTTCTGCGTTTCTACTGGGCCGCTAAAGTCTAGAATCACAAGTTTAAAGCTAGAGGGGAACCTCAAAGATCATTTAGTCTAGTCCAACCCCTTGAGTGAGAAAATTAAGGCTCAGAGCTGGGAAGAGACTCATCCAAAGTGACACAGCGATACCGAGTCATAGAGTCCGAATTTGAAGGCGGGTCCTCGTGTTCCTGATCCAGTGTTCTGAACCTTCAGCCTCTCCTTCTTTCGTGGGATTTGGGGGAAGGGGCGGGGAATGGGAAGGAAGACAGACCGACAGACAGACACAGACACAGACACAGACACAGACACAGACACACACACACACACACACACACACACACACACACACACACACACACATTCTTGCCAAGCAGTGGCTGATTATCTGAGAACCCCAATACAGATGTGTGGTGTGGGGCTGGGGGAGCGGGAGGAGAAAGGGTGGGCAGGAGACTCGCGTCTGCAATGTCTCACCAACGTCCTAGTGCTGCGATTTATAACGGCACCCACTGCATCTTGTTTCATTAAACAGCCCTCCCCCCTCCCCCAATTGAATTACCACGATAATGTCTTCCCTTTTGGTGAAGGTTGCGATGCTGGGCGGGAGGATATAAAATAGATCATTAGGTGCCTTTAAGCTTGTCTCTAATGATGAAAAAAAATAATCGGGCGTGAAGCGGAGACTTAACAAAACACAAATACGGAAGCCGAATTTTAGAGGCTTGCAGCAAACATAATGTGACAATGCAGTTTCTATCTTTCTCTGCGCTGACAGTTAATTCCAGACCAGGAAGACTGTCAAAAATGTTTAGCTCTGCTCCGCTTGAGTTAATTACAGGCCCTGCGGCGGTCCTCCCTCCTCGGCACTGCTAATGGCGCTGTGCTACAGGTAAAAATCCATTTGCAAGACTGTTTCCCTTGCTACAGATCTAATTTACCGACGATCAAATATTTATGCCGTTGCAATTAAAGTGACAACATCCTCCCCTCCCCCTGCTCCAAGCCCCTAAACACACCCCGGTCCTTGCTGGTCTATGCAAGCTTAGGCTTTTCGAACAGACGCGATGATCAGGTAAACCTTTGGTAAAAAGTTTTGCTGGAGTTTGTAGGCAAGGAAGCTCGGAATGGTGTATCTATCTTTCTACTTCTGACGTTCAACTTTTAGAAATACCTAAAATGTTATGAAGTTCTCCATGCTATAAAATTACCCCCTCCCCCACCCTTTCCCTTGTTTCTTTTGGGCTGCAGGGAAGGGCTCCAGGAAGAAATTAAATGCTAGCTTCGACTTGGGTGGAGCAGTAAATATCACAGGAAACTGGAAGCCAGGCAGATAAGGATAAGAAGCCAAGGGGATGTCTGAATAGACCCCTTTCCCCTCCCCCACCCCCAGGTTTCTCTGAACTGGTTAACCATTATTTCATATTTCACTTTCACATTTAAAGCATCTCATTGGAACAACTCTGTAGGGCAGGGGCTACAGGTGTTATGGTCTCCATTCTGCTGATAAAGAAACTGAGCCTTAGAGAAGTAGAGGGCGCTTCTCATCCACTGCCAGTGAGTCATTCTCCAAAGACAGATTTCAGAGAAAGACTGCCTCGTATTACTGAGAATAAAATTCATTTGCCTGAGTGTCCTCCCCTTGGGACTTTGCCACGTCTACTGGCGTCTCTCCCCGCCCTCTCTTTCCTGGAACTATACGTTCATGTTTCATGGTTGGGTTGTTTTGTTTTTGTTTTCTTCTGGACTGGGTACGTGATTTTATTGGTATTGGGAACTGCCAATGAGAAAACACTCTCTACCAATGCAAATAAGTGCAATTTAGTCCCTTTTTTTTGTAATTTAATTTTTGCTTTATTCTTACCAAACACCAAATAAAATGGACATTTGCATATAAATAGTAGAATAGAAAAAGAGGATTGTGAGTGAAACTGCAGGTCTCTATTACATATGGATTGCTTTTCTTTTTTAAGTTTAAGAACAACTGATTTTGAAAACTGTCCCGCAGGTCTGGCCTTCCATCTTAGAACTTATAAAAGAACCTCCTGAGTCACTGAGAGGTTAAATGACTTACCTAGGGTCACACAGTCAGCATGTGTCAGAGGTGGAACTTGACCCAGAAGCCAGCTCTCTCCATTATACCACACTCCTTGGCCGAGGATAGCTAGAGGCAGAGGAGGAAGGAAGGGCCAAGCTACTGCTGGCAAAAGCAGCTAAGTATGATGCTCTCTCCTGAATTTACCACCATAGAATCAGAAATTTAGAGCTAGAAGGAACCTTAGAGGTCATCTAGTTCCCTCTTTCCTCCATCCCCACCCTCACCCCTTTAAGCAAACTAAAGCTCAGAGAAGTAAAGTTATATAGCTAGTAAGTAGGCAGATCCAGACTTTAAACTCAGGTCCTCTGTCTCGAAAGGCAGTCCTCTCTCAGATGTACCACCCCACTGACATCTAGAGGCCATCCCACACCAAAAAGTCAGAGAAGAACCTCCCATGGAGGAAAAATAGCTTGTATCCTGAACCCAAGGGATGCAAAGACTGCACTGGCCAAACCTCCATACTTTAACAATAGCCTATCTCCCACCTGGGCACAGCCAGTCCTTTACTGCTTTTCAAAGCACTTTTGCATCCACCATTTCATCGGATCCTCGCAACCCTATGGAGAAAGACAGGGAGGATTATTATCCCCATTTGATTTTTAAAATAAATTATCCTATTTGTCATGAATTTAACAAACATCGACAAATATGGAGACTTCCATATACAAAGAAGAATAGAAAAGACTGTATATTAAATTGTGAACTATTACACGGTTGCTTTGCTTAAAAAGGGGTTACTGGGGCAGCTAGGTGGCAGAGTAGAGCACCAGCCCTGGAGTGAGGAGGACCTGAGTTCAAATCTGATCTCAGACACTTGACACACTTACTAGCTGTGTGACCTTGGGCAAGTCACTTAACCCCCAATTGCCCTGCCTTCCCCCTAAAAGAAAAAGGTGTTACTGTCACTATTTTATAAATGAAGAAACTGATCCTCAATCCTCTGTTCATCCTCAATGATTTGTTGTCATCTTTTGAAATCTTGGTAGAATCTTTCCAGGTCTTCACTGCCTCCTTTTAGGTCTGGTTATTGTTTTGTGTTAATGCATGCCCTTGACTCTTAATTCTTCAGTATCTCACCTTGCTGTAGCATTGCAGTGAAAGTGAAAGAACACCACAAGTTTGAAATAGGTATGTTGCATTCTTATAGAAAGAAGCTCACCCCAATTGATTAACTTATCTGTCAAATGCTCTGCTTGGTTCTGGGGCTACAAAGACAAAATGAGGTAGTTCTTGCCCTCAGTGAATTTACATTCTCTTATGTAAAACATGAACGCATATAAGTAAATATAAATATATACACATTAAGTATAGAGGAGAAGATAGATGTGAGAAATGTTGTGGGAGTAGAATTCACCAAACTTAACTGATTGGATAGGGGTGGGAGGAGTGAAGAGGAAGAAGCTAGAGATGAGGATGACTACCACTTTGCGAACCTGGGTGACGTGAAAAATGGCAGCACCCTCAACAGAAACTAGGAAAAGGAGAGGTTGGTAGAGTGGAGATAATCTCTTCTCTAGATGTGTTTGAGATGCCTGTAGCACATTGGACTCAAAATGTCCAACAGATGATGATACGGGATTGGAACTCAAGAGAGAGAGACTAAATGGCAAAGTCACCTGCATTGAGGTGACCTTTGGACCTACAAATGCTGATGAGGTCACTGAGAGAGTTACAGAAAGAGAAGAAAAATTAAATTAGCTAATTTAAAAAAAAAAGAAAGAGAAGAAAAGAAGGTTCAGGACAGCGTACCATTCACACAGTATACCTGAGAGTAAAGCAGCCTTTCTGAGACTGCTGTTCATTTTTACACACACACGCACGCACACACCAGCAATGTCAGACTTCATTTTAGATAGGAGGTTGACATAAGACTCAATTCCAACGTCAGAGGACAGATTTTATGTGTAGTAGGAAAGAACGTGACCATCCCATGGGGCTTTTTCTGTAACGCAACTTCTGGGTGATGAACCCTTGGTAATGGTCCCCAAGACTGGGAATCATCTGCCAGGTGATTTTTGCAGTTTTATTAATAAATAAAATTACATTTTATTTTGCAGTTAGTAGCTTTTTATTAGAGTATCCTAGGTACCACAAGGGACCAGCAAGCCCTTCTCTCCAGGCCTTCAGATGTGCCCACTGTCAAGATCCTGAGAACTCTGACAGCCGTGGACTCACAGTTGCCGATGTAGGCCTACACTTACTCATCTTCCTAAGTTCAAATCTGGCTTCAGACACTTACTAGCTGAGTGACCCTGGGCAAGTCACTTAACCCTGTTTGCTTCAGTTTCCTCATCTGTCAAATGAGCTGGAGAAGGAAATGGCAAACCATTCCAGTAGTTTTGCCAAGAAAGCCCCAAATGGGGTCATGAAGAGTCAGACACGACCGAAAACAACTGAACAACAAAGATACCACGCTGGTACAGAGTTAGGAGTGGCACAGACCTCAGGTACGCCAATGCCCCTGACTCCCAAGGAAATCTTTTCACTGCTGGCCCTCACCTGCTTGCAGAAGTCCTGGGCCCCAGAGAGTAGACAACAAAGACATAAAATAAAACTCACCACCTCAGGGCATCTGATAGAGTGGAATGGATCTAATATGACGGAATTAAATAGAAATAAATGTAAAGTCCTACAATTGTGTTCAATAGGATGGGACAGATGGGGCTAGATAGTAATTCATGTGAAAAACATTGGAGGGCTTTTAGGGACTTCAGACTCAACCGATGTCACTGGTCTGACATGTACTCCTATGATTATATATGTTATAAATACTTATATATGTATGGTTGTTCTCTCCCCTGATAGAACAAAAGCTCTGTGAGAGCAAGGCCTGGATCCTCCAGCACATACCACAGTGTCTGATTCATAATAAACCATTAACAAATGTTCGTTGAATGAAATGGAAGGAAATAAAAGGTTTAGTGATACAAAAACAAAAATTGATTATTGACTGACTGGCCCTTGAAGATGCAGTCCTCTTGGTCTACTTCCCCTGACCTGCTGTCTCAAAGAGAACTGTTCCTTGGTTGTGTGGAATATCTGTTGTTCAGTCATTGTCAATCATGTCTGACTCTTCACAACCCCATTTGAGATTTTCTTGGAAAAGATACTGGAGTGATTCGCCATTTCCTTCTCCAGGTTATTTTATAGATGAGGAAACTGAGGCAAACAGGGTTAAGTGACTTGCCCAGGGTCACTCAACTAGTAAGTGTCTGAAACCAGATTTGAACTCAGGAAGATGAGTTTTCCTGACTCCAGGCCCAGCATTCTATCTACTGTGCCACCTTGCTACCCCTATGTGGTATCTACTGTACACAAAATAAGTACAAGGTAGGTAGCTTTGGGGTAAAAGGGGAGGCAGAGAACCTAGCAGCTGGAGAATCAGGTAAAAGGTGGTTCTCCAACTGAGCTTTGAGGGAAATTAAGAATTCTAAGAGATGTAGGCAAGAAAGAAAAGCATTTCCTGCAAGGGATAGAAGTAAAATTTTTGAGGAACCCAATAAAAATCAAGAATTCCCTAAGGGAACCAAGAAAGAAGGACTCCTTTGTCTAGAAAGGTTTGGACTCTGACCTGGGGTGGGATTGGAATGAGTGACAGACTAGACAGAAATATACACCCTGGGAAATGTCGCTTTGGGACTTTAGTTTGTTTAGGTTTGTTTTTCCAATGGAGGAAGGAGACCTGGGAAGGTTAGGGGAGATAGGGATAAAACAGCAAGAAAAGAGGACCATCAGAGCATCTTTACTTTTAAAAACAGGCAGAACAGAACAGAAAGAAGCATAGACAAGCAGGACAGCTTTGAAAGCTACAGGTTAAATTTGTTACATACTTTAAATGTAACCCCAATCCCAAAGTCAATTGGTCTAGGACTCCGTTCTCATTGGTGGAGATCAATATCCTGTTGAATGAGGATAGAATCCTAGACTAGTGAACTTTGGAAGAAGGCATGTGTAGGGCATTGATCCTCGCCAATGAGGAAACAGCGCCCATGCCAGTGGGCTTTGGAACTAGGGTTACATAAAAGAAAAACAATTTCCTATATAATAAAAATCTACAGTTCCGTGTACTCTTTTCTGTTCTACTCTATATACAGAAGTGCCCATTTTATTTGGTGTATGTTAAGTCCAGAATAAAAATAAATAAATATTTTAAAAACAAATCTCTCCTTTGTTAGACACCACTGGACTAGTGTCTTTGCTGTGCCCCTAATTGCTAGTTTGGCTGCCATTTCTGCCTATGACAAGTCAATGCTCGAAGGGAAAGATCTTTGTTCTCTACCTGCTGCATGGTATAAGTGGCTGATTGTAAATGTCTGTCTCTCTAAAAAAGATGGGAGGTAAGTGCGGGCTGTGGTTCCCAGGGGCCCTAAGCAGTAAATCCATGTATTAACAAGTTTTTATTAAGTACCTATGTGCCAGGCATTGTGTTCAGCTCTTGTGCTACAAGCACAAAGAATAAAGTAATCCTTCTTTCAAGGAGCTTACATTCAAATGGGAAAGATAAATACATTTATAAGCATATACAGGACATCTATAAATGGAAGAAGTACAAATAAATGCAAATAGTTGAATCAGGGTAGTGTGGGAAGGCGGGCACTAGAAGCTGGAGGGATTAGGAAAGGCCCCATGTAGAAGGCAGAACTTGATCTACATCTGAAAGGAAGAGAGGGGCTTCTGTGAGGAGGAGCACAGTGCCTGGCCCATAATGTTATGTAAATATCAGCTATCGTTATTATTATTATTATTATTAAGAGAGAAGGGAATAAGCATTTATTAAGTGCCTGCTGTGGGCCAAGAATCGTGCCAGGCACTTTACAAATATTATCACATGTAACCATCATGACAACTTTGCGAGGTAGATGTTATTATTGTCTCCATTTTATAGTTGAGGAAACTGAGGCAGACAGAGATTAGACAGCTTGCCTAGGGTCGAATAGCTAGCAAGTATCTGAGGCCACATTTGAACTCAAGTTTTCTTGACTCCAGGCCCAGGACTTTGTGTACTGTGCCACCTAAGGAGGTGAGGAGGGGTTGAATTCCCGGCATAGGAGATGGCCAGCGCGTTGGCTCAGGGATGGAAGTCAGAATGGCATATGTAAAGGGAAGAGAGACGGCCAGTATGGCCAGATTATAGCATGCATTGTGCAAGAGAGAGAGATCATGTAAAAGTAGGGATTCCCTTAATCCATCACATGATAGTTAAACTGATGGGAGGTAATGAGGTGAGAGAGAGACAGAGACAGAGACAGAGACAGACAGGCAAAGAGAGACAGAGAGAGACAGAGACAGAAACAAAGAGAGGCAGAGAGAGTCAGAGAAAGGATCCATAACACAGCCTTCCCTAAGAGGAAGGGTGGATAGAAGGGCAGCAAAGGCAGAACGAAGTAGGCAACTAAAACTTGCTTGGCCAAGGATGGTTGTTCAGTTATTTCAGTTGTGACTGTTTGGGGTTTTCTTGGCAAAGATACTGAAGTGGTTTGCCATTTCCTTCTTCTGAAGCTCATTTTACAGAGGAGGAAACTGAGGCAAACAGAGTGAAATGACTTGCTCAGGGTCACACAGCCAGTAAGTGTCTGAGGCAAGATCTGAACTCAGGAAGATAAGTCTTCCCGCTGTGCTGCCTAACTGCCCTCAGCCAAGGGTAACTGGCCCCAAAGGAAGCTGTTTGGATTCCTGAGCCCATCAGTTCTGCTGCTCCCCAGTGCTCTACTTAGGAGGACAGAGATGGGGAGGGAGAAAACCACAAGGAGCAGAGAGGGCTAACCAGGATATGGTCTGCAAACACCTTCTGGCTGGCCACTCTTTTCAATTTCTTTCCTTTGAATTTAAATGCATCCTGTCACAGTGAGTTATGTCATGAAAGGGAGCTGCTGAACTCGGAGACGTTTTTAAAGATTATTTTTTAGATCACCCCATCACTATCCATTTGGAGAACGATTGTTCAATCTGAAAAAATAAATTCAAAACTGTCCTCATCTAAGCAGCCTGGGAAAACAACTTTCCTTTTTCTTTTTCTTGAAAAAAAAAAGTAGACCGTGTTTCTTATTCCTGAAGGGCTGATTTGCACTCTCATGAGCTAAGCATGGCAAGGGTTGTCTCAGTCTGCAGTTGGCACAATAACAATAACTGACATTTATTAACAATTTCGAGTTTACCAAGAGCTTTGCATGTATCATCTCGTTTGAGCCTTGCAACAACTCAACGAGGAAGGTAATGCAGGCCTTATTATGCTCCTTCGCCGATGAGGAAAGGGAACCTCAGAGACATGAAGCAGTTTGCTCAGGGTCACACAGCCAATGATTGTCAGAGGCAGGATTCGAACCCATATCTTCCTGATTCCAAGTCCAGTTTCTTAGCCAGAAGTTTTAAAAAGCTTTTTCTATTTCCAAGTAGAACCACCTCAAGGAGAAAAATGTTCTGTAAGTTAAGCTTACTCTCTGTACCCTCTACATAGTAAGCATTTAACAAATGTATGTTGGAGATGGCTTTTTTTTTTCCTGAAATTGCTTTTTCTGAAGGCGTGTGGAGTGTAGAGAGAGGAAGGGGTCATCTTCGGATTCCAGTGTCTGATGAATGAGTCTGTGTTTACCCTGTTGACCTTTAAGGATTTGACAGACTTGGATCATACCTTTGGTCTTTTTCTTAATCCTCATCCTTTTTATGCACTCTGCAATATTTGACGTTGTAGATAACCTTCTCCTCCTGTAGACGCTCTCCTCTCTGAGTTTTCCCAATGCTGCTCTGGCTCTCTTTCTACCTATCCAGCCCCACCCTCTCAGTCTCCTCTACTGGATCTTCATCCACAATCCGCCTCCTAACTGTGGGCATACTCTAGGGCTCTGTTATGAGCCCTCTTCTCCTCTCTCTATACTCTCTCATCACATCGGCTCCCATTGGTTTAACTATCACCATTTGCACTTACTCCCAGATCTATGTGTCCAGCCCCGCTTCTGGTCTAGGATTAAGTGCTTCATCTATCCAGAGCAGAGGTGCCAAATACAGAATCCAAACCAGATTAAAATGTAATTGAGAAATATTTAACAAAATAAATAAAAATGCAATAGAATGTAGATAATGTTAATAAGTACTTTTCTAAGTCTGTATAAGCCCACAGAGATCCTTATGTATGGTTAGAGGCCCCATTTGTATTTGAGTGTGACACTACTAATCTAGAACATGAATGGCTTGTTTAATATCTATAGATGGCAAAAACAAAAACAAAAACTTTGTGTTTCTTAGTACCCTCTGACACCATCTTTGCAGAAGGTGAAATGCCCATGATTAAAGGTCATTTTATAATTTTCTTTGTTTCATGGATTGCCAAGGCCAAAGAATTCATTACCAAGTGGCCAGCCTGCCAGCCGTAAGCTTCCCACTCTCCATGAAAATAAAATACCACCTCTCTATGTAGATTTCTCTGATTCCCTCAGTCAATGAAAATCATTCACCCATCAAACCTTATATAACATTTTGTTTATACCTCCCAAATGTAATTACCATAGGTAATCTGTGTATGTATCACATCCCCCTAACAAACTACACCTACACAAGAGAAAGGATCGTGTTTTGTCTAAATTTTTTCTCTCATCCTACAATGCTCGCTACATACGGTAGGTACTTAGTAATGTTTGTTGAAAATGGAAACTTGCCTGTCTGCCTCGAGATACTTACTAGTCTCTGATTGATTGGGTTGAGCTTATTATGTCTCCCTTCCCAGAAAACCTTTGCCTTGTAAAATGGAAGCACCAATAATTTATCATAAAGGAGTGACTAACGATGGGAATTTTAGGCCCTGGAGTGACCACTGGGAGACATGTACATTTGGTCACCAGGGCCGTATTTTAGACTGAGAAGGGTCCAGGTGGACACAATCTAGTCCAAACCTGTCACTTTACAAGAGAAAGACACTGAAGTTCAAAAGGCACAAAGGCCTTCATGCTGATCATCAGTGTTGTTTTTGTTGCCCAGTCACGTCTGATTCTTTATAACTCCATTTGGGGTTTTCTTGGCAAAGATACTGGAGTCGTTTGCCATTCCCTTCTCTAGCTCATTTGACAGATGATGAAACTGAGGCAAACAGGGTTAAGTGACTTGCCCAGGGTCACACAGCTAGTAAGTGTCTGAGGCTGGATTTGCATTCAGGTCTTCCTGACTCTAGACCCAGCATTCCATCCACTGCATCACCTCAGTGCCCTCCATTAGTGACAGAGAAAAGCCTAAAATCCAGTCCTCCTGTTTCATAGCCCAAGATTCATTTCATTTACACTGGGCTGCTTCCTATTGTGTCTACTTGTAAGGATGACCCTATTTCCTCAGTGAATTTTTTGTTGTTGTTGCTATTGAAAAGAAAGTGAGGCTTCAGGGTGAGTCCTGAAGAGGCTTTTTAATTCTCCCTGAGCACAGTTGTGCTAGAGGATATCTAAGACCCCTTTCAGCTCTAACGCTCATGATCTTATAATTCTGTTATACTTGCACCTTAGGCAGCTGCCAACAGGCCAATGTCAGTGTCTGTCTAGTCGGGCTAATAGAGGCACATCAGGGTGACTGATTTCTGGGATGCCTCACTTCAAGGGCACAGGATATGCCACTTAGTAGATCATAGGATTTTTAATTCCATAGTAAATGAGGTGGCAAGCAGGTCTTAGTTCTAGCAAATATGGAAAATGAAGAGTATTTTGCAGTAACCTAGACAGAGTACACTCTGTATTTCTGTCAATGCTAAGTAACGACTGTGTAAATTCAGTATAATCCCTGATATCCCTATAGAGGATGAGTTGAAAGAGTTGGAGAAAGGCCTCTTTACTTTGCAGGTTATTTGGGAGGAAAGCATTCTTTGAAGGGAAAACAGAAAGAGAGAAAGAACCTGGAGGTGACAAAGTCCTATGTCCTAAGGATGAAGGATTGACAACAAGAAGGAAAGGAAGACTTTTGGAACTTTTGGAGCTATATAAAAGGTATGAGGTTCCACCCATAGAATATAGAGCTGGACTTTTGGAGAAGGAAGCACCATCTTTTGTGCCAAGGAAGATGTTGAGAATCTATAGAGATGCACAGAAGAGAGGCCAACCGGCACCAAGTACTCAAGGTTAATGGCTCTTTGCTGGGAGATACAAAGAGGGCCATAAGACTACCCCAAATTGACAGTAGGAAGGTACATCATCTTCCTGGGGTATGTGTCCAGAGCATAACCATAACAGAATGCCCTAGACTGATCAAACCCAACAACAACTATACACTTCTACTGATTTGGTGGGGGTGTTAATTGTGACATTTGAAAAATATTGTTTGATGTTGGGTTATAATGATAGGACTCCAATATGAAGTCACTTAGGCTAAATGGTCCTAATGCTCATAAAACACATAAGTAATGACAGAAAATTTGTATTTTTGCACTGTCCTGACCCATTCTGACCCTGTGTCAAGCAGTTGAGAGATCACAGCGCTTGATTGGACAGAACTCCTGGCTAACTACAACCGCTGAGAGCCACACCTATCCCTGGTGTCTCCAATAACCAAATCAAACCTTCACCCAGTTTCTGATCCCCATAAGGAAACTCTCACCACTGGAGCCTGGTATCAATAAGCGACCTGGGGAACTTCCCCACCACATCTAGAGGTGATTAGGAATGCCCTTTCCCACATCTGGCACTGATTATCTGTTCAAGCCAAGCCCATTTTTAAGGTATAACACTTCCCCTGCTCAGACCCCTACTTTTTAGCATGTACTCCCACTAAGATCCTTGCTACTGCTAATGTCTCCCTTCTCTCCCCGCTGCACCCCACCCCACCAAGCTAGGCAAGTGTCTTTGTATCTGCAAGGCTGAACCTCTGTATGGCCTTGTAGTGTGTGTATATGCTTCCCCCTACCCCTGCTTGCTGCACTGCATAATAATAAAGCTCATGTTTATGCTAACTTCCCAAGTACCAGTTTCCTGTGAATCCCCAAACCAATGTCTTTGCTCCAACCTTAGCCATGAAGCCAAATATAGCAGGAGGACAAAAAAAATAATGCTAAAAAGATCCTAAAAAACATTATGTATGATTAGGAATTATGAAGTACTGACAGTAAAAACCTGAAGATCTTACAGGTGAGCCCAATGAAAACCCTAAAAGACAGAGTTCCTGAGTGATTAATAATCAATTTATTAATTAGGCTAGTTGACAATCAATAAATTGATAGTTAGTGGTTTCTCTCTACAACCAAAGATGCCGAGAGAGATTCTGAAATGCCTTAAATCTCTTCCGAAAGGGAACTCCCCTGATAAGTGAAAATCAACCCTGACTGATGGGCATTTAATGAAGGGTTGGCCTATGGGCTAAAAGTCTTCAGCTCCTCCTGCTGCGAACATGGCTTGACCAAGACACTTAGCAGACTGGAAGCATCTGCACAGGCGAAGCCATCTCCATATGTTCCTCTCTAGCTAGTTTTCTCCTTCATCAGCTTGGTTGCCCTAAGCTCTAGCAGAGGGGATCAAGGATAGTGGGTTCCTCCTCCAGAAATTAGGTCTCCCATTGGGGTGGAATCCCTTCCAACCAACAAGTTTGTGCCCTGAGGGCTAAGAGCAAATCCCATCACTCAGCCATGCCCTTCAGAGGCTGGCTGACCTTTTCAGAAGTTGAGTTTTAAAAGAAATGAAAGGAAAAGGATAGATCACAAATTAATAATTAGTTATTAATATACTAGTATAATATTAATTCCTTTCACAGCCATGAGTTAGCTCTGCTGCATTTAGAGGGCACTTAGTAGCCCTTGTTGAATTCAAGTCACCCAGCCCGGAAGAACTACATTTTTAGATCCTAAAAGAATTGGCAAATGTGATTGCTGAGCCATCGTCGGTGATATTTGAGAGATCATGGAATGTAGGACAGGTATCACAAGACTGAAAGACAATGTTGGACAAATGTCCTGACTTTCAAAAACAGTTTGCAAACTAGTCAGCTTGACTTTTCTGGGAAAATTGTAGGATGGCTCATCAAAGAAATTGTTGGCAAACTTGGAAAAAGGGAAGTGGTGATTACACGGCTTCGTCAAAAAGAAATCATGCCAAATTAACCTTGTTTCTCTTTTTTCTGACAGGATTATTAACCTAACAGATGAAGGAAATGCTGTGATGTGGGCATAGTTTATCTGGGTTTTAGCAAAGCTTTTGATAAAATTGCGCAGTCATATTTCAGTTGTGTCTGACTCTTTGTGACCCAATTTGGAATTTTCTTGGCAAAGATCCTGGAGTAGGCTTTCCATTTACTTCTGAAGCTTATTTTACAGATGAGGAAACTGAGGCAAATTAAGTGACTTGCCCAGGATCACACAGCTAACAAGTACGTGAGGCTGGATTTGAACTCAGGTCTTTCGGACTCCAGGCCCAGTGCTCCATCCACTGCACCACCTAGCTGAATTTGATAAATTACCTCATACTATTTTTGTGAAAAGATGAACTATAGATTCTATGATAGTACGATCAGATGGATTCAGAACTGACGAAGAGACTGATCTCAAAACATAATTGCTCCTAGATCGACGTCAATATGGCAGTTTTTGTCAATGACTCGGATAAAGGCAAAGATGGTTTGTTCATGAAATCTATTGATGACACAAAACTGAGAGGGATCACTAGCACAGTGAGGACAAAATGATCAGAAGATCTTGATAGGCAAGAGCTAGCTTTCTTGCCTGGGCTAGATCTAGTAAGATGAGATTCAATAGCAATAAATGTAAAATCTTGCACTTGGGTACAAAAAATCAACTTCACAAGTATAAGATGGGGAAGTATAGTTAGATATAGTTGTTTAAGATGTGGGGGTTTTAGGAGGCTTCAAACTCAGTATGAGTCAGCGATTTGATTGTAAGACAGGTAAACGCACAGGAGGGCTGCTAGCCTCTTTCTACAGCCTCTTTCTAGCACAAATCCCATCTTTGTGGCCAATTGTTTGGCGGATAACACATAGGAGGCACTGGAGGTTTTGGACTCCAGTCTCTAGCAGGTTTACTCTTGATCTGGTCAAACAGGAAGGTCAGGAAGACAGCTTCAAAGGGGTTAATAATCTTACTTTATTCTAGTCTAGTCTTCCCAAAGGGATTGCCAATAATGGAAGCAACAATTCCTACAGCATTCCCTAATCACCCTTCTCTCAAGGGCCAGTGTGAAGGGGGGCAGCTACCCCTGCATCTTGATGGGCTCTATTGAGATAGGTACAGCTTGGGCCAAGCCTCAATGGGGGCCAGTTGGGGCAAACGCAGATTCCCCTCAAGCCTCGATGGGGGCCAATTGGGGCGTGTACAGAATTCCAACTTATATACTTATTCCCCACTTACTGGCCAGTGCCCACCTGCTTTATAGGGCATCAGACAAAGAAGGCATATTGCCAACAACAGCCTCACAATTTTACATTACCTCATCCCTATATCTCACTGTGCAGTCGCAATGGATACTTATAATTTAAGCACAAATGTTTATATTATTTATCATTATATAACACTGCACAAGCATGGTGAAGATGTTTTGAACCATGATCGTGAGAACTCATATCTAACACCTGGGAACAAGAGATTGTTATGGCTATGGATCCTGGGAACTAACCTATAAGAAGGAATAACAAAAATCCACCTTACACACACTAAAATCCATCTTACTTACAGTGATACAGCAGCCAAAAAAATTATTGTGGACTTGAGCTTCACTAAAAAGGACATGTCTTCTAGGAGTGAGGAAGTGATGGTTCTATTATACTCTGCCCTCATCAGACTGGAGCATTGGGTTCAGTTGGAATCATTGTTTAAGAAGAACATTGATAAATTGGTACTTATCCAGAAGGGAACAAGCAAATATGTGAAGGGCCTTGAGTCAATGCCGTATGAGGAAAATTGAAGAATCTGAGAATGCTTAGCCGGAAGTAGGAGGACTTAGCGGGAATATGGTAACTGTCTCCAAGTATTTGAAAGGCTGTCATGTGAAGGAATAACTAGGCAGCTAGGTGGCCCAGTGAATAGAGTACCAGGCTTAGAGCCAGGAAGATCTGAATTCAAATCTGGCCTCAGACACATACTATCTGAGTGACCCTGGGCAAGTAACTTCACCCTCTTTATCTCAGTTTCCTCATCTGTAAAATGAGCTGGACGAGGAAATGGCAAACCACTCTAGTACCTCTGCTAAGAAAACCCCAAACGAGGTCACAAAGAGTTGAACACAACTGAAATGACTGAACACCAACCACATTTGGAGGAAAGGTAGAACTAGGGGCAATGGATGGTAGCTACAAAGATGTCAGGGGAAATTTACAGCTGTCCAACAATGGAATGGCCTTTCTTGAGAGATAATGGGTTTCCCCTCCGTGAAGGTCATCAAGTAAAAGCTCGAGGATCACATTTTTTGGGTATGTTATAGTGGACATTCCATGGTTAATTAGTTGGACTAGATGGCCGCTGAGGTGCCTTGCAACATTTAAATTCTGTGATTGTGGGAAGATAAAAGCTTCACGGGGGAAGAAAAGCAGATCTGAGAAGAGAACAGCTAGTTAAGAAAATAGCATATGACAATGGGATTTGGGTTTCTGCACCATGAATTAAAATATAAGAATGATGGACTTTTAGCCAGAGATTGAATGCACCTAATGAGGGCTATTAAAAATACATTTACCTGGAGTCTTGAAAATTAGATCAAGTGAACTTTTGACTGAAAATGGAAGGGGAGGAATAAAAGGATCCATCTATATCTGCCAAGACAGATTAAACAAATAGCAGTAGGTGTAACATAAGAAGAAGAATATTAGTAGAAAGGACCAATAATTCACAGAATACAGTTAATGAGAAGAGAGCCACCAATGTCTCTACACCAATGAACAAAATATGCATGATAAACAGTGTCCACTAGAGATCCTAACCCAAGAAAATATATTCAACCTCGATGAGACTCATTACAAGAATATGGCTATGGAAGGATATACCACATTCGAAAGGAATCAAAATAAATAAAAGCGACAATGAAATAGCATTTTATATTAAGAAGGTGTGTGTGTGTGTGTGTGTGTGTGTGTGTGTGTGTGTAAAGATATTGGATATTTACCCTATAGATGAGGAGGGATCTTAATTAGTGGTTTCCCTATCACTTTTGTTGTTGTTGTTCAGAAGTTTTCAGTCATGTCTGACTCTTCATGACCCTTTTGCACTGAAGTTTTTGCCATTTCCTTCTCCAACTCATTTTACAGATGAGGAAACTGAGGCAAACAGAGTTAAGTGACTTGCCAGGGTCACACAGCTGGTAAGTGTCTGAGGCCGGATTTTAACTCAGGTCTTCTTGGCTCCATGCCCCACACTCTATCCGCTGAGCAACCTAGCTACCCTCCTATCACTAGAAGTCTTCAAAAGAGGTTTGGGTGTTACTGGAAAATGTTGTAGAGCAGATTACCTTACAGATATCAGTTGAAATAAATGTCTTCTGAGATCCTTTCCAACAGTGAGATTGTGATTCCGTGACATTCAGGAACCACAGGCAAAAAATCATGGTAGAGAGCATTTAGGTGAATATCAAAACAGTATTACTGTGCAAGTACACTACAGATCACCCAACCATAAGGAGGAAATAAATTAAGACTTCAGTAAATAGATTATGAACCTGTCAAGGAGGCAAGATATGATGGGAGAATTAAACTACCAAGATGTCTTGAGTTTTTGCTGCCAAAACAGAACCACCTTTACATGCTTTGCTTGCCTTAATGGTCATTTTTTTTTCTTCAAAAAGTAGAGGAGACAATGATGGAAGTTGCTATTCTGCACTGGATTGTGACCAAAATGGAGGTGCTAGTTGTTGAAGTAGAAATAATGGAAAACTTGAGATGAAGTGACAATTTTAGAGTTCAAGATAGAGATAGGGGAGGGGGGGAAGCTAGTCATAGTTGGGCACAAACTAGATTTTGGGAGATTTCCCATAATTCATTTTCTATTAAAGGATGGGCAGGATTCCATGGAGAAATTCTCAAGAATGAAACATAAATGAGTCTGATAAAGAGGAAAAGGAAGAGTTATTTTAAGAGACAGGTGGATGCCTGTGATTTCATTGACCAACTTATATTTTAAAGAGATATTTAAGAGAATTCTGGTTTCCATCCAAAGTGGAATTGGAGGAGAAGGGGCTAAATCAGAATTGGAAAATCTCTCAGCACATTCAATGATTGCAAACTGCTGCCTACCTCCAAAGAAGGGCCCATGAACATCAGTATCCTCCTGATCGTACTGGAGTGCTGCAAATCCCGATCTAAGCTCTGATTTGTAAATGACCCAAGGGGCAATGGAAAGACACATAAGCTGGCTATAGCACATTACAATTACCAGTGATGACTTGTGTTCAAGAAGTGGTATGCCTACATCACCAAGAAGATTTAAATACTGAAAAGGAATGGGGGGGGGGCAATCACAAAGCAAAAGCCCAGGAGATAACATTGAGACAGCCCAAGCATTGTCCTGGAGGAGGGCTCTAGTACATTGGATACATCTTCTATGGAGGATTTAGGGAAGGAGATGGACAGGAATCATACAGGGTGAAAAGTCATGAATGGGCTAGACTCTGAACTATAAGAAGCAATACCCACACTTATGAGATAAAAAATCCAGCTAATTACAGAAGACTAGAAGATGGAAACTATAAGAAAGAGGGACATGTATGTTCCCAATAGGATATTGTCTGGAATACTAAAACTAAGAATGAAATGAAGTTGATAATAAATATTAAGGGCAACAAAAAGTGTGTGTGTATGTGTGTGTGTGTGTGTATTGGGGGAGGGATGGTTCTTATTCCATGCTGGAAGGAAGAGGAAGAATAATGAAGGGTTAGGACAGCTGCTTAGGGTGGATGGGATAATAATAAATGACAAATAAGAATGCAGAACCATTGAACTCTTACTTTGCTTTTGTTTTCTGTGCCCAAGAGAATGATAGAACTGTTCTATACTCAAGAGAATGATTTTGATTGAGGATTGAATAAAAAAGGTTAACAGAGAGTTAAAAAAAAAAGGAAGTAAGGAATTGGTAAAAGAGTACCCTAGCCACCCACAGTGAGTTTAAGTCATGAGGCCTAGACGAGCTGCTTCCCAGAAGGCTGGCAGTCATGCACAAGGTGTTCAGCCAATGGAGCCTCCACATGGACTTTGGAGCATGCACTCACATCCTGAGACTTGTTCTGATCCACTAATTACATAATAATGAGATTTTTTGACAGGCTGAATAGCCAGAACTGGGGTGTATTCCAAAGGCACCACCCAGCAAAAGCAAGTCCTTTAGCCTGTTTTTTTTTCCTTCATGACTGGCTTTTAAAAAGAAGAATGAGCTATTGTGGGCCTCTAAGTGGGGGAGGGACCTCAGGCCCTCTCTCACCTGGGCCTGTCACGAAGCCAGGAACACATGGCCCTGCTGTTGTTTCTGACTCTGTTGTGTTCATTCTTTCCTATTTTTAGGTGAAGGAGTATTAAAGATGGTTCTAACCTTATGAGCTTCAAAAGGTCGGGAGAGTGAGGCACCAGGACCAGGGTAAGGAGCAATTGACCTGCTTGGTCCAACCCAGAGGTAGCTAAGATAAGGGCTTCTCCAGCAGCTGGGCAACATTTGGAATTGAACTTAGTGGGACTAAAGCTATGTGGAAACTACTATAGGTTTGAACCTACTTTCCCCAGGGACTGAGGTAGTATAGGGAAGATTGTGCCCCATGGTTTTTTGGGAAGGAGGGAAGCTCTTGTACTTCTGTCCTTATAAATATCCCTTTGTATTAACTGAATTTTGTTAATTCTTACATGAAACTGGAGCACTAATCACTGGTGGTTAAAACATACCAGAATGGCAACCGAGCTCATAGCATTAGAACAAATCAGAGATACCCAACCCTTCAAGGGCATCTCTAGAACCTTAAGGGGGTGATATAGCTAGCCTTGCTCTGTGGGAGTGAGTCCAGAGCCTCATTACACCAGAGAACTGACAAAATCGGTCGTTGTAGCTGTTGATCTGTTCTCAGTGGTCTTTGCAAATCTATGGGGAATAGAAAACGTGTTAGGTAGATGTCCTGGTTTTTTCAAAAGGGAAGAGGATATAATCTTCAAACTACAGAGAGATGAGATTAATTCTTTTTTGACTCCTAGAAAAGTTCTGGATGTGCTATTAAAGGGATGGCTTGCAACCATTTAGAAAGCGATCAGTAAGAGCCACCATGGGTTCATGAAAAAGAAGTCATGCAACCAAGCTTCTCCTTTTTTTTTTTACAGAGATCAGGGATGAATTTATCTGGATTTCAGGAAAGTATCTGACAAAGTCTCTGATGCTATCCTCATAGACAAAATGGAGAAGTGTGACATAGATTAGGAGCATTGGGTGAATTTAGAATTAGTTGACTGCAAGGATCTAAAGAATATTCATAAATGGGTTAATATCAGTCTGGAAGAAATTTTTTTCCTTCATGGAAAAGGATCTGTCCTTGGCCCTTGGCCTTGTTTGCCTTTTTAAAAATTACTTAGATGGAAGCATCATTTGCATGCTTACCAAATTTGAAGTTGATACAAAACTAGGAAAGAGTTAACAATTTGAATGAAAGACTCAGAATCCAAAAGAACTTTGGCATCCTTAGAAGGTGGATCAAATCTAATAACATATAATACAACAGGGAAAATGTAAAGCACTACAGTTGGAGAAAACAGATCAACAGCAGGCTGTACTCCTTTGGACTTTTTCATCATGTCCCGGCTCCAGGTACCTTCACCACCTCCACCATGGTTTTCAACTTCCTTTTATGTGTCATCTTCCCCTGTTAGATTTTAACCTCCTTGAGAGCAGGGACTATTTTCTTTGTATTTGTATTTCCAATGGTTAGCATAGTGCCCAAACACAGTAAGGGCTTAATAAATGAATATTGACTGAATGAATAACAGTTCGCCTGGAAAAGATCTGGAAATGTTAGTGTGCTTCAAATTTAGTATGAATCATCAGTGTGACATGACATCCAAAAAAAAACGAAGCAAACGTAATATTAGGCTGTGTTAGGTATAGTGCCTAGAATGAAGGAAATAATTATTCTACGTCCTTTCCCCTGATCAGAAAACATCTAGAATATTGTATTTTAGCTCTGGTTGCCTTGTGCAACCAGACAAAGAACATTGATAAGCTCAAGCATATACAGAGGAGAGTGATCAAATGGGACAATCCAAAAAAAAATCTCCTTTTTTGGGACAAGTTGTCTTTGTCCTCTACATACCCCTTCTCTAGCCCAATAACTTTCCTTTCCCTTTTGTGGAATCTTTTTACCTGGAGCCTTCCATGCCTTATGCTATCCTAGCTTCTGTGATTGGTATGTCCCTGACTCTTACCTGAGAGGTGAGAAACCAACCAGATATGGATAGGTGAGATCCTTCCTATAAAATCTCTTATTCTCTCCTGTTTTGTTTCTTCCCCTTCAGACTGCCCTAGACTATGCTAGTTAAAGTCTGCCAAATAAAGACTTCTTCCTTTCAACCTCTTTAGCTAGCCCCCTTTTCTATAAAAGCTTCCAAACTCCCCAAACAGCTGCAATAGATGGGGACCCTAAAGTTGTAAGGGATTAAAGAATATACAGAAATGTAATGGAATGTTACTGTGTTTTAAGAAGCAACAAATATGATGAATGCAGAGAAGCATGGAAAGATCAATACGAACTGATGCAGAATGAATTAAGCAGAGCCAAGAAAACAATATACACAATGACTATAGCAAAATAAGCAGAAAGAACAATCATAAATAAAGTCATAATTGAATGCTGCAAAATTACAAAGAACAAGCATGGCTTAAAAGAATAGCTAGGAGAAGATAATCCTGCTGCTTTGTAAAGATGAGAAGTCCACAAGTATTGTACTTTGCACCTACTTTCAAACTTTTTTGATATATTGATCAGTTATACTGATATTATCCTCTTCTGTTTTGCTTTTTGTATTTAAAAAACACTGTTTGTTATATGAGATGACTCTCTGGGAGGGGAAGTGATACTTGGGGATATTATTGTGACACTGAAAAAAATAAGACATCAATAAAAACTTATTTAAAAAAATAAAAAAGAAAATACAACAAGAAAATCAATTGAAGTAACTAAGGACATTACAGCCTGGAGAAGATTGAGGGGCCAAAATGAGGGCTGTCTTCAAATACTTGAAAGACTGTCAGGTGGAAAGGACCTTCAACTTGTTTGATTGTCCCCAAAAAGCAGAAGTAGGAGTGCTGAATAGAAGTGGCGGAAAACAAGATTTTGGCTCAACATACGAAGAAAAAAACCTTTCCTAATAAATAAATAGACCTGACCATAACTCGAACTGGCTACGTTGGAGGTCATGGGTTTCCCATCACTGGAGGTCCTCAAGAAGAGGCTGAATGGGGGGCGGAGCCAAGATGGCAACTGGAAAGCAGTAACTGGCACGAGCTCCTCACCAAGTCCCTCCAAAAACCTATAAAAAAATGGCTCTGAACCAATTCTAGAACTGCAGAACCCACAAAGTGGCAGAGGGAAGCA
>CM053625.1:69127489-69163581 GCA_028646595.1 Phalanger gymnotis | reverse complement strand
TGAATCTATCTTCAGTGGAAGAGCCTGACATGTTACTACTTAGTGTTTCTCCACCAGAACTGTTATCAGCACTGCTGACATTGAGAGGAAAAGAATTCACCAGCTCCCTTTCCGAGTAAGCCCATCCAGCCCTTTGGGATTCAGTTCAATTCCATTTGATTCAATTTAACAAGCATTTATCCATGGATCTGGTGAATAAAATGCTGTCAATGGACTTAATCTTGACATAAAACACACAAAATGTGTTTGATTGCTAGAAAAGTTCAGGATATGCTATCAAAGGGATGGTTTGTGACCATTTAGAAAGGGAAATAGTGATCAATAAGAGCCTGCTTGCATGCTATTTGTGAATCACACAAAAGTAGAAATTGAGAACAATACCCTTCAATACCAGGCTTCCAACTATCCCAACATATCCATGTTCATTCAAGGAAGATGGAATGTAGCTATCTCTTCCTGGCATCCCAGTGCCACGTGTTAAGCCTGCATTACCAGAGACACTTAGGGGCAAAAACAATCGGGGGAAGTGGCATGAAATCATCTCCAACCTATGGCACATACATTTGTACCATGAAATGAAGTAGCATGAATTCCAAACCATCCAGCCATCATCCTGAGGTATGTAGAGAGGAAAGTCAGGCCCTGGGAGAAGGTGCAACCAGAGGGTGGTGACCTTGGGGCAGCTGCACTGGGACAGTTAGTGCTGATGAAAAGCAATGAGGTAGGGTTCAAGGATGGTTATCACCAAGGGGAGGAAACATGTCCTCCTGGGGAGGAAAAGCATCCCTTGGATATTGGGTCCCTGGGATCACACTTCATTCAGTCTGTACTAGTTATGGCCTCCGCTAATTACATCTCTAAGTGTGCACTGCAAATTCCATGTTAGACCTGGTCAGACCATGAGGTTTTTCTGGTACCTGTCTTAACAAAGGCAGAGGGCATCCAGAAATATCTTGTTCTTTCTCTAACTGGATAGCCATCTTTTCAGTCAATTATGCTACCTGGAAAGTTCCCTCCCTCCTCCAAACCAGGGCTCTGGCAGATACTGGGCCTGAGTTGATATTATCTCTCACTCTAAATAGCTAGGAGACAATGTGGCATCAGTCCTTAAGAATAATTTTGCCAGACCGATATTAAATGGGCCTTCTTAATATGTGGAGCATTTGAAAAGCTGGGGAAGGGGTTAAATGGAGAGGCCAAACCAGGTGTAGGAGATGCCCTGAGTTCCCCCAAAAGGAAATATTTCAGCAGTTTGTTCCCTCTTGTTAGTGCAGGAACTGTACTGGTTCTGCTGCTTATCAGCCTAGATAAGGGCTTCACCATGGGGTGAAGTCCATGAGATTTTTGTTGGAGTTGAGCCACAAAACTGTAACCATCTGAAGTACTGAAGAACAGAACACAAGTATATGGAATAATCACAGGTGTGGATGTCAATAGTAATAAACCCTTCAAGCTGTCAGAGTGACTCCAAAGAACAGAAAATCTGTACAGTTGGAAACACTGCGTAGTTGAGGAAAGAACACTCAATTCTTCATTCTATCAGACAGCTGACCTCTGGATACTTTACTCAAGGATGGAGAGCCAAAAGAGAAATCTGAGGAAAGGGAAGCTATCGCAGGAAGAGGCCAAGGTTGGAGCAGAGGGTGCCGCAGGAGGAGAAGGGTTCTTAAGCGATAACCTCTTCTGTGAACAGGATCAGAGAGGTCCTGCGATTTCATTGGCCCAGGGAATTTTCAAGAGAGGCAATTCTTGCTCTCAGTCAGGTCAGTGGCTCCTTTGCTACCTACAGTCTTAGAGAATTGTTCAGAGCACTCAGAGGTTAAATGACTTGCATGGGGTCACACAGCCAGTATGTGCCAGCAGTAAAACCTGAATCTAGGTCTTTCTCAGCTCAAAGGTCAGCTGACTCTATCCACTACACCAGGCTGCCTCCCTCTTATAAAACATACTGTTATAAAATGTCAGACAATATTGTTTGCATAGGGTTTTGTTTCCAATATCAGTTTTTAATATATGGGAAAGAGTTGTCTATTGAGTGTGTATATGTGCATGTATATCTGTATATATGTATATACACAAACATACGTGTATATGTGTAGTCAGTTAAGATTTTAGTATTCTCAGTATTAATATACTAGTTCCAATTGTGAAACAGTTGTGAGCATTGCTTTAGGGCTGCTCTTTAAGATATAGTGTATTTATATTCAGATTTAACTGATCATGTTCTAATCATGCTTTTTTTAGCCTAGAAACATCTGTTTTTGTCATTTTTGTGTATTTCCGTATATAGTATTTTAAAGTAAATCCCTTTTTTAAAGGGTTTTTTAAAAAGTGACGCCCTTTCCCTTTCTTTTTTTTAAAATTATTTTTACAAAAGAAGTACCCTTTCCTTTTGTAGACACTGAACCCCCTACTATGCTTTCTTCGTCTTTGAGACCATTTATAGATGAAATAATGAGGTCTGTTTGCTATTACAGGAGCTAAAGCCCCTCAGAATGAGGTCCAAAATAGATTCTCTTTTTTTAAAAATTTCACTCTATAGTGAATAACATAGGAGGTTTGAAGCTACCGATATTTTATAATTCAAAGTCATTTTTAGGATCAGAAGCAATTTCCCCTTATTGCAACAGATGATGTTATTTATTAAACATTTTTATCAAAGTTCTCAGCAGAATATATAATTTTACATTTGACCCTTGAATTGAAAATATAAATATATTTCTACATCTCCCTCACTCTCCAAAAAGAAATGGCATAAACAAAGATGAAGAAGTGGGAAAGTTGTGATGAGTGTACCAATTTGGAGGAGGTAAAAAGAATTCTCAAGTATTAGTGCTGGAAGGGGAGAGCCCCACCTTCTTATTTTACAGATGAGGAAATTTAAAAATCCAATAAGGCAAGTGATTTTGCCCCAGTAAGTTAGCAGTGGCACAGTGGAACCTCCAACTTCAGATTCCAAGTGCAGGGCTCTTTTTCCCTACTTTGTGAGGTCTGTCTTAACAAAGTCTTCTCCCCAGACTTTTCATGATTCAAAAGTACTGCTCTCAATGTGACAAAAAAAAAAAAGAAAATGGCAAATGCTGGTGGGGCTGTGGAAAGTTAGGCACCCTAATGCTCTATTAGTGGATCTGTAAATTTATTGAACCACTAATTCTGAAAAATATCAGAAAGATATTAGAAAAATCACTTAGTACATACACTTTGATTTAATGATGCCACCAGTGGGCATATACCCCCAGGAGATTTTTAAAAACATAAGGAAAAGAATCATATAAACAATAATATTTATACAGCACCTTTTGGTGGTAACAAAGAATGAGTCTCATTGATTGGGAAATAGCTGAACAAATTAGGATATATGTATATGATAGAATGCTATTACACTGTAAGGAATGACGGTATGGAGAAGTCAGAGTGATTTGGGGAAGTTTATATGAACTGATACCGAACTGATATGAACAAAGTGAGAAGAAACGGAGGAACAATTTACACAATGGCCACAATAACGTAAAGGAAAATAACATTGAAAGAAATCAGAACTCTGATCAGCGCGGCCACCAAATTATGACTTCAGGGGACTGATGGTGAACTATACGTCTTCTCTCCCAGCAGAGAGGTGGTAGACTACCAGTGTGGAATGAGAAATACATTGCCAGACATGGCTAATGCTTGCCCATACATTTCTGTGACAAGAGATGGTTCTCTGGAGGGTGAGAGATTATTGAGAAGTAACAAAAATATTTAAAAAAAGCATTAATAAAATATTTAAAGTACCTCTTTCTCTACTGGGTAAGGAAAGTGGGTAACCTATGCGAGGTGTTATAACTGAAGTCCAGTGTTCAATCTCTCACAAAAATGAAAGGTATGAATGGCCAAACAGACTTCCTATGGAAGTCCCTTCCCCTTTCCCATTTTTTTTAATGTTGGTTATTCTAGTCATGTCCAACTCCTCATGACCCCACTTGGGGTCTACTGGAGTGGTTTTCCATTTCTTTCTCCTGCTCATTTTACAGATGAGGAAACTGAGGCAAAGATGGTTAAGTGACTTGGGCCAGGGTCACACAGCTGGCAAGTGTCTGAGGCTGGATTTGAACTCATGTCTTCCTGACTCCAAGCCCAGCATTCTATCCACTGTGCCCCTCTAGATGCTCACCTTACAGGTAAGGAAATTAAGGCCCAGAAAGGTATACCTTGCCCCTAGTTACATAGCTAGGGCAGGAATGTGAGCACACATCCTCAGACTCCAAATATAGCAGGTGGGGGAAGAATAAGAAATGTAACCAAGTCCCTAGTAGGTGAATGGTCAAAGACTTTGAAAAAGAATTGCAAACAATTAATGAATGATCACACGAAATATCACTTGATATCACTAATAATAAGAAAAGTGCAAATGAAAACAACTTTGTGGCTTTACCTCTTCCCCTGCAAATTAACAAAGATGAAAAAAGAATAAAGCAAGGGCTGTGGAAAGACAGGCGCACTCTGAATTCACTCTTGGTGGAGCTGGGACAGTGGAGAACAATGGAGTCTAACAGTGGAGAAAAACATTTTGGAATTACACTCAGAAAAGAACTAACTCAGAAGGCCCGCCACTAAGCCTCCATCCCAAGGAGTTTATTGGTAGAAAGAATTTTCCAATAGACCAAAATATTTATAGCATCATTTTGTGAATAACCGGAAACAAAGCCAATGCCCATTCATCGGCAATGGCTAAACAGGTTGTGCTACTTGAAGGGAATGGAATAGTACAATGCTGGAAGAAACAATGGATATGAAGACTACAAAGAAGGAGGAGAAGACTTACATGAACGGATGCAAAGTGAAATAAGTAGAACCAGGGAAACACTATGCAAATGACAACAGCAACGTCAAAGGAAAAAGAACAGCCAAAACCAAAAGCTGCCGAAAGAGAACCATTTTATATTTATAACAATCAATTTTGACCCAAATCAGGAATACGAGGATATAGTTCCCTTTCTTATTTGCAGAGGAAGGGACTGTGAATAAGGAACACTGCATGTATTGTTGGACTTGATTGACAAGTTGGTCAGTTTTGCTGAACTGATTTTTCTTCTCTTTCTTTTCATTTCTTGTTGTAAGGGATAGGAGAAGGGGGAGAGATATACTGGGAAATGAGAGTGAGGTAAAAACAAAGGCTATCCATAAAAAGACAAAGAAAAAAGAATAAGAAATGTAATCAAGTAGTGAGGAGCTCCCAGAACTGCATTCAAGACATTTTAAAATGAAGAATTCTCTTGATAAATGCGCATCTTAATGAAGTACAAGCAATTAAACTAAAAGCCCTATCAAATGCAGGTTGCCACTCAGGGCATTGACACATAATTGAATTTTTTCCCCCATTCCCTGGTCCCTTTTCCCTGATAAACAAATTCATTCACAACAGATCAAGTTTCACTAACCCAGAAACCAGATGATAGAGTCAATCAACTAATTGACACAACAAAAGCTCTTATTAAAAAAAAAGTTCCCCTAATTAAAGCTGGGATGAAATTTAATAATGTCATAGTATCTTATATGAATCACTTGGCTATTAACCCATTCCTTCCTCCTCAGACATTCAATGGAAAATACAAAAGGGAACAAGGTAACACGGTACAGTGGGAAGAGCGCTAGATTTAAAGTCAAAGGACCTGAGTTCAAAACCTGATGCTGCCACTTTGTGCCTCTGACCCTCAGTATCCTCATTTTTAAAATGAGTAGATGACCTCCAAGGCCCCTACCAGTTCTAAACCTATGGTTCTATGACTTTAATTTCCTAGTCTAAATGGCAAATTGTCGATTTCTCCACTGGTGTGGATTTCTAAAGCAGATGCCTTCCACACCAGATCCCAACAGACCACTGTGGAACCCTTCTCCAATCTGGCTTCTACCTATTGGGTTTTCATTTTTGTTTTTATGTTTTAGAAACTGGGTGTCCCTATCTCACCAAGCCACTCAAAGGAAAGTTTGCCCATCCTCAGGCAGCCTGATGGAACTCCTCTTCTACGTGCTCTCCGCATTGGTGCCAGACTTAATATGGACACCCAATAATAGGCCTAGTCCACTGCAACTCAGAATTGCTAAGCTCAAGAAATCCACCAGCCTCAGTGTCTCTGCTAGTGGAGACTATCAGCATGCGTCACCCCTCCTGGCCACCTATTGTTTTCTGTTCTGTTTCCCACTATACTCCAAGAAGGGATACCAAGACATTTCTCATCCCTGGTCTTTGCATCCCCCTCACATGCCTTGGCATATCCTGGCCTCTGCTCCTTAGCTTCCTCCCACTGAGGTTAGATGGGAGAGAGAGAGAGACAGACAGACACAGAGACAGAAACAGAGAGAGACAGAGACAGAGAGAGATGGAGAGACAGACAGATGATAAAGATAGATTTAGAGATAGACATAGAGATGCAGATGGCGATAGAGACAGAGATAGGGATAGAGATAGAGATGGAATTAGAAATGATAGAGAGTATTTATTGAGTACTTACTATGTGCCAGACATGGTGCTAAGCATTAAGGATACAAATACAAGCAAGGAAGCGGGAGAGACAGCCCCTACTCACATTCCAATGGGGGAAGAAAATCCAGAAAGGGTTGGGGAGCACAGTAAAGCCATGGCCAGGAAGTAGCAAGAAGCTCTAGTACCAAGTAAGATAAGGTGAAAACTCACGTATCAGAGCTAGGCTTTTCTTAGTCAGAGTCCAAGGTGGTAGTGATTGCGGGGGACAAGGACGGAGGCCGGAATACAGACAGCAGACGGGGAGATGGCCAGCATATTCCTCTCAGCCTGGCCAGATCTCGTCCATCATTAAAGTCCTTCCTCTTCCACAAAGCCTTCCGCAATTGTCCTTCTGCATTTCGATTTTTCCTGTCTGCCTTAAGTTAGTATGTTTGCATTTGACTCTATTGCATTTCAAACTCAATTAAATATTTTCATGTATTGTTTTTTTCCTTTTTATTACAAGAGCTGGTTCTATGGAAATGGGAAGATTACTTGAAATTGACGACAATGTTTTAAAAAGCATCAGTAAATATTTCCTTGACCTGTCATTCTAATAATCTATCGGAAAAGGAAATAGGTTAGTGTGGTATAACTTGAGATCATGCAGGTGCTCAGTGATCTCAGGTGAGTTCATCAACCATCCAGAGGAAAAGTTCTAAACTTTACCCACCTCATCCCCAACATACATACATACACTTTTCTAAATATTTCATCAAGGCATCTTATTGGTCTAGTACTACAAAATAATTAAATTTCTGAATGTCATGCCCAGTCTACAAGTTAGCAGTGCCTTGTAAGAAATAATTATTTCAGAGTAGCATCCACATGACAGATCATAAATGGAGGTGGGCAAGCCCACAAATAAAGTTCCCTACTAATTAGAGAGAGTTACCGCTCTCTCCAATATTATAATCACGTGAAATATAGAGCACTTTTGATATGCAAATAATATATTTTTAGTGTTACAAAAATGCAGTCCTAGTGATGCAATTTAATATGTTTCTTCCCTACTCCAACTGTCAGGAGTTTTGCTACAATATACTTGTAGGACAAAATGGAAAAACAAATAAATACCCAAGCTAATATATAAAGGTCAGAAAAACTACTTCCAAGGAAATAAGGAAAATGTCACTTATTCCAACCAGTTTTCTTCAAACTCCAACATTTCAATGAATTGCTGTTCTCCTAATGGAGAGATTCCTTCCAACGGTGTAGCTAGCCACCCTGCTCTGCCCTCTAGCCCAGAGCAAATCCTGTCCACAATTTCCGGTAGAATTTCCATAGGTGATCTGACCAGCGCATTAGGGCTCCCCTCTATATCTCTGGACTTTGTGTATGTATCAATTACGGGGAGGGTTGTGGCTGCGCAACGGTTACCCTTACTCTTGTACCTCAAGGACAGCCTTGAATTAAATGTTCCTGTGTGGCTTTCAGGTAAAGTTGTACTTTTTCCACTTATCTCTCCACGTTTCTCTAATTCTAACCCCTTCCTCCCCAAATTAAAATTCTTTCCTTAGGTACATCCTAATTTTTTTAATAGAAAAAGAAGAAAAGCCACCACAGCTAGAAATCTTGTGTTCAAATGCTTTTTGACAATCCCTTGCTCATCAAATATGCAACAAATATGGTGCAGCCTCAGCCCTGCAAAAGAGTGACATGGGAAGGTCTGTTGGTGTCTCTTCTTTGGGGACATGCTTGTTCTTTGTACTTTTGCAGTATTAACTTTTGATTCTTTTGCAGTAGATATTCTTCCCATTTATACTGTCGTAATCGTTGCTACACATAGATTCTTAAACAACTTGAAATCTGGGGCTTCCTTTCCCATTTTCCCATTGCTGAGAAATGGAGAAACTCTGGTAATATAAAAAAGGATGTGGATAAAAAAAATTTATTTTTAAAAATCTCTATGTATAAATATCACCAGAGGAAAGTTTCCAACACGAATATCTGGATAATAGCTAACATTTATATAGCACTTACTATCAGGTTGGCTAACATGACAAAACAGGAAAATGATAAACGTTGGAGAAGATGTGGGAAAATTGGAACACTTATGCATTGTTGGCGGAGTTATGAACTGATCCAACCATTCTGGAGAGCAATTTGGAACTATGCCCATGTAGTAGGAAGACCGAATTTATAATCTCAAATATAATCATGTATATGTTTGAATGGTTTGAAATCGCAAGGTATGAGAGGTTCTCTAAGTAGAAAACAACAAAAAATTTATTTAGGCCCCACCGCAGCAGATCTGTGAACCAGCCTCCCCATTCCAACACCTTGACAAAAAGACTCCAGGCCCAGAGAGCCCGCCTCACAAGAGTAACCAGGAGGCCAAGAAAAACAAGATAGTACTTAGCCAAAACATTTTTCTGGCCTCAAGTTCCTGCTCGCACTCCTGGGTCTACACAAGGGTCAGCCCTGCTTCCGCAGCTTCGGCTTCCGCTGTAGTTGTCTTCCGGCTCACCCCTCCTCGCAGCCGAGCTTCCGGCGTTCTCAAGCCCCGCCTCAACAACCAGAGACCATTGGTTCCCGAGCTGACCCCTCCTAAGTCACCAATCCACACCCACACAGGTTTCACACCTGACAGGGCCCTGGGCCTGGGGCTTAGCACTTAACAGCTGAAAGTACTTCCACTCAAAAGAAACAAAAGCCATACTAAGGAGACAATTTTGCTTAATAACACAGCCCAAAAGGCTACAAAACTGCTCATACCTTTTGACCTAGCAATGTAATCGGCACTGTGCTAAGCACTTTACCATTACTATCTCATTTGGTCCTCAGAATGACCCTTGGAGGTGAGTGCTATTCTTATTTGCATCTTACTGAGGCAACCAGAAGTTAAGTGACTTGCCAGGGTCACACAGCTAGTAAGCATCTGAGGTCAGATTTGAGCCAAACCCGGCACTCTATCCAATGCACCACTCGGCTGCCCCATCAGAATGGTCACATAGAAGAGTTATGAAGTAGATCTCCAATGACCCTCCCTTCCCAGTGCATGGCTCTTGCCGACACTGGCTCGTTGGCCGTGACTCTACGATTGGAATCATCTGTCCGTGCTCCCCTGGATCCTGGAATTTCAGCCGATGCAATTTGCATGGGGGCCTATTTAAAATGAGATGGAAATTAGTCATTCAGCAGGCCCAAAGACGTCACGTAGAGAATAACAGACGATGGAGCATGATAGAATGTGCACCAATCATGGAATCAAAAGACCTGGGTTCGAGTCCTGGCTCTGCTACTGACTAGCTGGATTCAAGCTACCCCTCTGAGCCTTCATTTCCTCATCTGTAAAAAAAAACAAAGATAATTATATTTACACTAACTATGAACCCTTTCACAGTGCCTAGGATCATAGTTTAGAGCTGAAAGCTTGGACGTCATCTAGTCCAACCCTCTCATTTGGTAGATAAGGAAGCTGAGACTAACCAAAGAAGTTAAGTGACTTGTCCAAGGTCACGCAGGTAGCAAGAAGCAGAGCTGGAAAGTGTTAAATAAATATATATTACTGCTGTCCATTTGATGGACTTACAAGGTATCTTCCTTTTTCATGGGGGAGCATATGAGGGGCACTTCACTCATTGGTGCCACGTTGAGAAGACACTGAAAATTCCTGCTTAGTTTTCAGTGAGTGTGGCTGCCTCATAGGAACTGCCACATACGCTGCCATAGTCACTCAGAAAGATGGACTCTGGTCAGAGGAGCCACCACTCTGCGGCAGCCTTTAAATAAGAGAGGCCGGTGGCTCTCAGCTTTGTGCCTTTCCCCATCATCTTTTTTCTAGAGTGCCATGGAGGGTGAGGGAAGGAGGATTTCACCCTTTTTCCCACAAGGAGAAGTTGATTGTGGGTTGTAGCAGAAGCACATGGTGAGTGTAGATACACAGCCTAAGAGGAGAGCTCTTCTTTTATCTTTAGTTTTTAGCATTCACTTTTATAAGATTTTGAGTTCTAAATCTTCCCCCTACTTCCACTCCCCCTCCCCAAGATGGCATGCAATCCGACATAGGCTGTACATGTACAATCATATAAAACATATTTGCACATTAGTCATATTTTAAAGAAGAATCAGACCCAAAGGGAAACACCACAAGTGAGAGAGAAAGAGAGAGAGAGAGAGAGAGAGAGAGAGAGAGAGAGAGAGAGAGAGAGAGAACAGTCTGCTTCGATCTGCATTCAGACTCCACAGTTCTTTCTCTGGATGTAGATAGCATTTTCTATCATGAGTCCTTTGGAATTGTCTTAGATTATTGCATTACTGAGAGAAGCTAAGTCTTTCACAGTTGATCATCACACAATGTTGCTTTACTGTGCACAATATTCTCTTGATTCTGCTCGTTTCACTCAGCATCAGTTCATAGAAGTCTTTCCAGGTTTTTCTGAAATCCACCCGCTCATCATTTTTTATGGAATAATAGTATTCCATTACATTCAGGTATTACAACTTGTTCAGCCATTCCTCAATTGATGGGTATCCCCTCAATTTCCAACTCTTGGCCACCACAAAAAGAGCTGCTATAAATATTTTTGTACATGTGGGTCCATTCCCCATTTTTATGATCTCTTTGGGATACAGATCTAGTAGTGGCATTGCTAGGTCAAAGGGTATGCACAGTTTGATAGCCCTTTGGGCATAGTTCCAAATTGCCCTCCAGAATGGTTGGATCAGTTCACAACTTCACCAACAATGCATTAGTGTTCCAATTTTCCACATCTTCTCCAACATTTATCATTTTCCTGTTTTGTCATGTTAGCCAATCTGATATGTGGTACTAAGGGGAGAATTCTTGAGAGTATACTCTCTCAATCTAAGAAACAGCAGCAACCAGGGCAATGATAGCGCTCTAGAAGAAGCAGCCATATTTGGCCACATAGCAAAAAGTGTTGTTCAGGAACAATATTTCTGAACCCTAGACTCCTGCATAGAGTATGGTAGGCTGTTTCAATTTCCTCAGTAACACAATTCTTAAATATAGCTTTCTAGCCCAAAAAGGGAGATTGCTCAGGCAGCAAAAGCTCAGAGGAGTTTCTTCATGAGTATACACAAGTCCAAGGATTCTCAAGTTCAGAAATTTCTGGGATCAAACCTTCTAGAGAGGCAGTGAGTTGGAGCAGTGGTTAGAACACCGGCTCTAGAGTCAGGAAGACCTGAGGCCAAATTTGAACTCAGACCCTTACTAGCTGTGTGACCCTGGGTAAGTCGCTTCACCTCTGTCTGCCTCAGTTTCCCCAATGGGGGATAATAACAGTGCCTACCTCCCAGGATTGTTGTGAGGAACAAACAAGATAACATTTTTAAAGTGCCTAGCACAGTGCATGGCACTAATAATAATGATAATAAGAGGGGCTACCATTTATATGGCACTTATGTGCCAAACATTGTTAAATGCTTGTTTTCTCCTTCTTGGAGAGAGAAGAGGATGCCCAGAGCACTTGGAGAGAAAAGAGAATTCCCAGAGCCGTTGTTGCCTCATGGGGAAGTGGAATTATCCATGTGGCTCTTACAGCTGGAGAAGAGAAGAGAGCCAGACCTTGCCCCTCCTCACTATTATACTGAGCCCTTTGGACAATATGGGACCCATAGGAAGGCTAGCACTTCTTTGGCAGCCCCAGAGTGTGTTTTCCTTCCCAGGGAGAGTCAAAACCACAGGACAGAGCTCTAAGTCCAGGAGGGATGGTGGAGAATTCTGTGGAACAGTTACAGATCCAGCAGACTGAAAAAAGCTTGCCTCAATGCCAAACTCAAGTTCAATTCCATTTGAGGGGAACTGCTATGAGTTTTTTATGTGTTTTCAGTACCTGCTTATGTGCTCCTTCGAGTGCATATAGATTTGCTGTATCTCTTTATGGGTTCCCGCGAGTCCTTTGCATCTCCTACATTTTCTGTGGGGTGAAATAAAGGCTGTCTGACTCAATATGTATTTATTACCTTGAGAGATTTTATGGAAGCTGAAGAGCCTTTTAGCCACATTTTGGAAAACTTAGGCACAGGCTATAACCTAGGCCATATATGGAGATTTTCCCATAGTAAACCCCAGGTAGGGTAATAATAAGCCAGAGAGGAAATTACCCTTTTGGGGAGCTCCCACGATCGGACCCAGTCTATGATCCTAGTACTTGCAAGGCTCTGACCCACAGCTTATGGCACACATGTCAGAGCTGAAAGGGAGGTTAGACAACCCACCTCCTTCCAGAAACAAGACAACGGAGGTCCAGAGAGAAGTGACTCAATTAAATTCACCCAGTGGGTGAGAGACAGAATTCTTTCTTTCTTTCTTCTTTTTTTTGGAGTGGGGAGGGCAGGGCAATTGGGGTTAAGGGACTTGCCCAAGATCACACAGCTAGTAAATGTGTCAAGTGTCTGAGTCCAGATTTGAACTCAAGTCCTCCTGACTCCAGGGTCGGTGCCCTACTCCCTGCTCTACCTTGCTGCCCTGAGAGCTCTTTCTACTACATCTGATTGGCCATACTCAAAGGAAGGGGGTGAATGGATAACTGAGTCCAATCATGATTAATTTTGGGCCGCTCCCAATTGTCCCATGTATCTAGAAACTCATTACTTGAAGCCCATAAATGTAACATCTTCAAAGTCCAAATCGCTGCCATTTTTGCAGCACTAATACATTTTACACATATTTTTTTCACATTATCCTCATAGCGACCCTATAAGGCAGGTGCTATTGTTATCCCCCTTTTACAGATTAGGAAATTGGGACTCTAAGAGTTAAGGGACTTACCCAGGGTCACACAGCTAATAAATATCTGAGATAAGATTTGAACCCAGGTTCTCCTGATTCAAAGTCCAATTATCAATTTACCAGGAGTGGGAGCCTGTGGCCTCAAGGCCACATGTGGCCTTCTAGATCCTCAAGTGCAGTCCTTTGACTGAATCCAATTCACTTGAGGACCTAGAGGGCCACATGTGGCCTCGAGGCTGCAGGTTCCCCCACCTCTCACGCCACCCCCCCCACCCCCTGCACTATACCATGCTACCAGAGTTTTGAGCTGCTTGGCAAATCTGTGAAAGCCTTTGAGAGCATGCTTGTTATATACAGAAGGTATTAGAATGTTGTAGTTAAAACTGACATTTCCAAATATATCGGCAGGTTCAGAAAGCTGTGGAAAATATGCTGCCATCATTCTGGACTAGGGAGATAAATATAATCAATTTGTCCAAAGGCAGACACACCTCTATTAGGATATTTTCTTCCCTTCCCTTGACCACAGCTCAGCTGGGAATTCACTGACTCCTTTTGGATACACAGAGGAAGGCCTGGGAATCAGATTGTTGCACTCTCCGTGCTGTAGCAGATCTTCAGGGGCATCTAGACTAACTTCCCTCCCTGGTCAGTGGACCAGGCTTTGAATTCCAATTCTGTCACTTCATACTCTTTGAACTTGGCAAATTCCTCTCTCTTGGCTTCATTTTCCTCCTCTGCAAAATGAGGAAGCTGGACTGGATGCCTTCTGTGTTCCCTTTCAGGTTTAAATCTATGATCCTTTCCCAGTCTGACCACCTCTTTACAGGAAGATGTTCACAGACTTGTTTCCTCCTTCTCTGGCAGTAAGTTTTCCTTGCCTGGGTCAATCTCAATATACAAGGCTCATTTGGTACATCCTTGGGCTGCTGATCTGCCCACTCTGTTTTGATGCTTCCACTAACGGGAACCTCATTCCTTCCCAACACAAGACTTTCACTTTTGTATAGCTTTCACAGTCATCACAAGTAACACCCAGGGGTCAGGTGTGGCCTAAAAGAAGCAATTGCTCTCAACAAGGGGAAGGCCACGGCCAGAAAGCACACAACAGCATGCCCTCCTTGGTGTGTAGTTACAACCCTCCTTCAGCCTCAAAATCTCATCACCTGACTCTGCTACTTCCCATTCACCCCACAAATCAAAGGCACAAGCCCGAACTTCTCCAATGTTTTTGAAGTAAGCTGAAGCTTTTAGAACTGAGAGCCAGAATTGTGTATATTTGTGGTTACATCTCCATGGTGCTATTGTATCAAAACCTTCTTTTGGCCCCCTTCTCAGCTGGTCTAAGGCAGTGGTGTTAAACTCAGATAGAAAAGGGAGGAGCACTAAATCATGCATAAACATCCCTGTGGGCCTCATATTGACTTAGAAAACCACACATTATCTGTGTTCCACTGTATTTTTATTTAATTTTGTTAAATGTTTCCCAACTGCATTTTAATCTGGTTCAGACCTCACTCGGGAGTGTTGCCGGCTGCACTGGGCTATGTGTTTGATCTGTCTGGTCTAAGGGAAAGCTTTTAGGGATACAGAAATTGTTTTATGAGTGCCCCATTCTACAGGCTGACAATTGTTACTCCAGGGATATTGCCTCTTGGGGCTCCTAGAGAAACCAAAAGGGGGCTGAATCTGAGCCCAGTGTTTGCTCCAAGGGCTCTGTTTACATAGCCACCAATTCCACTGAGATGGACAGAATGTCTGTATTTGCACATCTGTGGAGCTCACCTGCTAGTGACTTAGTTCAGAGATCAATCAGGCAGCAAGCCCAGAAACCTTAGAAAGGAGGAAAAAAAAAGAGTCAGACTTGTTCCCTTATCCTAAAATGGCCGACTGCTGCTTGTATTGGGAAGGAGGCAAAGGAAAACGATGAGTTAGTTGATGCTGTCAAGGCTGTAAGTTGCTATTTATTAATGTGACCTTGGATGAGTCTGGACTTCTCTGGGCCTCAGTTTCCTCAACTCTAAAATGAGAGAGTTGGACGAGACCAAGGATATGACCTCTAGAATCCTTTTCGAGCTCTAACTCTATGGTCTTCTGATTCTCGAGGGCAGATGCTGTCCAGTTTTTGTCTTTGTGTCTCCAGTGTCTAGAATCGTACCTGTACACAGTAGGCACTAAATAATAAGAATAATTAGCATTTATATGATGCTTTTGCAGAGAGAGAAGGGGAAGAGAGAGAGAGAGGAAGATAGAGAGAGGAAAAAAGAGAGGAAGAAGAGAGAGAGAGAAAGAGAGAGAAGAAGAGAGGGGGAGAGAGAGAGAGAGAGAGAGAGGGAGAGGGAGGGAGGGAGAGAGAGAGATGAAATCTCACTTATTCCTCACCATGAACCCTGTGAGGTAAGTGGTGGTGTTATACATATTTTACAGATGAAGAAACAGGTTGAGAGGTTAAATGATTACTGAATGGATATATATAAATCATAGATTTAGGTCAGGAAGGGACCTTAGAACCCTATCACTTTACAAAGGATGACCTGGGGCCCAGAGAAGTTAAACAACTCCTCCAAGACCATCTAGATCATAAGAACCAGAGCCTAGATTTGAACCCAGGGACTCTGGCTCCAAACCCAGTAGTCTTTCCATTATATTGCGGTGCCTTTCTAATGAAGAATGAAATGAAGCATTTTAACTTTCTTACCAATTGCCAAATCAACCATACTCTTTCATTTTCAAACCCTTGGCTGTCTACAGATACAATCAGAATCTTCTCATGAATGAGAAGGTCACCAGCCTGAATGTCAAGGGTTCTACATTCCAGTCTGGGTTTGTCCAGAGGATTTACTGTGCCACACTGGACAAGCCTCTTCCTTCTTGGGGTCTCAGTTTCCTCCTCTGTCAAATAAAAGAGTTGGAGATAATCTCTGAGGACTGTAACATTCTAAGATTCTGTTAAGAGACTATGGCTCATTAACATTTGACTTGTGCATCAAAGAAAATGAATAGTAAACCTTTTTTAACAGGGATGGAGCTTCCCTCTGCCGTTTTGTTTTTTTTTTTTTCAAAGGCAGGCCTTCGGGGAGCGCTCCAGTCAGAATCAGAAATGTTTTCTCTGTTTCATATTGCTTCTGTTTAGCTATTCTCTCTGTCTCTGTTTTCATGTTTTCCCCTTTCTATGGCTGTGTGAAACACATTTCTCAGTAAAGTACTTGCTTTTGAGAGTTGTTACCATAACAACCATTTCATTACCCGAAATGCACAGTATCTCAGAAATGCAGAATCTTTCCTTAAAAGAGTACACCACACATCAAAGGGGAATATGAGCTCATTATTTTTACATTATTTTGTGGGCAAATAGATATTTTCCAATATGCATTTTTTTCTCCTCCTAAGTTGATTTTCTTGTTCAGTGGAAATGCACATTTTTTTTTGAATGCTTTTCTCTCCTGTGGGTTTTTTTGGCCTGAAACCCAAAATACTCGAAGTAAAAATGGGACAGGCATCTTTCTGATTTCCTCTTCTCTCCTCCCACTGCTGCTACAATTTGTAAATGGAAATCTATTTTAACAGGGAATTGAATTGTGCCTAGGAAACCAAGAGGCAGCAGAGTGTGGTGGAAGGGGGACTAGATGTGGAGGTCAGGGACCTGAGTTTGAATCTTGGCTCTGCTAGCCATTTTCTATGTGACCTTGGGCATTGATTTAACTTCTCTGAACCCCATTTACTTTGTCTATAAGATAAGGGGGTGGATTAGATGACCTCTCAAAGGACTTTCTTGCTCTAAATATATGCCCTACAAAACTAGAGACCCAGGGTGATCAACATGAACCTCAGCACCTAGGCTGGCATTAATGAGTAAGGAGTTATACCCCATCAGAGAATTGTCTGGATAGTTGAAACCTGATTGCTTCAATACCTAAGGTTTTTATTAGTTTAGCTATTGGGGATGAAAATGGTTTTTAACTGGATCATTCATGACCTTGCCTTAAACAAAGAATGCTGAAGCCTTTCTCAGTGACGTAAGGTCTCACACAAACACTCCCATATGTAAATACATATATTTGGATGTATGTAATAATATTTATATCTGTGTTAATGTACATATATACACATATATTTACTAATGTGTATATTACTAACACATATGAATAAAAAACATTTACTCATATGTATATTAACTGGTGCATATGAGTAAATAATACACATTTACTCACATGCATAGTGCTGGTACATATGTACATATGTAAATAACACATATTTATTCATAAGTATATTATTGATATATAAGTAAATAACATATTTGCTCACATGTATATTAATGGTACACATGAGTAAATAACATGTTTAGTCGCGTGTAAGAGAAAATAACATATTTACTCATGTGTATATTACTAGCACATACAAGTAAATCTATTTATTCATATGTATATTACTGGTACATAATAAAAAATAACATATTTACTCATGCATATTGCTGGTACATAATAGAAAATAATATTTATTCATATGTATATTACTTGTATATTTAAGTAAATAACACATATTTACTCTTATGCATAGTACTGGTGCATATGAGTAAATAACATATTTATTCATAAGTATAATACTTATACATAAGAGTAAATAACACATATTTGCTCATATGTGGATTAATGGTACATATGAGTAAATAACATGTTTACTCATATGTATAAGAGAAGATAACATATTTACACATATGTATATTATTGGCACATATGAGTAAATGACACGTGTTTACTTATATGTATATTACTGGTACATATAAGAAAATAACATTTGTTTATATGTATATTACTGGTACATACAAATAAATACACATTTACTCATTTGTATATAGTACTGGTACATAGGAATAAATAACATTTATTTGTGTGTATATTACCGTCACATTTGAGCATTCATATGTATATTACTGGTCTATATTAGTAAATATATGTGTGTATATGTACACACATGTGTGTGTAGATATATAGATATAAAATCAGAGACTCTGCTGAGCTCTGATTCCGTGAGGCTCTCAGGGCTTAGCGAGGCTTGTAAGGCTGTATGTCCTACACTGAATTGGTTTAGATTGCTGGCCTAGGATATTTTGTGTCTGCTTTTTATCAATTTCCTGTCTCTTCCCTCAATGTCAAGCTTTTAGCTGTCACTTGTCACTGCTCTGCCTGCCTTTAACAGTCTTTCCTCCCTCTGAGTGACTGCTTCTAATCTACTGTTGATCTGGAGAAACAGATAACCAAATATGTAGGAATTATGTAAATTAAGAATAAATGGGCTATGGGTAAGGGCCTGCCTTATGAGCAAAAAACCCTAGGGCTTCATTCATGGACTTTGTGACATTATAGTATCCTCCTTCCCTAGCTTCCTTGTATCAATTTTGTATTTATTCTATATAAAGTTATTCAATATATTATCTATGTACATGTTGTCTCCCCTGATGGAATGAAACCTCTGTTTCCTTTTGGCCTTTGTCTTCCTAATGCCTGCCATAATGCCTGGCACAGATAGAGTAGATGTATAGTAAATGTCTATTGGCCGGCTGATTTTGGCTCCCCAAGTCAACCAGGCAATCATGAAGCAATTACGAAGCACTTACAGTGTGCCTGGCACTGTGCTGGGTAATGGAGAGACAAAGACAAAAGGGAGACACTCCCAGGTCTGGAGAAGCTCTCGTTCTAATAGAGGGAACAGCGTGCATAAATTCATGCATAATATATACAAAATGAATACTTGGTCATTTGGGGAGAGGGGGTCAGGAAAGGCTTCGTGTAGAAGATAGCACTGAGTGAAGCTTGGAAGGAAAGCAGGGGTTCCAAAGGTGGAAGTGAGGAGGGAACCGTTACCAGCACAAGGAACAGCCAGTGCAGACTTGGAGTTGGAATGTCACATGTATTGAACAAAGAGACAATTTTCCCGGATAGATCACAGACTATTGGTGGGGAAGTGATACATAAAGAGACTGGAAAGATAGGAAGGGGCCATACAGTGAAGAGATTTAAATAGCAAAGGAGTTCATACTTGATCCTAGGTGCAATGGGAAGCCATTGGACTTTGTTGAGTAGGTAGGTGACATGGCAGCCACATGGAGGAGGAGTTGGAGCAGGGAGAGATGAGGTAGGGAGACCAGGTAGAAGGTTCTTGGGATCACCTAGGGAAGAGGAGATGAGATCCCTAATTAGGGCAGTGGCTGTGAGAGGAATGAGAAAGGAACAGATGCAAAAGATGTTATTGAGATAGAAATGACAGTATTTGGAAAATGATCAGACACGTGGAGTGGGTGAGAGGGAATTTTGAAAGACGGGTAGGTTTGAGAGGTAAGATAATGAATTCTGGGTTTTTGTTGCTTTCCATATTCTCCATTGTGTTCTTATTAGGTACTGTTAATGGATATAATCCTGAACCTGCTGGTCAAGAAGAATACAAATTATTAGGAGGGGAAGGGGACAAGAGAAAGGCGTTACGGATAGAAGGGAGGATGGATTGGGAGAAGCAGTGATCAGAAGCAAAACACTTTTGAGGAGGGACACAGTAAAAGGAGAGAGAAAGATAAACAGGAGGAAAAAATAGAATGGAGGGAAATACACAGTCATAACTGTGAAAAATTTTACAACAAATTTCTGTGATAAAAGCCGAGTCAAATTTATAATAATACAAATCATTCCCTAGTTAATAAATGATCAAAGGATACGAACAGGCAGTTTTCAGGTGAAGAAATCAAAGTTCATTACAGTCATATAAAAAAAATGCTCTAAATCACTATTGTTTAGAGAAATGCAAATTAAAACAACTCTCAGATACCATCTCACACCTATCATATTGGCTAATATGACAAAAAAGGAAAATGATAAATGTTGGAGAGGATGTGGGAAAATTTGGACACTTATGCATTGTTGGTAGACTTGTGAACTGATCCACCCATTCTGGAGATCAATTTGGAACTATGCTCAAAGGGCTATCAAACGGTGCAGATCCTTTGATACCACTGTTAGGCCTGTATCCCAAAGAGTTTGTTTTTTTTTAAAGGAAAAGGTCCTATATGTACAAAAATATTTATAGTACCTCTTTTTGTGGTGACAAAGAATTGGAAATTGAGGAGATGTCCATCAATTGAGGAATGGTTAAAGAAGTTGTGGTATATGATTGTGATGGAATACTATTGTGCTATAAGAAATGATGAGCAGGATGCTTTCAGAAAAACCTGGGAAAACTTACATGAACTGATGCAAAGTGAAATGAGCAGAACCAGGAGAACAATGTACACAATAGCAGCAGTACTGTATGATGATCAACTGTGAATGTCTTAACTATTCTCAGCAATACAATGATTCAAGACAATTCTGAAGGACTTATGATGAAAAATGCTATCCACCTCTGGAGAAAAAAAAATTGATGATGTCTGAATAGAGATCAAAGTGTACTTCTTAAAATTTTATTTTTCTTGGTGTTTTTTTCCAGATATTCTGTGTTTTCTTTCTTTCATGAATGATATGAAAATAGGCTTTGCATGACTGCACATATATAACCTATATCAAATTGCTTGCTTTCTCAGGGAGAGAGGAGGAGAGGGAGATAGGAAGAGAATTTGAAACTCAACATTTTAAAAAATGAATGTTAAAAAATTTTACAAGTAATTGGAAAAAATCAAATATTTTTTAAAAGAATACAAGTTATATGTCGATGGAAGAAAATGTCAAGGAGAAACAAGTGAGCAAAAAATCTGTGTCCCTCTATTCTATTTTTAAAAGCTTATTACAAAGCTTTTTCAGGTACCAGTGTCATGATGCAGGGCACTTTTTTCTAATTTCTACCCTTTCAGAAGGCCAGAAGACCAAAGAAGGAAGGAAAATCAGCAGAGACTTCTTAGCTTAGCTGGTAAGGAATGCTGGGAAGGCCAAATAATACTACCCCTCTCATTAGATAACAGGCAGTTAAAAGTCTCTCCTATTGGAAAAAAGATCAAAGCTAAAATGAAAACCAACTGTAAGACTTTTCCTACAAACCTAGCTCAGTGTCTCATAGCTACAAATAAGCCAAGAAAGTCTCAGGGAGAGTTAGTTCTGCTCGAACATGGAGGAAAATCTGGGTTATACTAAAGAAAATTGTAATAGTTCAAGATAAATGAGAAAAGTACTTCATTGTGCCAAGAGATTTATATTTCTTTAAAATTTGCTTTAAATTTCTTTCAAAATAACATATGCTAGACTTGGAGTCACATCTAGGTGGAGCAGTGGAGAGAGTGCCAGGTCGGGAAGACAAATATTCATAAGTTCAAATCCGGCCTCAGACACTTACTAGCCGTGTGACTAGCTATAAGCAAGTCACATGACTCTGTTTGCCTCAGTTTCCTCTTCAGTAAAATGAGCTGGAAAAAGAAATGACGAACCACTGCAGTGTCTTTGTCAAAAAAAACTCCAAATAGGGTTCAGTCAGATGTGACCAAAAACAACTGAACAACAACAAAAAAAAAACGGAGTCTGGAAGACTTGAGTTCCGATTCTGACTTTGGTGAGTGTTACGGAGTCAGAGGCTCTAGATTCACCTCTTCATTCTACCACATAATTCTTAGACAAATAAATTCTCTGTCATCTATAAGATGAAGGGGTTGGACTAGTTGAACTCTGAGGTCTTCTCCAGCTCTGAATCTATGATCGGTAGCTATGCAGCCTTAGGCAAGCCATTTATCCTCTCTAAGCCTCAACTCCCTGATCTGTAAAATGGAAGCAATAATGCCTGCAATGTCTACCTCACAAGACTGTGCAGCTCCAATGAGAGGATGCACATGAAGCGCCTTGTAAGCTTAAAAGACTCATACAAATGTCAGCTATTATGATTATTTCCTTAATTGTAATTATACAACCTAGGAGGAAAGAAATGGTCTCATGAGGTTTGACTTTACAAATTAAAATCTATAAAGTGACAGCAAATGTGTTAATGGCTGATGAGATCTTCTCTATCCCCAGAGAAGGGCCACTTCTCAGGAGAACTCAGTGGGCTGGCTGCCGGCAAGAGAAGGAATAATGTCATAACCCAAATAGATCTTAAAGGTGGAGCTTTAGGCATTACAAACAGGCCTTTGGGGAGATACTTAGGTGGCAGAGAGGCCTTCTTGGAACCTCTGCCACTGCGGCAGCAGCGGCGGCTTTACCAACATGTTGCCGACGCTGTAGTAACAGCTGGCACGGGTCTGGCTGAAGAAGGAAAGCCTGCGGGGCCAGGTGGTGATGTTGCAGGTGCAGTAACAGCTGGTCCAGATGTCAGACCTTCCCTGAGACCCCTGAGAAATATGTGGGCCCAAACTGGATGGTTTCCTAGTTTAGCTGCCCTTGGGTCTGACGCTAGGACCTCAAGACTTTTCTTGGGACCAACCCAATGGGGGAGTTAGACAGCCAGGCTAGCCAGCCCAGTCCTCCATATGGCTCTGCTCTTCCTGCCTAAAGACAGCCTCCTGATGGCCTTCCTCAAACACCCCAGCACAGGCCAGAATACCTACGGCATCAGGAGAGTGACAATCCATGCATCCCTTGGCCTTGGCAAGCACGTTCTGGGCTCTGAGCCAATACCTCAGATGGAACAAGGCTGCCCTAATCAACCAGTTCCAAGGGGGACTGGCAGACTTGCTCTAGGATGAGCTTGCCATGGCAGAAATAACCGTACATAAGAGGGATTTATAGAATGGGGTCCAGATCTATTTGCCTAAAGTCAATTTACCTGATGATCATTTCACCTAGAACCAATTCTTCCAATGTTAAATTCAATCTAAGGGTCAGTTTCCCTTCCAGACTATAAGTTTCACATGGGTCATGACTAGTCTTCGGCTAAACGTTGCATGTTCCCTAGCACCTAGCACGGTGATCTGCACACAGCAGACACTTAATGAATGTTTGCAATTCACCAGTAATCTTGGCATCCATTTTAGTGTCTTAAAATGTTTACCTGCCTTCAAGACCTTCAGAATTTTTTTAAAAGCAATTCACCCATGAGTACATCCATCTAAGCTCCATACTTCTAATAGAAAATATTTATCTAAGTGACAGCGTTTCATATTAGGTTTTAAACATTTTACCTCTTTTTTTCTAACATTATGAAATTACCAAATTTCAGAGTTGGAAAGACATCAGAGACCATCCAGTCCAACTCGTAGCTTTTATATAAATATTTAAAGTCTCTATAACGTAATGATAGTAGCCAGCATTTATCTCATACTCTAAAGTTTACAGAGCACTTTATATACGTTATATTATTTGATGCTTACAACAATTCTGAGAGGTAGGTGTCATCATTATCTCCATTTTACGGAGGAGAAAATTGAAGAATAGACGAATTAAGTGATTTTCCTAGGCACACAACTAGTATGTGTCTGAAGCAACATTCAAATTCAGGTCTGCCCGACTCCTAGGCATCCTAGTGAGTGGTCATCTGGTCTCTGCTTGCAGACCTTCAGGGAAAAGGAGCTTCGTGAGAGCAGCCCATCCTACGTTTGGACATTTCTAACATTTAGGATATTTGTCTTTCCCTCGAGTCTAAGACTCCTTCTCTGCAACACACATCCATTGTTTTCACGAAATTATAGCTTTAGAGAAAAAAACCCAAAGAGCTTCTAGGCCAATGTCTGAATTTTACGGAGGAGGAAACTGAGGCCCATAGGGATTAAGTGAGTTTCTCAAGGTCAGAAGATAGTAAATGATGCCCTTGGGGCCCACTGAACAGTTCTAAGTCCTATCATACAGGTCAGTCCTTCAAATGCAATATTGCATTGTAGAAATCATGCTGAATTTTCAGTACAAAGACCTACGGCACAATCCTGGCACTGATTCCTACCTCTTATGTGGCCTTGGGAAAATCACTTACCCTCTATGGGCCTCAGTTTCCTCATCTATAAAAGGAAGGAATTTGATTGGATGGCCTCTCACATCTCTTATAGCTCTATATCTGTGATCCTATGACCTTCAAGGTCCCTTTCAGCTTTCAATCTATGACCCTAAAGATGTTTGAAGGCATGTCTATGTCTGTTCTAAGCCTTCTCTCTTCTAAACCAAATATTCTCATTTCCTTCAGCTGGTCTCCAGATGACCTGGTTTCCAGTCCCTTCAGCATCCTGGTCAGCCTGCTCTGAATACCCTCCGGTTTGTTAATGTTTCTTCTGATATGTGACTCTGGCACTGAATACAGTGCTCCAGATGTCATTTGACCCAGGCAGAACACAATGGGACTAAGGTTTTGTTTGGGGGCTTGTATCGTACTGGTTTATTTCGTCCGTCACTTCCTAGCTCTGCAGCCTTAGACAAGTCACTTTATCTCTATTAACCTCAGTTTTTCCATTGAATTCAATTCAACAAACGTTTATCGTGCATCCACTCCACGCATGGTCCTGGCCTGACCGCCACCCCACAAGTGGCATGACACCACCCTTGTTGTAACGTTCCTTTCTCTTTTCTTCCTCCATGCTTTAGAGGCTCCCTGGCTAGACCTTTAACCTAAGCATCCCTGATCAGAGAATCACAGATTGCTAGCTCGTTTATTCCATCCCCATCATTTTACAGGTAAGAAAAGAGAGGCTCAGAGGATTTTGGTGACTTGCCCTAGGCCACATAGGTAGTAAGTGGGAAAGCTGGGATTTGAGCTTCTGGCCCCAAATTCAATGATCCTGCCACTGCACCATGGCCTAAACTGGAGTAGGGAGTGGGTAGGAATCTGCTGCCTTTGACTTTAAAAAAGAACAGCAGGAAAATGGTTAAATGAAAACCCACCCTCAACATGTCTTCCTCAATCCATCCTAGTCAACCTGCTGAAATTCAGGAAGAAATCAGCAAGAGGAGAGAGATGAAGGCAGACCTAAGGTGTTCTATCTGAGAAGATGCAAAACATTTTCTCTTGTCAAAACGGGGCTTGACAGCTGAGATAAATTGAATGTTCTCAAAGGCATTACAATCAGAAATAGCACCAGGGGTTTCATTTACCATAGTTTCAGAATGAATCAGGTTTCCAAACTTTCCTCTGCCTGTCTAATTGCATGTCTGTATATGGTAACCTTTAGAAAATGAGTGTAATAATTAGTCATCTTGGCCTAGTTAAAGACAACAGTGTCTTCTCTCATCCTGTATTGCTTTCAGTAAGAGAGTGATGGCAAAAAGAAATCTTCTTCATGGCCCCAAGGGACACTGCAACCCTGCCAGGTGGCAGTGACGCCCCTGGTACCATCGGACAGGCAGGCAGGCAGCCACACCATAGGCAGGCCGGGCAGAAAGTCTGCAGCCAGCAGCCCATGGGCCTGGCGGTCAGCTCCCCTTTACTGTGTTCTCCTGGGCAAGGTCCCCTCCACCCCCTGCCATGGGGGCTAAAAGATGAATAGGAAATGTTCTCTACCCTCAAAGAATGAAAAACCCCAAAAAGAGTGAACATAGCACACACACAAACACACACACACACACACACACACACAAAGAAATGGTGTGAGGCTAAATTTTATGTTCCATAAAACACTTAATTGAATCACAGATTTAGAGCTTAAAGAGATTTGAGGGGTTCTCTAGTTAGACCCAGTTGTTTTACATATTTGGAAACTGAGGCTCAGAGAAACTAAGGGACTTACCCAAAGTCAAAAGAGTGGCAGGGCTGAAAATCATGCCTACATCTTCCAATCCCAACTCCAACACATTTTCCACCTCACCATGCTGCCTCCATAGCAACCCAGAAAGTTTAATCCTCAGTCTCAGTTGAGCCCCAGGTGGTAAGCAGCATAGGACATAGGAATGGATTTAGAGGAAGGACAACCTGGTTTCTGATCCTGCCTCAGACACTTACCAGCTCTGTGAACCTGGATAAGTCACTTAATCTTGTCGGGCCTCAGTCTTAATTTCCTCATCTGTCAAATGAGGGGATTGCACTGAATGGCCTCTGAATTTCCTTTCAGTTCTAGTTCTATGATCCTTGCCTCCTGGCCTCTGCTTGCCCCCCAAGATGCAGTACAAGAGCCTTCTAGCCCGACTAAAGGACGTTACACAGAAGCCTCCTCCTCCCCAGCTTCCACAAGGATCGGTCCAGCACCAGCATGTCGGGGCAGGCAGGGCCCTTCTGTCCTAGGAGTGGGCCAAATCTGCAGTGAATAAAGGGGAAGAAAACTCAGAATCCTGAACTTCTAGAGTGGGAGGCTTTTTGGAAATCGGCTCATCTAGCACCCTCGTTTAACAGGTTAGAAGATGGAGACCCCAAGTATCGGTCTGAGGTCACCTAGTGAGTCCTGCTAGGACCAGCACCAGAATCTCCACGCAACGAGGCTTCTTGAGAGCCCAGAATTTACAAATACAGTCTTGATGACGTAAAAGCTCCGCCCACAGCGAGGCCTGCTTTCCCTGAAGGACTATCTACCCAAGAAAAAGAATTTGCACGGGGGAAGGCAATTGATGAGTCCTCCTCTTCCTTCTCACCTCTGCCCCAGGGCAAGTAAGGAAGCTGGACAGAGCAGCCAGTAGTGAGCTGTCGGGCCGCCCAGCTCTGAGGCTCACGTAGCTAGGGTCTATACTGACCCCTGGTGGTAGTAAGGGGACACCACAGCCACAGTTTCTCCAATGACCTCACTCCAGAGACTGTCCTGGGAAAAAGGGCTACCTACTCCAAAAAGGAATGAGTTTTTGACCTTTCAGGAACAACCAATCCAAGTCCAAGTTGTGAAGAGTATCTCAGAGTTGGACAGGACCTCAGACGCCACCTAGCCCCATCCATACTTGACCAAGAATGCCTTTGAAGCTCGCTGACAAACAGTTGTCCATTGAAGACCACCAATGAGAAGGAGGAGGGGGAGGAAGAGAAAGAGGCAGAGAAGGAGAAGGCATTTCCTCTCCCCACCCCCATCCAGACAATTCATACTAAGACATTAGTGACCGCATGTGTGGTCCCTCCTAGATATTGTCATTGTTGTGTGTTTGTCCTTCATTCAAGAAGAGGACCATGACATCGGGGAGATGATGACATGACTTGCAGTTGACTTTGATTTGCATGAGGGAAGGCTGCGCAGGGTCACCAGGCTCACTTTCTCCTCCAGAGCCATCTGGGTCTAGCAGCCAGATATTCACCAGGATGACTGGAGATTGCCCAGGATGCTGGGTCCAAGATTAATTGCCATGCCACCATCAGGCCCCGTGGCTGCCACCTCTCATTCTCCTGCATCCCTCATCTTCAGAGTCTACGTGGTTCCCCTTTCGAGAACCTCTCTGCAGGTCATCGTTGTGACCCCATGGCCGCCATCTCCGGGGATGCAGGGCACCGTGAGGGGCTGTGCAGTTGGTTGTACAGCACATGGTCAGCTCAGCTGCTTTCTGGATCTCTGATGAACCTCCCTGCCAGATCTGCCACCTCTCTTTTATAGTCCCATCTTAGATTTTCAATGGTCATGGCTCACACCATGTCCATGCCTTCCCTTGGGAGAGATTTCCAAAGACAGACTAAAGCTTTGTCCTTTAATCTCATCAAATTACCCAAGCTACTGATTCATATCCCATCAGAGATTTGTCTCAAGTGGGAGAGAAAAAAACAGAGGGAATATGCATTTCTATAGTATCTACTATGTTCTGGGCTGTGTGCTAAGGACTTTTATGTTTGTTTGTTTTACAAGTATCAACTCATTTGATCCACACAACAGCCAGGTAGGTGTTATTACTATCCCCATTTTACAACTGAGAAAACTCAAAAAGGGCTGACTTGTCCAGGGTCACACAGCTAGTAAGTATTTGAAGCTAGAATTGAACTCGGGTCTTCCTGACTCCAGGCCCAGTATGCTGTCCATTAAGCCACCAGCTATCTCCATCTGAGTAATCAAACAGTATGAAATTCTAGGAAGAAGAATTATAAACTATTAACCACCACATGAAAGAACGTTCCAGATTGCTAGAAATAAAGCAAATTCATATCAACACAATTCTGCAGTTTCACCTCACATTCAGCAAGCAACTGAGAAAGATGATAAAAGAAATAGTCATTGTTGGATGGAGGTTACAGAAAGATGGACACACTGATACACTGTTGGTGGAGTTGTGAATTGTTCCAACTATTCTGGAAAACAATTTGAAATTAATATAAGAAAGTGACTTATAATATCTATACTCTTTAGTCAAGGGAACTCACCACTAGTCATATACCTCCAATGAAATCAAAGATAAGGGGAAAGGTCCCATATACACCAAAAATATTAATAGCAGTGCTTTTTTTAGTAGCAAAGAACTAAAAACAACATATTTGTCCATCAATTGGGGAATGACTAAACAAGTTGTGGCACCTGAACACAATGGAATACTAATGAGCTACAGAAATGATGAAAGTTCTCACCAGGGGCCAAAGAAGCAAGGGAGGGCTTATATGAACTGATACAAAGTGAAGGGAGCAGAACCAGGAAAACAATATCTACAATAACAATAATAATATGAATATAAAGAACCTCCACAAAAATCAAAACAGAATTTTATACAATTGTAATGACCAAGATGGACCCAAAAGAAGAGCTTTAACAACGTACCTGCTCCCCTTCTTTCCAAATGTGGGGGACTATGGGTATGGAGCACTGTGTATATTGTTGGATTTGGTTAGTTAGTCTTAATGAATCACCATTTTTTTTTCTTCTTTCTTTCTGATTCTTTCTTTTAAGGGGTAATTCTCTGGATGGTATTGGGGAAGAATATACCAAGAAATGAAAATGATGTAAAAACAAAAGATATTAATAAATTTTTTCTCAACGTAAAGGCCCATATCTTGTATCAGAAGATGTCTTTAGGCTCCTTATGGTCACACCCCTCTATAACAACAATAATAGGACAGAGGTAGTGGGGTCTCCATTTCCATCACTCAAGCAGAAGCTGAATGGTCATTTGTTGGGGATATTGTCATCCAGGAAGGATTTAGACTAGAATCTAGATAATAGCTAAGGTCCCACCCAGTTCTAAATCTACAATTCTATCATCTGAACATTATAAACATCAATGACCAAAGAGATACCTTTGGTAACAGACTTTCCTAACGCCACCTTGTGGCACAATCACCTTTTCCAGCCACGGCACATAGCCCACTGGGTCCAATCTCTTTTTTGTTTGTTTGTTTTTACTAAAATTTAAATACATAATAAGAAAAGAAAAAGAAACATTATTAACTTAAATATTAAAACTTAAATATAAAGTAAGAAAAGAAAAAACATGTCATGTGCAAAGCAGAACATAAGAGGATTCAAAATATATAGCAATAAATTTCCATTTCAAGAAAGCCTATATAATAAATACTTCATGTTGTGTTGAGAGCTGTCCATCTTGTCTTTGCTTCCTTGTAGGTTATCTTTTGTTCTCTGCTGTACATTTTTTACTTTGCTCTTTTTTCTTCCTTGCCTCCCCCCACCAGCTACAATTAAATGTGGATATATATACATATATACACATATACACATGTATATGTATATATGTATATATAATATATATCACGTGTATATATAACATGTATATATCATATATATAAGCAGATACACACATGAACACATATATACATACATACACATATATACATACATATATAAACATATACTTGCCCTAAGAGATTCTCTCCTAATCTTTGTTTTTATGTTTGTGTATATCTCTTATTTCCTATCCCTCCTGACTTCTCTACTTCTACCCGCTACCTTGCCCTCCTGTAACTTAACCTCCAGTGACCCCCCATTTATCCAACTGGGTTCACTCTCAGTGCTTCTACCTCCAGGGCACTGAATCCTCATGTTGCTCCCAGTCTGCCTGGATCAGTAAAGAAAAGTCCCTCCTGCCCTTTTGTGCCTGCAACAGGCTCTTCTCTGAGTTCTATTCCCGTCCTACCCAGATGAGTCAGAGAAGGGCATCCATAAGCACTGATGAGTGGTATGGCATTAGCCCAAGAAGAAAGAGAGATGGCGTAAGGGCCCCTGGTGAGGACATTAAGCCAAGCCCTGAACTAATGATAAAGCAGAAAATAATACTCACTCATGTTTCTATAGCATCGTTTCATTTTATTCTAATACAGAAGAAATCCCATTGGCTTTGAAATCAAAGGATCTGGGTTCAAATCACACTTCTGATAGTTACTGCCCATGTGACCTTGAACACGACACTTCCCTGGGCCTTACTTTCCTCCTTAGTAATACAACAGTGCAACTAGATTACTTCAAAGGCCCCTGCTCCTCATGACAATCCTGGGAGGTAGAAAGAGTGCTGGGCTTGGAGTCAGGAAGACCTGAATTCAAGTACAGTCTCAGACACTTACTAGCTGTGTGACCCTGGGCAAGTCACTTAATCTTTGTTTGCCTCAGTTTCCTCATCTGTAAAATGGGGGAGGGAGCAGGAGTGGAGGGGGGGGTAATAATACTTCCCAGGGTTGGTGTGTGGATTAAATGAGATAATAGTTGTAAAATGCTTAGCACAGTGCCTGACACATAGTAAGCACTAATATAAATGTTAGCTATATATCATTACTGTTATTATTATTATTGTTAGAAATGGCACATCTTATTAACTCCATTTACCTCCACAGGTGAGGAAAGAAGATTCAGGAAGGCAACATGATTTGCCCAGGGACATACAACTAAGTAAGGATGAGAATTCCAGGTCAATGAGGTTTTTTTCTCTCTCCTGAATTTCTTCAATATTTGCCTGCCTAGAGGCAAAGAGTTGGACCTCATGAACTACCTTGCAACACCAGCAAATCAATCAATAAACATTTATTATGTGCCTACTATGTGCTAGACATACTAAACATTGGGGATACAAAACCAAAAAAAAAAATAAGCCCTGCCCTCAAGGAGCTTACAGTCTGGTAGAGGAAACAACATGTAAAAAGAAAAAAAAGAAAAAAAATTAGGTCTGTACAAAATAGACACAGAGGAGGCAGAAGGAATCATAAAGAGTAAGTTAGTAGAGGGTGGTAGGACCAGAGAAAAGGTCTCCAGCAGAAGGTGGCATTTGAGCAGAGTCATGAAGGAATCCAGGGATTTTAAAAAGTGGAGGTGAAGAAGGAGAGCATTCTAGGTGTGGGGGACAGCCAGGGAAAAGAAGATAAAAAATGACATGTTGTATACAAGTAACTGCAAACAGACCATTGTAGCTGTGGTTAGGACACCACACGTTCAAGTTCAAATCTGGCCTCAGACACTTACTAGCCATGTGACCCTGGGCAAGTCACTTAACCCTGTTTGCCTCAGTTTCCTCATCTGTAAAATGAGCTGGAAAAGGAAATAGCAAACCATTTCAGTATCTTTGCCAAGAAAACCCCAAATGGAGTCACAACTGAACAACAATAGACAAACAATAGGACACATAGAGGGGACGGAAATGTGAGAAGACCGGAAAAGGAGGAAGGGACCAAGTTACAAAGAGCCCCAAATTACAAAACTTACAAAAATGCCCCAGATGCAAAGGTTCTGTGGCTCCAGGATTCTCACTTGGCAAACTAGTCATCCCAGAACTTGCCAGAGATTATAGCTCTGTCTCATAGGAAGGATGAGATCCATGTGTGTGGTCGTGCCATATCAAATGAACTCGAATTATTGTTTATCTCTTCTGGGGGTTGTTTGTTTGCACTTATGGATGTCTGCTGACTCAGACTACATCTGGAGCATTATGTTCACACTTTAAGTGGGATACCGATAAACTCAAATAACCAGAGGAGGGTGACACTGTGCCACCACTATCATGTTTGTCCCGCTCTAATGCTGACTTTCTTTAGGACTTTGGCCTAGTCGCTTCACTTTCCTGGAGTTCATTTCCTCATGCACAGAATGAGAAGATCGGACTAGGTTATCTGAAAGGTTTCTCGCAGCTCTAAAATTCTGTTTCTTTGAATTATTTTGTGTGGCCCCAGAGGGCAGAACCAGGAGCAGTGGATGGAAGTTAAACAAAAGCAAATTATGGCCCAAAATGAGGAAAACAGAGCACCGGCCCTGGAGTCAGGAGGACCTGAGTACAAATCTGGCCTCAGACACTTGACACACTTACTAGCTGTGTGACCTTGGGCAAGTCACTTAACCGCAATTGCCTTCCTTCTCCCCTCCAAAAAAAAAAGTGAGGAAAACAGACAGCCCAAGTATTATACTGATCCCTTCCAAGAGTTTAAAGAATGAGAAAAGGCCTCTGGCATATTGAAGTAAATCCTCTTAGGAGTATTTAGTGAAGGACAAGGGAGGAAGTGGCATAGTACATAATAAAAAGTTTGGATGTAAAATAGAAGGTCCCGAGTTCAAATCCTGGCCCAGCCATTTACTGCCTGTGTGATTTTGAGTAAGTCACAACTTCTCTGTGCCTCAGTTTTCTCACCGGTGAAATGAGGGGCTCGGGCTAGGTGAGTTTCCTTCCAACTCTAAATCTATGCCTCAATGTTCTTACGCCAGTGGAGCGGGAAGCTACATCATCGACCCATAAAAGTGTCAGGATAGAAAGAAAAATTTCCTTCTTGTTTTAGTTAGCCAACAATGAAACAGACTACCTTATGAGGTAGTCGAGTCAAATCCAGGCAACATGCATTTATTAAGCACCTACTATGTCCCAGGTACTGTGTGAATTATAAGGAATACAAAGAAAAACACAAATAGTCCCTGTCCTCAAAGAGCTAAAGTTCTAATGGGACAGACAACATGCAAACAACCAAGTAAATATAAGCTATATACATGGTAAATTGGAGAAAAGGGAGAGGCCTAAGCAGAGGCTAGCCAGACAAATATTTGTCATAGGATATTTACAAAGGATTGTAGGCACTGGGTAGAAAGATGCACTAAGGACTGCTGAAGTTCCTTAAAGCTCTGAGGTTTGATTATTAGAATGGCTACTTTGGTTGCATAAAATACTTTATTTTTCATTTTCAGAAAACATTTTTCTTAAATCTCCATTATTCCTTTTTGCAGAAGACAAATATGTCAGCATCAAGATGGGTGCTGGCATTACCATCAATTCAAGGGCCGCTCTCACGATCTATATTAGAATCTGAGGTGAGTGAGATGAAAAGCAGCCGTCATTTGTCGTGTATTATTTGTCTGGCAAAACGCAGCCTGAGTAAAAGCAGCAGGCATGAGGCCAGGTGCATCAAAGATGCTTTCTTCTTTCATGTTGCTATGGTGAGTGACCTCCCTCCTCTTGGAGCTCCTCGCCTGTGTGCCCAACAACAGAACAAATGAAACAAGAAGGCATTCTCAAATGAACTGCGAGCTGGAGAGGAGCTCAAGACATCTAAGGAAAAGTACAAATAGACTCAGTCTTAGCTGCATTCCTCATAATGGACTGAGTTTTCCTCTCTGATTCTAATGGACGCTTTGCCTCAGAGAGACCTGGAACATCTAAAGCCTTATTTTACTTCTTTTGGGGGATTTGAATAATTCATTAGTTGCTTTTGCCATGATGTCCACATGTAGAATTACAAAGTCACACACACACACACACACATACACACCTGAAACTGCAGATAATCAAGAAAAATGGCAGGAACTAGAGACCCTGACGTACTCAGACCCCAAAACCCAAACCAAGAAAAACACGTGTCATCATCAGCAAACACTGACTAAGCAGCCACCGTAAGCAAATGAGTGTGCCTGGCCCTGGAAGAGATAGATACAAGAAGGGGTAACACGTGGCCACTGCCCTCAAATAGCTTAAGATACAAGAATAAAACAGAAATTGAACAGAATTTTAACGTTGGAAGGGATCCATGAGGTCTCCGGTCCAATCTTCCAACCAAAGGGTGAATTCCTTCAACAGATCCCCTGACTCCCACCTATCACTGACCCCAGTTCTGCCCTCTAGAACCCTTCACAATTACTCCTCAACATGAGGACCCTCAGACAATTGAAAACTGCAGCCCAGTCACATCTTCTTAGTCTTCTATGGGCTCAATGTCCCCAGTTCCTTCAATCAATCTTCAATCTTCAATCAATAATGATTTTCAAGGTGACCTCTTAGTGTAGTCAGCCACGCTGGTTTCTTTCTCCATTTTCTTCTTAATTGAAATAATTTGTAATTGTGTCTTCAGAATTTTTTTTCACTAAAGCTAAAATGTGCTTTAAGATTGCCATCTCAAGTGTTTTTTTTTTTAATTTCAGTACTTAAATGGGTAAATCCTTTACTAACCAGAAAATTGGGCTTTCTATTCTCCCTCTCATTCTTTTCTTTTTTGGGAGAGGGGTGTACTTTATATCTTTATTTAGCTACAATAAAACATGTGGCATGATTCTGCATAATAAGTAAGAAAATAAAGGCTTCTGTGGACTGAAGAAATATTCTATGTAACACACATATATTTCTGTTTTTTCAAATGTATATAGATGTTATGTGGTTAACAAAATATAAATTCATTTAAAATATCACTGATAGTCCTGTGGCCAACAAAATGGATGAATAGACACTTTCTCCAATCCTCATGACCTCTCAAAATTCTCCAAAATATGAAGTGTTTGCAAGAAGTAAACTAATTGCAGCAAAGACACCAAGGACCCTAAAAAGTTAAAAATCTGATGAATTAATAGCAATGAAGCCTAATACTTAACACGCTTACTCAGCACCCCATTTTCTCCTACCACCCCCTCCCAACTTTTGCAAGACTGCACAATAGGACATATGGGTTTGTGCACTGGTATCCATTTAGCAATATCCTTACTCTGTTCTCTGCATACCCCACCCACTTCCCTGACATAATCTGTGGCAACAGGCAAGAGAATTCAATTCTACCCACCCCAATGTATGGAGGAGGCATGGAGGTACAGGAAAGTAGAAGCTTTCTCTGTCTGGTGAGGCAGCACTGTGCAAGAACAGTGTTCAGTCAAAAAATTAAAGAACAGAGGAAACTAGAAAAAAAGGCATGTATGTGAGGCTCCACCAGGCTTGAAGGAAAGGGGACTGGCATTCAGTTGAGGTCAATTCTGTCCACCAGAAGTCATTTTGGCAGAGACTGAGTCCAGTGAAAAGCAAATACCTTAGTATGAAAGGAGGCTGAGATAGCTTTGAGGTCCATCTCTCTAGTGATCTGATATCAAAGGATAGGAGTCAGAAAGTGAACAAGAAAATATAAGGAAAAAAACACTGAAATGACCACAGGTGTCAAGAAAAATAAAACTCAATTAAAGACCTTGAATGCAAGAAGATAAACAGAGAAGACATTAATAACAGAAGGGAAGATGGCCTCTAGGACATCTAAACTAATCTAAATATTTATGATATAAATATTTATGAATAAATGTTGCAAAAAGTGGAAATAATACTTTATAAGTCAGAGGACATTGGATTCCCAAGAAAGCATGGAATAACAGCAGGATTTTCCTTTAAAAGAGAATCATGAAAACAGAAATTTTGGCCTGCAGAGCAAATATGACTTGTTGTTCAGTTGTTTTAGTCATCTCCAACTCTTCATGACCCCATTTTAGGTTTTCTTGGCAAAGATACTGGAGTGGTTTGCCATTTTTTTCTCCAGCTCATTTTATAGATGAGGAACTAAGGCAAACAGGGTTAAATGACTTGCCCACAGTCACATAGCTAGTAAATGTCTGAAGCCAGATTTGAATTCAGGAAGATAAGCCTACCTGACTTCAGGTCTGGCATTCTATCCACTGTACCACCTAGCTTCTCCTAGCTGTACAGCAGATATGACTAGCAGATTCTAAGAATTTGAATCCATGGTGGCAAGTTTCATCAAAGAGATAAAAGATATCCAAGGCAAAATATGGACTTTCAAGAAAATAGAGGACTTTCAAGCTTTCTCAGTGAAAAGACCAGAGCTGAACAGAAAATTCAATAAAGGGGGATATGTTAGGAAGGAGCAAAACATAGTTAATTTTTCACAACATGAGTATTGTGGAAGGGATTTACATAATGATACACATGTGGCCTATGTTGAATTGCTTGC
>CM053625.1:69099684-69126989 GCA_028646595.1 Phalanger gymnotis | reverse complement strand
CAAGCTTTCTCAGTGAAAAGACCAGAGCTGAACAGAAAATTCAATAAAGGGGGATATGTTAGGAAGGAGCAAAACATAGTTAATTTTTCACAACATGAGTATTGTGGAAGGGATTTACATAATGATACACATGTGGCCTATGTTGAATCGCTTGCCTTCTTAGGGAGGGTGGGTGGGGAGGGAAGAGGGGAGAGAATTTGGAACTCAAAGTTTTAAAAATAGACATTCAAAAACAAAAAAAAAAGAAGTTTTTGCATGCAACTAGGAAATAAGATACACAGGCAACGGGGTATAGAAATTTATCTTGCCCTACAAGAGAAGAAGGGAAAGGGGGATGGGAGGGGAAGTGGGGTGACAAAAGGGAGGGCTGACAGGGGAATGGGGCAACCAGAATATACGCCATCTTGGAGTGAGCGGGAGGGTAGAAACGGGGAGAAAATTCGTAATCCAAACTCTTGTGAAAATCAATGCTGAAAACTAAATATATTAAATAAATTGAATTTTTAAAAAAGAAAGAACAAAAACCAAAAAAGAGATAAAAGATGGAATAATTGATTGCAACTGCAACTACATAGAAGTGAAGGACAATCTGAAAGAAACGAGGCAAAAAGCAATACTGTTAAAAGAAAACATGATCTCTCTACAGGTAAATTATATTGCTTTCCACAACAGAATGTGTAAACAACTTAATAATTATGTCTCCCAGAGGAACTTGAGTCAAAAAATCCTAAATACCATCATGCTAATAACGCTAAATACCATACTGCAAGAAATAATATGGAAAATTGCTCAGAATTTTTGAATAGAAAGCACGTCAATTGAAAGAGTCCACAGATCTCCTCCAGAGAAAATCCCTATGCTGCAAACTCAAAAACAAATAATGACTACAATTAATAATGCCAATGACAAACAACAAATTCTCTAAGTGACCAGACAAAAGACTGTTAAATATAAAGGAAAGAAAATTTGAATGGCACAAGACTAGTCTGCACTACTCAGAAACTGCAAGAAAGAATGGAACATGTTCTGAAGAGCAAAGGACTTCAATACACAAATCGAAGTGACATACCCTATAATATGAGCCTAATAATCAATGAAAAAAGCTATATTTTCAGTAAAAGAGAAGCATTTGAAGCATTCCAAAAGAAAGATGCGAAAGAATTGTTTGCTTTTCAAACAGCTCAAACAATAGAAACATAAGAAAGATGAACAAACAATGAAGGCCCAAATAATGAAATAAATTACCTCAGGGTAAAAAAAAGAGAGAAAGAGAAAGACATCTGTGGGGTTTAAATCAACAAAAAACAAAGAAAAACAAAATGATAACAGAACAACCATTAAGAGACTTCTTTCTAAAAGCACACAGAGAAAAAAGGGTGAAAGTAGAACTTAAATAGAAGTGATAGTGGAGGAACAAGTGGATTGAAACATTGTGGTGCAAACCTCACAATACCTGCCTACAGGCAAATCAATGGCTTTTGTGGGATAAAACCACAGAATAGAAGGGTGCATAAAAGGGGGGAAAGGAGGATAAAAATAGAGGGGAATGTGTGATGTAGACAAGTGGTGTCAAACTCAAATAGAAATGGTGGCCACTAAACCATACTTAAGGATCACTGCAGGCTGCAGATTGACTTAGAAAACCACATATGTTTATACACACACACACACACACACACACACACACACACACATACCACACACGTGAACAATCAAAATCAGATAGAAACTACATTTTAAGCTACTTTAGATCTTTCTTTGGAGTATTGTGGGCTCTGTGCACCTGCAGGTCATGTTTTTGATAATTCTGATGTATCCTGATCAAGTTAATGCTAATGATGAAGAGAAAACAATCCTTATAGTCTCTCAGGAAGAAGAGGGCTTAGAGGAGAATAGGTGAGATAATAAAGAGAGCTATTAAAACAGGGGGGAAAGTGGGAAAAGAGTCCCACTGAAGAACATCCACATGGGGAGAAAGGTATCCTGAGATGGGAGATGGGGACCTTATCATAGGTATGACCTATAGGAATTTGGTGCTTAAAGAAACTACTACTTCTTTTTTATATTCAAGTTTTTATTTTATTTTTTTCTCAATTACATGTAAACAAACATTTTTAACATTCATTTAAAAAATTTTTGAGTTCCAAATTCCCTCCCTACCTCTGCTGCCCCCTCCTTGATAAAACAAGCAGTTTGGTGTAGATCATACTTGTGCAGTCATTCAAAACATTTCCATATTAGCCATGCTGCAAAAAAAAAAAACAAAACCAAAAAACCCCCACAGACAACCTCCCAAAAATAATAAAGTAAAAAAAAGCATGCTTCAATCTTCGTTCACACACCATCAGTTCTCTCTCTATTGGTGGACAGCATTTTTAATTATAAGCCCTTTAGAATTTTTTTGGATCATCATATAGCTGAGAATAGCTAAGTAATCCACAGCTGATCACAGTACAATAGTGTGGTTACTATGTACAATGTTCTCTTGGTTCTGCCTATTTCACTTTGTATCAGTTCATGTAAGTCTTCCCAGGTTTTTTGGAAAGCATCCTGCGCATCATTTCTTACAGGCCAATAATATTCCATCACAATCGTATACCACAACTTGCTCAGACATTCCTCAATTGATGGGCATCCCCTCAGTTTCCAGTTCTTTGCCACCACAAAAAGAGCTGCTAGAAATATTTTTGTATGGATGAGTCCTTTTCTGCCTTTCTTTTTTTTAAATTTATTTTTACTTTCCAACATTCATTTCCACAAGATTTTGAGTTACAAATTTTTCTCCCCTCTCTCTCCTCCCCCCCACCCCAAGATGTCATGTATTCTGATTTTCCCTTTCCCCAGTCTGTCCTCGCTTCTATCACCCCACTCCCTCCCCATACCTCTTCCCCTTACTTTCTTGTAGGGCAAGATAGATTTCTATACCCTATTGCCTGTATATCTTATTTCCCAGTTGCATGTAAAAACAATTTTTTAACATTTGTTTTTAGAACTTTGAGTTCCAATTTCTCTCCCTTCTTCCCTCCCCACCCACCCTCCTTGAGAAAACAAGCAATTCAATATAGGTTATACATGTATTGTTATGCAAAATACTTCCATAATAGTCATGTTGTGAAAGTCTAACTACATTTCCCTGCATCCTATCCTGTCCCCCTTTATTCAGTTTTTTACTTTGAGCCTGCACCTTTTCAAAAGTGTTTGCTTTTGATTACCTCCTCCCCCAATCTGCCCTCTTTTCTATCATCCTTTCTCTTATCCCCTTCTCCTCTACTTTCCTGTAGGGTAAGATACTCAATTGAGTGTATATGTTATTTCAGTGCAATATCAATTAAGTTGGGACTTTTCTACTGTTTTAGAATGCTAAATTAATTAAGTCTCTTTGATTGAGTCTTACTAGATGCTAAACCCCAGGCCCAAACCCCTAATTATTAGGTGCTAAGCCTATGTGGGTGTGAAGCCCTCAGGGTCCTAAGGGGAGTTGCTAAGACCACAGCCAATAGTAGGAGCCTAAGTTCTGGCTGCTCAGATGACGTTTCATGATGGCTAAAGAGTGTATAAAAAGAGAGAACAGAGCTATTTGCTTGGGGCTCTGAGCCACAGGAGGAGTGGTACGTGACTCTGGGCCAGCCATTGTTATGAGCTCCCTGGCTCCTGAACTCAGATGTTGATGGTTTCTTGGTAACTATGAATTGTATTTGGTCTGTTTATAGTGTATGTTTGTATTCGCTATGAAGTTCAGGGTGCTGGCTTTTTCCCCTAAACTAAGTGAATGATATATGTATATGTCAAATTAACGTAAGATTGTTTACCCCTTAATGTTACTTTCCTTAGTAAAGCAGATCAAAAGAACCTATGCTGGCAGCATTCTTGTTGTTGGGCTTGTGTTGGTCTTTCACCCCCACAGCAGCTGCTAGCCAAATTGTTGAAACATCCCTCCTTAGACCAAATCCAATGAGAGCAAGATTCACTCATACCCTTTTACCTACCCCCTCTTCCCTTCCAACAGAATTGCTTTTTCTTGGCACTTCTATGTGAGATAATTTACCCCATTCTATCTCTCCTTTTCTCCTTCTCCCAATATAGTCCTCTCTCACCCCTTAATTTATTTTTTTAGATATCATCCCTTCATATTCAACTCCTTGTGTACTCTGTCTATATGTATGTATATTCCCTTCAACTACCCTAGTACTGAGAAAGGTCTCATGCGTTACAAATATAACCCATGTAGGAACATAAACAAAACTGTTCAACTTCAGTAAGTTTCTCTTTCCTGTTTACTTTTTCATGCTTCTCTTGATTCTTGTATTTGAAAGTAAAATTTTCTATTCAACTCTGGTTTTTTCATCAAGAATGCTTAAAAGTCTTCTATTTCACTGAAAATCCATATTTTGACCTGAAGTATTATGCTCAGTTTTGCCAGGTAGGTGATTCTTGGTTTTAATTCTAGCTCCTTTGACCACCAGAATATCATATTTGTTGGGTAGGTGATTCTTGGTTTTAATCCTAGCTCCTTTGACCTCCAGAATATCATATTCCAAGTCCTTCAATCTCTTAATGTAGAAACTACTAGACCTTGTGTTATCCTGATTGTGTTTCCTCAATACTCAAATTGTTTCTTTCTGGCTGCTTGCAGTATTTTCTCCTTGACCTAGGAAATCTGGAATTTGACTCCTAGGAGTTTTCTTTTTAGGATCTTTTTCAAGAGGTGATCAGTGGATTCTTTCAATTTCTATCTTACCCTCTGGTTCTAGAATATCAGGATAGTTTTCCTTGATAATTTCTTGAAAGATGATGTTAGGGCTCTTTATTTGATCATGGCTTTCAGGTAGTCCAATGATTTTTAAATTATCTCTCCTGTATCTATTCTCCAGGTCAGTGGTTTTTCCAATGAGATATTTCATATTGTCTTCCTTTTTTCATTTTTTTTTTGGTTCTATTTTATAATTTCTTGATTTCTCATAAAGTCATTAACTTCCACTTGCTCCATTCTAATTTTTTAAGGCAATATTTTCTTCAATGGTCTTTTGGATTTCCTTTTCCATTTGGTTAATTCTGCCTTTTAAGGCATTCTTCTTATCATTGGCTTTTTGGACTTCTTTTGCCATTTGGATTATTCTATTTTTGAAGGTTTTTTTTTTCTTCAGTATTTTTTGGGTCTCCTTTAGCAAGTTGTTGACTTGTTTTTCTTTCATTTCTCTTCCCAATTTTTTCTCTAATTCTCTTACTTGATTTTCCAAATCCTTTTTGAGCTCTTCCATGGCCTGAGACCAATTCATATTTTTCTTGAAGGCTTTTAATGTAGGCTCTTTGACTTTGTTGACTTCTTCTGGCTATATGTTTTGATCTTCTTTGTCACCTAAGAAAGATTCTGTAGTCTGAGTCCTTTTACACTACCTGCACATTTTCCCAGCCAATTACTTGACTTTTGAACTCTTTGTCAGGTTATGACTGCTTCCAGAGTCCTCTGTCCCAAGCTTCAGGGGTTTGGTGCTGCTGTTTTCAGAGCTACTTCTTTTTCTGAGGTGCTATGATACTCCTCTCCTGGCCTGTGCTCTGGTCTGTGAGTGCAAGCACTCCTTTCTGCCATGTAACTACCAGGAGGACTCCCTCTCCACAGTCACCACAAACTCTGCCACACCAGCACTCCTCCTCCCCCAAGGACCACCAACCAGGACTGCAACCCAGATCTAAATAGGGCAAAGCAGGAGAATGCTGCCTCAGTGCCAGCAAAGAGATCCCTGCACTCCAGCTCTGATGAGCCATTTGATTCCCCCCACCATCTGTGGGCCTGGAGCTCTGGAAGCAGCCACCACAGCCACAGCTGCATCCACCTCCACTACCCCGGGGCTGGGACTGGACCATGCACTTCTCTCACCTAGGTCCAACAGTTTCCCCACTGACCTGCTCTGTTGTCTTTTGCGTTTGTGGATTGAGAAGTCTGGAAACTGCCACAGCTCAGTGATTCAGGCCCCTGAGGCCTGCTCCACCCAGTCTACTCCAGCTTGGTCTGTTCTGTGCTCTGCTGCCGGCACAGTGTGATAGACCCTTCCCAGTGACCATCCAGGCTGTCTTGGGCTGGAGACTTGTTTCAGTCTGTCATTTTATGGGTTTTGTAGCTCTAGAATTTGTTTAGAGTCATTTTTACAGGTGTTTGGAGGGATTTGAGGGAGAGCTCAAGCGAGTTCCTGTTTTCAGGGCTGCCATCTTGGCTCCACTCACCAGAAACTACTACTTCTGAGAGACTGCTATGCCTCCATGGACAGCATCTTGTCTCAGGAGAAGGGAAACGAGAGCTTTTAGGAACAATGGGCCTCCAGAAGAGTGAGAGAGTAGGACTCAGAGAGATAAGAAATGGGAAAAAATGCTTGTGAAGAGGGCAGAGCGTAGGAATGAACCACATAATCAGAGACATGGAAACACTTCTACCATGGGGCAACACTTCTTACCCTCTCTATTTCTGGCAGGAATTGATACTTCTAAGAGTAAGCCACACCAAAAAAGGGCGGGGGGAGAGAGGGGAGAAGAGTGTAAATCTACAAAGCCTTAATATAGAAACTGTTTAGAAAAGGAATTTAAACTACTAGAAGCAATAACTCCTTGAGGAATAAAGAGAATAAAGAAGGAATAAACAGATATAAGGTCGATGAATCAAAAAATAAAATTCTAGAATAGGCAGTAAGGAAAGAGAATTAAAAATGAAAGTGAGAGGAAATGGTCTTGTTAAGTGCATAAAATGAACATTTAAAAAAAACAAAAATATTGAAAGGGAGAGAATTAAGAGGGATTTTATTTAACTGAGGGTAAAAAAGAAGGGAAGAATTAGCTAACTAAATGAAAGGGGAAACAAAGAACTAGTAAGTTAGATAAAACTCCAAAACTAGGGGGAAAAGTGACAAACTGTAGAGAGGCAGCTTGAGGTTGAGGGAATTAAGCCTGTGGGAATAGCATTGCCTTAAAGTAAATTAAGCATACTTAAAGTAAATTAAGCATAAGACAAAAGACCATCTTTATAGAGGAATAGGAAAAACAAAAAAATCCAGAAAAAATAGTATTAGAAACAAATGGAGGATACAACCTGCCTCATTTCCTTAAACGGAAGTGGATTTTTTAAAACCCAATAAAATGAAAGAAAGTGGAAGATTGAATAAGAAAACAAAACTCCATGATCTGTTGTTCACAAGAAATATAATGCATTATTATTAGAACTGTGAATCAATACAACCATTTTGGAAGGCAATTTGTAATTATGAAAATTAAGTAGCTAAATACTTTAAATATTTTACCATATTCTTTGATCTAGGAGTTCCACTATTAGACTTATACCCCAAGCTGATCACTAATAAGAAGAAAGTCTCTCTCTATGTAAAAATGTTTATAGCAGCACTTTTTGTGTTAGTAAATAACTAGAAGCAAAGTAGACATCCATCAACTGAAGGATGGCTAAACATATTGTAGTACACGGATATAATAGAATATTACTGCACTGAAAGAAATTTTAATTATGAATAACACAGAAAAGCATAGGAAGAATTACATAGTCTGAACATATATAGTAGACTAAAGTAGTAGAGCTAAGAAAACAACATACTACAATGGCTACAACTATGAAAATGGAAAGAATAACCAGAAAACATCAAAAGAGAATGTTGTGAATATAGCCCCCAAGAAGAAAAATGAGAAAACTGCTCTACCTCCCTCCTTTAAAGAGATGGGAGGGAAATGGGTATGGTGAATTGCATATATTTTTAGACCCTTTTTTGGATGTTTTGATAGTTTTGCTGATTTTTTTTCCTTTTTCTTTAAAAATGTTACTTATTATAGAGGATGGCTCTCTGGGAGGGAAAGGAGCGGGATAGTGGGAGAAATTCTCTTGATATAACATTTTTTGATAAAAAATTTTAATTAAAAATTGAAGGTATTAATGAATTCCTAGTAGATTTTTTGTCAAAAAGTTTTAATAATGTGATTTTTTAGATCACATTCGTTTTCTAATATGTTTTCCCCATTTCTCTACCCAGTAAGCCTTCCCTTGTAATAAAAAATTCAGCAAAATCAAGTGATATATCAATAGTATATACAAAATCCTATATCTATAATCCCCTACATCTTCAACAAAAGAAGGGAGGTTTCATTTTCTTATCTTTTCTTCAGGCTCGAACTTAGTCATTATGATGAAAATGTTCATTTTCATTTTGTTCTCTTTTTTCTGTTTATGTTGTAATCATTTTGTACACAATTTTCCTGATTTTCTTACTCCATTTTGAATCTATCCATATGTCTTCTCATGTTTCTCTGAATTCTTCATATTTGTCATTTGTGGTGATACGATTTTATTCTATTGTATTCATGTGCCACAATTGTTCATCTATTCCCCAGTTGATTGATATCTACTTTTTTCCAGTCCTTTTCAACCACAAAAGGTGCTAGTATGAATATGTTGGTATTTAGGGGACCTTTTTTTCTATCTGTGACCACTTTGTGGCAATATACCTAATAGTGTGATCTTTGGGGCAAAGGATATAAACATTTTCATAACTTTTTTTAGCATGGTTTCAAATTGTTTTCCAGATGATGGGACCAAGTCATAGCTCCACAAATAATGAATATGTGTCCATCCCACTATAGCCTTAAAAACATTGACTATTTCTCTCTTTTATCATCTTTGCCAATTTTCAGAGTGTCTCATGAAACCTCAGAATTATTTTAGTTTGCATTTCTCTTATTGCTAGTGCTTTGGATGCATCTTTAATGTGAGTGGTTTCTGATACTTTTAAGTATTATTTATTCTTGTTTTTTGACCACTTATGACTTGGGGAATGGCACTCGGTTCTGTATATTTGTATTAAATCTCTACATATCTTGGATATCAGACCTTTATCAGAGATATTTTCAGAATAGTTTATCTTATCTTAGATACTGATTTTGTGTGAAAACTTTTCAATTTTGTGCAATTGAAAGTGCCTATTTTAACTTTCATGATTTCCTCCTTTTTTCATTCAAAATTTCCCCCCAGGCATAGTTGTGTCCATTTCCTCTAGCTTTTTAATGTTGCATTTTTTTTGCATATATAGGCTCCGAACTCACACCCTTCACTCACATTGGCAAGTTGGTTCCCCAGAGAGCAGAAAGATATTCTCCCCTTTGGATTTTCAGGTTAATCCTAAGGGGTTAGAGTAATTCTACTACTACTATTGGTCTGAAGCCCCAATCTTGCATTGCCCCCAATGTCATTTTATTAGTTCATAACTCTCCAATATCATTTAACCAGTGATTAACACCACAATATCAATTTATCCATTAATATCCCCTCAATATTAATATTAACATCAATAAGTTTTATTAAAGGATGCTTACCGAGAAGGTATGGTAAGAACTGGAGTATAAAAGCAACCCCAAACCAAGGCACATTCTCCCCTCTACATTTTGGTCCCTGGGAAGAGTAGACTCAAACTTCAAGTGATAGTTTACAAAGCATTACTTCCACTAAGTTCACTTCTGAGTGCAGTATAGCTAATAGATGAGTCAATTCCTTGCTTTCAAGACATAGTGCTACTGGGTCAAACCACAGATGTATTTGGGAGGAAGCAGGTCAAGTCTCAGCAGCAGCAGCAGCAGCCGCAGCAGCAGCAGCTACCATCTCTAGCTGCTCAGAATGGGTGGGAGAAAAGAGAAGTTAAAGGCAAGAAGACCATTTAGGAGACTCTATTACAACAGTCCAAGTAAAAGGTAATGAGGTTTTGAACTGTGATAGTGAGAATAGGAGTCTCCAGAGAGTACTGGACAAAAGAAATATTGCATAGGTGAAATCAACAAGATTTGTGATTGATTGGATATAGGGAGTAAAATATAGGAAAGACTGGAAGACCAAACTTTGAGCCTTCCTGTCTGAGAAAATAGTGAAGCCATTGTAAGCTATAGCTGTCAGGAAAAATAAGTAATTTCAAGGGAAGAGAAGGACATATTTTGGACTTGTTGAATTTGACATGGTAGTGAGATGACCAGGAGAAGAATTACATGTAGCTCTGGAGCTTAGCAGAGAGGTCAGAGAGTGGAGAAGAGGATCAGTGTTTTATGTATAAAGATCCTTTCTAGTAGAGAAGCAGGAAGCTTAGGGAGGAATGCAGGAAAAGAGTTTTAAAAGGAGAGTCTTGTGTTTAATATAAGAAAATGAAGACTAGGAAAAGAATTGGTCCTGGGCTATTACATAGTGATGACCTCTGAACATTTTAAGATTTGAAGGATTATTGGTCCCTTCACTAAATGACCCCAAATTGCTCAACATTTTAAGTTATTTTCCATATCACAGATAGAGAATGATAGAATTATAAAGGACATTAAGGACCATCTAAACTAACTTCCCTTATTTTACCAAGAAAAGAACTAACGTTCAGTAAAAAGCTGAGACTTGCTCACAATCACAAAACTAGGAGGCAACAGATCTCAGACTCCAACTTGGGTCTTCTTAATCTTGCTTCTATCTCCTGTGTACATCTTTTTAAAACTAAGTTAGCCAATGACTTCCCTCTGCATTCACATGGAACTGCCCCCTTATATTCCTCATCATTCTAATGAAGGTAGTAAGAAGTGACAATTGATTCAAGGGAAGAGACAGAACCAGTGAGAGTCAATATGGTACAGCCTCAGAGGAAAAAACTGGAAACAGCTGTTGAAAGTTTCAAGGAGGCAAATTTAAGCTTGACATAAGGAAAAACTTCCTAACAATTAGAGTAGCCCCAAAGTATAATGGGATGACTTAGGATATAGTGAGTTCCCTATTCCTGGAAGTCTTCAAGAAAAGTCTGAATCACCACATTCCTCAAGAATGTTTTAAAAGTAATAAGAATAAATGCTATTCCTGCCCTACAACTTGGATATTGTGAATCCCAATATAAAATAAAAGTAAATAAGTCACAACTTTTTTAAAGTTATGATGTAAGATCACAGATTTAGAGGTAGGAGAGAGCTTAGAAGCCATACAAATCTCTCCTTAAAAATAAGGAAACTGAGATACACAGAAGTAAGTGACTTGCCCAATGTGGGGGAGGGGAGAGAGGTCGCAGAACCAAGAAATATCACAAAACTAGGAGGCAACAGATCTCAGACGCCAGCTTAGGTCTCCTTAATCTTGCTTCTATCTCCTGTGTACATCTTTTTAAAACTAAGTTAGCCAATAACTTTCCTCTGCATTTACATTGAACTGACGCCTTATATTCCTCATCATTCTAACGAAGGTAGTGAGAAGTGACAATTGATTCAAGGGAAAAAGAGTTAGTTAATGAACTTTGTGGTAAGTTTTGCTTTCCTTTAACAACCATTTTGACCCTGTTTCCTTCTCTGTATGTTTGAGGTTATTGTATATGCAAGATGGGTGAGGTGTCACTATATTTTGATAGGAAATAGTAACTACTTCAAAAAATCCCTTCTTATCCTCTGGCCCCGAGTTAAAAAAAACATCACAGTGTTCAACTTACAAAATTCAGAAACTAATTTAGAGAGAGAAATAATTGTTTGGGCTTACAGTGAGTGGCAGTGATATAGAATGCTTTTGAATTTAAGTCTGGAAAATGAACTTTAATAGCATCGCTAAGATAATAGACTGTGGCAGTATTTGGTGCCCTCAACTACAGGGCTTGTCATATTCCCAGGAACATAGATCTAGCCTAGAAGCCCTGAGCCATGGAATAAGAGATCAGACAGCTGGCTGTATGATAAATGGCTTTAGAAACCTATTTTACAACCACAGCAAATGAACAATGCAGCAAAATTATTTTCTTTGCAAGGCTCACGAGAGATTGCAGGTGCCTGCATCTGCAAAACAACATCACCACCTAGCGGCCACACATCTGCCAACAGGGAGCTGTCCAGCATTCTCAACAGGGTTGCATTAACATTTTGCAAGCTTACTACTTTAATAAACTCACACTATGATTTCAGGAACTCCAGAAATCTTTTTTGCCCTCCAAAATGTCTCCCCGCAGAGGTATATCAAGATGCCTGAAATTCCATTGATAATGATATATTCCTTTGGGATACCTCTCTATTACACTATAAATTCTTCTGGGGCAGGAGCTTGGTCCAATGGAAAGAGTGTTGGATTTAGAATCAGAGGAACTGGCTTTGCATCTTTGCTCCATTACTTATCGTCTATATGATGGCAGGTGAGTCACTTCACCCCTGTGAGCCTCAGTTTCTTCATATGTAAAATGAGGGTGCTAGACAAGATGATGCCTAGGGTCTCCTCCAGCTCTAAGATTCTGTAATTCTATGACTGACGATTGGTGTTTTTCACCACAGTAGTGATGTAGATATGAATTGATCTAACCATCCTGGGGAAAGAATTTGGAATTATGCTAAGAAAATGCTAAATTACTTTGATCCAACAATACTACTACTACTAGGTACATATCCCAATAAGGTCAGAAGTGATGGGAAATGTACCATATATACAAAAATATTTATAGCAGCACTTTTATGACAGCAAAAAAAAAGCTAGGAGAGAAGTGGATGAATAAAAGTGGGGAATATCTGAACAAATTGCACTAAGTGAAATGTGGTGGAATAGTATTGAGCTGTAAGAAATGACAAATATAAAGAATTCAAAGAAACTTTGGAAGACTTATATGAACTGATGCAGAGCAGAGTAAGCAGAAGAAAAGGGAAATTTACACAAGGCATAGACTAGTATAAAGGAAAACAACAGTGAACAACTTCAGAACTCTGATCAATATAGTAACTAATAGTTACTCAAGAAGACTGAAGGTGAAAGGCATTTCCTGCATATTAGCAAAATAAGTGGCTAACTAGAAGTGCAGAATAAGGGGCCCTTATCAAACAGGAAGTTATTGGGAAGTGGTGGTAATGCTTTTTAAGAACATCAATAAAACATTTTTAAAAACTAGTGCTTTATGCCTCCCCTATTCCCATATTCTATTCCCTCTCCTGGGGGCATAAGAGTAGGTTCTTAGGATGTTGTGTACCATAGTGGAGCATAGAGATAAACTAGATTAAAAGTCAACTTTCCAATGCTGCCTTTGAAACTTTATTACTTATATAACAATGGACAAGTCATTTCATGTCCTTGAGCTTGAGTTTCATCATCTGCTAAATGAATGGGCTAGAAAAGATGATCTCTGAGGCCCTCTCTAGCTCTAAAGCTATGATTCTATGAATCATGGTTCCAGGCCATGGACCTGGCTCAACTAACTCCCAAAAAGGATCCATTTCCTCCCAGTCTCCAACAGTTTCCCACAAGGAGACATCACAATTCGGGAGAAATGCAGCTGTTTCAAACCAAGTGCTAGGGACATAGAACTCATAACCCTAGGAATGAGAAGCTGAAGCCCTGTGCTGTAAAGGTGAACTCTTCTCATGCACAAATGTCCTAAAAGTTTGCACTGAAGGCACCCAAAGTTGGTAATTATAAAGATCCTCAGCACTAGACTCTCAAAGGTAGTCTAGTCTCAGGTTAACCAGCCAGCAGGTAGGTCTCCAATTCTGTTTCTTACAATTGGCAGAGTACCATAAGAAAAATTGGCATAATAAGTGAAGAAGGCCTCCAAACCCATAGCTTTACTGACACAGGTGAGCTGAGAAGTAGCACAGCAGACCCAGACCATAACTATGTCAAGGTGGGTACAGGCAGTTAAAGGGAGCTACCTATAGACCAATCTCCCTGACATTATGGGTAAGAAAGCAGCAGTTTAATTCTTATAAATTTTCCCCAAGTCCATCTATTTCTCATTCTCAAGATTGAGATCCCTATACGTTTAACAGGCCCTTGCTATGAAAGATTTGGGAACTTTTATTCATTTGGAACTAACTATAGGATCATAGACCTAGAGTTGGAAGGAACCTCAAAGACCATCTAGGCCAACCCCCTTCATTTTACAGATAAGAATTTAAACTTTTTGAACTCAGTTTTGGCTCAGAGAGAGGGAATGCCTCCTGCCCCTACATGATCCTGGAGCATTCCTGTGGCAGCCAAATTAATTAATGAACCTTTACTCTACTTCTGAATGAACTTCTACAAAAAGGTGCTTGCATTCTACCTTCACCTCCTCTCCTCTAACTAATCTAGCTTCTGATTTGTACTCTTTCCAAGGTTATCAATGATCTCTTAATTGCCAAATCCAATGGCCATTTCTCAGTCTTCATCTTTCTTGACTTCTCTATAATGTTCAACACTAATAATCACTCCTTCCTATATTCTCTCCTCCCTGTGTCTTCCTGACCCCAGTCTCTTCTGGTTCTCTTTTATCTACCTGGCTGTTCAGTCTCCTTTATTGAATGCCCCACCCCTACCTAGAGTATCCCATCTCATGAACTATTCCCAATCATTTTTGTCCCATCCTAAGCTCTTTTCCAATCTCTCTCTCTCTCTCTCTCTCTCTCTCTCTCTCTCTCTCTCTCTCTCTCTCTCTCTCTCTCTCTCTTTCCCCCTCTTTTTCTTGGTAATATCATTAATCTGCTGTGAATCCAATCATCTTATATACACACATGATTCCTAGCTCTACATATCTAGCCCTAGTCACCCTCAAATTTAATACATCTAAAACAGGACTCATTCATTATCCTTACCAAAAAACACCCCTTCCCCTAACTTTCCCTATTTCTGTCAACCAATCAATAAACATTTATTAAGCATCTACTATGTGCCAGGCTAAGTGCTGGACATACAAAGACAAGTGAAATAAAATCCCTGTCATCAATAAGTTTTCATCCTTGGGGTGGGGACGGAAGAGAGATACAACGCGTACGTATTACAAGTATAAACAAAATAGATACAGTACAATTTTGGGTGAAGCATTAGCAGTTGAGGGGATCAAAAAAGTCATCATGTTTGAGATTAGTTTTGAAGGAAACTAAAGATTCTAAGAGGCAGAGGTAGTGGTGAGGAGGGAGGGCATTCTTTTTTTGGTTGGTTTTTTTTTTCGGCAGGGCAATTGGGATTGTGATTTGCCCAAGGTCACACAGCTAGTACATGTGTCAAGTGTCTGAGGTCATATTTGAATTCAGGTCCTCCTGACTCCAGGGCTGGTGCTCTACTCACTGCACCACCTAGCTGCCCCTAGAGGGAGGGCATTCTAAGCACCAAGGACAACCAGTGCAAAAGCTGGGAGGTGAGAGATGGAGTGACGTATATGTGAACTATAAGAGAGCCAATTCATAGCGTATGTGAAGGGGAGTAATAAGACTGGAGAGGAAGGTTGGGCCCAGGTTATGAAGGGCTTTAAACACCAAAAAGAAGAGTTCACATTATATCCTAGTATTCTAGGAAGCCACCATAATGCATTGAGTAGGAGAGTGACAGGGTCATCATTACCTCTCACCTGGACAATTTCAATATCCTAATTGATCTCCCTACATTGTCTCACCTCTACTTTAATCTACCCTTTACAGAAGCCAAGGTGGTACCTATTAATTATTGGTTGATTAAGTGATTGATTATAGTACATTAGAAGTCTACTCACTATCCTCTGCTTGGCTCCATATTTCTTTTATTTCTCCCCCCCAAAAAAAATATTGTGAGAAAATAAAAGGGGTAATGATGGCAACTGGCTTCTAGCAGCCATATCAATGCCACTTCTCTTCCTTTTTCACATTGCAACCAAACATGGACACCCACTTGGCACTCTATGGTCCTCTCCTTCTGCCACCTGCATAGCCTGTCCAACATGCCAGCAATGGAGACACAAGGATGCTTTCTCTTCACCACCAACAAGCCACAGTGGAAACTCCACCCCCCACCCCTCCCTGGGAGGAAATCTAACCAGATCATGTTGGAGGAACTGAAGAAGATGGGAGACCCTGAGTGACTGGAGAAGAACACATTTAGCTTCTTCATCATGTGGTGAAGGCCGGGAGAGTGGGGGAAGCTCGTCTACCAGCAGGGACCCAGCCAAGATGAGAGGCCCCCTCATCAGACACATGAAAAGCTGTGGTTTGAATGTTGTGTTTCAGACAATAAAAGAACTTGGGATCTACTTGTTACAAGGATGACCCACAGGACCAGGACTTCCATGGACTAGATGAGGCAAAGCTTCCTGTAACTCTGCAGACTTTACAGCTAGAGCCCAGGGCGGAAAACATGCCAGCAAGCAACAGCAAATAGGTCAAGATCTTCTCACAGCCACCCTTCTTCCCCTCCCTCTTTCCTAAATTCCCTAAAGGAAATAGGCTCTATCCCTACAGACTGGAGCTTAGACTCCACCTCTTTTCAAGGAACTTTTCAACACATACACAGACACACACACACACACACACACCACACTACACACATATACACATACACATACACGCAGCTGTAGGCTGGGATCTCCTCTGTTCTCCTACTCTTCTGCTACATAAGTGGGTTGAAGCAACAGCCCCAGAGAGTAAAAATGCATCTAGTCTCTCCTTCCTCCTGCTCCTTCATTCCAGACAGTTTCTGATCCAGGGCCAGTCAGGCCAACAAACACATTTACACATAACCACAAGCATATGGCTCCTACTACTCTCCTTTCCATTCAGGCTTAGTCTGGATCCTTTAAATATAAGGGTTACAACTTGGCTGTAGGCAGCCTGCTGCACATCACAGGAATAGGAGACTGGAAAGGGGTCATTGGCAACAAGGGGCCAGGGGACACCAACCTGAAGGGTCAAAACCAGACTGCTCAGCCCTCCAAAAAACACAAAAACACTGTACATGTTTCCACATATTATAAACCACATAAATAAATTAACCATATTTTATGTAATATATTTCTATATAATAAAACTATTACTTATGTAATTTATTTTATATATTAAATTTTGTGTATTGTATATTATATTTAATCATATATATAAAGCATATATTATTATAAACCATATAAACACACAAACATAAGCATATGTGTGCATGTGCACATAGAGTTATATATATGCAAGTATATTTTTAAATATATGTTTGGTTTTAAATAAAACATGTTCAATATATTTCTTATATGTGTTTCTTATGTATATATACATACATAAGGCATATACATGTACATATATACATACATAAGAAGCATTTCATCACCTCATTTATACTAGGTGGCATCTAACAAAGAATTTTCAGTCAAGCCCATTTTCCTCCACTACCATGGGAAGGTATACTACTTTCAACTGATCTTTGAGCTATCACCAAAACATTTCAGCTTAGCTCAAGATAAATACCTATAGGACACAGAAAGACTACTTTCTGATGCTAAAAATATGTGCATACATAAAAAAGTAATATTAAAAAATGGTCCTCATTGAGCAAGATCATTCCTTTGGGATTCATGGCACCATAATTTGAAATTCATGGGATAGAAGGCACATAGGAAATAGATCTATGTTTCTCATTGTCCTGTATTGACCTGCTGAGTTATCTAATACAGGTCTGATTTGATAAATAGCAGAAAGAATGCCAGTTATTAGGAATGCACAGTGAGATGAACAGGATAAATGCTGCTTGAATTCTGAAGTCAAGCTTCCCATTTGCTCAGTTGGTGCAGCTTGAGTGTATTTGAAGCCAGAGAACATATTTGTCAAGTGCTGACTGCCAAGGGTGAAATGCTTTTTATCTGAATTGAACTTAGCCTGTGCAGGTTGGTATGCCCAATGGCAGAGAGAATGAACACAGAGATTTTAGGAACATTCTTTATTCTGAAAAGGATGAACCATGGGGTGTAACTTCCCTGTGATGTTAGCTGTCACCACAAAGCAGAGTACCTTGGTAAGACACAGCCTGTTCTGAGGCTTTCCCTTTCCCCAACTAAGAAAGTGGTCTCCAGGGGTTGGGCACATGGCTTCCTCAGAACTAAGTACATAAGTAAGAACCTGGACTCCATCGGTTATCTCTCCTCTGAGACTTTCCAGGACATGTAGTCAGTCAAGAGGTATTTACTAAACATTTACTGTGTACCAAAGCTAAGCAAAGGGGAATACAAAAAAAAGGCAAAAAAACAGTCCTTGCCCTCAATAAGATCTCAATCTAATGGGGCAGACAACATGCAAACATCTATAGACAAACAAGATATACATAGGATAAATTGGAGATAACCTCAAAGGAAAGGCACTAAGATTAAAGCCTGGGAAAGGCTTCTTGCAAAAAGATGGGACTTTCTTCACTGCAGAGGATGGGTGGTCCATCCAAGCCAGGAACTTCCTGGCCCTTTGGCTCACATGGTCACCTTCTTTGCTTCTCCTGTAGCAGCTGGTGTTCAGTGACACCTAGACACAACACACTGTTGTATCTCCTCATCTTGAATCCAACTCTCTGGTTCTCACCCTAGGGCCATAAAAGGTCTCCAAAAATGTGCCTGATGTGATCCTACCACCCTGCTGCTCTCTAGCCATCTTGATTTTATGACACTGCTACCAAAACCAACAGATCCAACCCTAATCAACATTACTCTCCTACAAAAATAGATCATATATTTGGTTATAATGAAGGTCTTGGTAAACTCAATAAGGTAGAAATTTTACATATTTTATTTTTTAGACAATGATGTAATAAAAGAAAAAAGAAAAACTTGAGTAAGAATTACATCTGATTAGAAATTTTTTGAAAGTTCATTAAAAAATAAATGGCTTCAGTAAAATTAGAAAAATAATAGAATACTTAAAAGATATTGACATAAGTATAACATATCAAAATCTATTTTCAGTCATTTTTCAGTCGTGTCCAACTCTTTGTGACTCCATTTGGGGTTTTCTTGGCAAAGATACTGAAGGGGTTTTCCATTTCCTTCTCCAGCCATTTTAGGAATCTTCAGCCCATTGAGGAAACTGAGGCAAATAGGGTTTAGGCAAATTGAGGGTCACATGGCTAAAGAAACAAAATGAAATGTTAGAATCTAGAGGAAGGAATTTTTTATTCTGGGTTGGAGGAGTAAAATGAAAGAAAATAAACCTTCTCTTTCTTTTGATCCTATTGAGCACACCACAGAAACTGTAGGTCCACTAGGAGAAACTAATGTAGTGCAAGTAGAGGTCTTCCAAAGGCAAAAGAAAAAATGGAGCAGAGGTGGTCAAGATGCCAAGGAACAAGGCAATAGCAGAAAAAACAAAATACAGATGCTCCATTTGGAAGCAGACAGAGCAAATAGTTGCAATGGACAATGGTTATAAGATTGAGTTGCAGATCAGTTTAAAAGGTTCAAATCCACAAATTTGTGGGCTAAGTCTTGCTTTTCAGTTTAAGGCTTTGTTTTCCAAGAATTGGTGTCTCTTGGAGAATTAGCTTCTTCTTGGAGAAGGAAAAAGAAGAAAAAGGTAATGATTCATCCCCCTGGCCTCTGCTCCTAAGGAAAAGGGATTGAGGAGAGAGAAAGTATTGTAACAAGTAAAACTGGCATAGATTTGGAAAATAAATTAGCCAAAGTTTAACCTCCTTTAATCAATTATTACTTTGAAAGCTCTATTTATGATTCAGAATTAAATCTGATGCATGTGTGTGTGTACTACGTCACAATGTATTCATTCATATTATTTAAATGTATTCATTGGTGTTTTAAATTAATGTGATTAAGAATATACTGTTCCTTTCTTTAGCCAACTGCCAAGTATAAAAGACCTTGAGAAAAAAACTTAGCAGTCTTTTGGTTCAGGAGGGAAGGGGACAGCCAGAAAGAGAAGATTCGCATACAAAAGACATCCATAAAATGTTATATTGTGGAGCAGTAACCAGCTATCTCCTTGGGTCTGGCCAGCTTAAAAGGTTCGATTTCAGTATGGGCAAACGTTAGGAATTTCATAGATTTTTGTGAATTTGTGTATTAGTACATGAATATGCCTATGTGAAGAAACTCAATTTTGCTCTCAAGTTAAAGGATAGCTTGGCAAAAATATAACATTCACAATTTTCTATGAATTTGTGCAAATTAAGAGAGGGAAACTGGGCTTTGATATGACTAACTGGAACTATTTCATCTCTATTTGAAATTCAATATCAATTTGAAATATCAATGGCACATTGCACGCAGATAATTTCATAGGGTTTTTTTCTCTGTAGTAAGTTTCTGTGAAGAACATTGACTATTAACCAGGAGGTGGGACAAAAATTGGATAATTTGGATACCTGTACTCAGAATATATTTTTGAAGATCCCCACCACCACCATTTTGAAACCAGGGATGGCAGAAGGGAAGTGAGGGTAAGGGGCTATAATGGCAAGTAAAGTGAGACTTTTTGTCGTCTTTTGTTTTGGAGTGCTTTTCAGAACTAAGGCAATCAAGTGCCTTTCATTCTTGCCTTTGTTTCAATTAAGAGTCTTTGATGATCTGCTTAAGTCACGGGAAGGCTTAGGTCACATGGGTTTGAGTCCCCATGATTGTGATGCCCTCTCACCCTGAAGAAGTTTATATAAACTCTGAGGTTAGCATTTTGCTTGGGGCTCACTCACTGGAAGAATGTCATGTGATTTGACCAGATGAGACTCTGAGTAGCCATTAAGCAGTGCCCCCCCCCTTTTGAAAAGCCCAGATGTTGGCGCTTCTCTCTCTGGTAACATGTATGTAATGTCTTAGACAGACAGCTAGAAGGCTGTCTGCTGATATGTGTTATTTTGCTTTGTTTATGTAATTTTTGCTTGTAATTTCTGTTTGTGTTTTCTCAAGTTCAGACTGCTGACTTTTTCCCCCTGAACTAAGTGAATTATATGTAGATAGATAGATAGAGAAATAGATATAGATATAGATGTATGTATGTATATATATGTGTGTGTGTGTTTAATTAAAGTGAGATTATAAACCCCTTAAAGTTGCTTTCCTTAGAAAAGCAGATGAATGAACTTGTGCTAGCAGCCTTCCTGTGTGCTGGTGTTATCGGTCTTACACAGCCACAACAGCAGCAAGTAGCATTGTTTTTACAGGGGCTTTTTCGAATTGATTTTGTTGCCTACTCTGTTCCAAGAAATAAATGGACACATTATCCTCTGAAGTATCTGAAGTATCTCATGAACTTGGAGGGAGAAACAGTGACACAAAAAGATACAGAGACAGAGATAGAGACAGACAGAGACAGAGACACAGAGAGAGGTGCTCAAAAATCATAGAATTTTTTTCTAGCTAACCAGGAGCTCCAACACATTCAAACAAGAATGGACCAGTGGGGACACTGGGAAAGGTATATTTCTTCTATCCTATCTTCCTGGAGGTGCCTTCACTGAAAGTTGCAGCCTTCACTTCTGTTTCCTATATTCTAGCTGCATGTGTATATTTCTTTTCCCTCTAATTAACTTAACTCATTTGTTCCTATCCATGATTGTGTTTTATCTGTATGTGCTATGTATAGTTTACTATTACAAATTGCTAGTTAAATTCCTCATGCTAAGTAGCTATCTGACCAAGCTAATTCTCATTTGGATGAGCGTTGGCATGCATATAGTAATAGCCAGCATTTTTTTTGGAGCTTTAAGATTTATAAAGTGCTTTACAAATATGATTTCATTTTAACAACAACCTGGGAGGCAGGTGCTATCCCCATTTTACAGGGGAGGAAATTGAAGCAAACAGGGGCTAAGTGACTTGCCCAAGGTCACATAGCTAGTAAGAGTCTGAGACAGGATGTGATCTCAGGGATTCTGGACTCCAGGTCCAACTCTCTATCCACTATACTACCTAGCTGCCGTATTTGACCTTGAACTAAAATTTTCCCACTGTGACCAATGAATTCCTTCTCTTTTACTTAATACCCATATGTTGGACAAGGCCTCAGTTTCCCCATCTGTAAAATGGACAGAGGTGGGAAAGAACAACCTTTAAGGTTCCTTCCAGCTCTAAAACTACAATTGTGTAAATATTATAATTCTATGTGCTTACTAAATTCACACTCCTATTTTTAAAGATAGACTTGCAAGAACATGTTATTGGTTACAGTGTGCCAAGATGCACTGTTGCCAAATCTAAAAGATCCCAAGTTCATGAGATACTTCAGATACTAGTGTCCATTTACTTTTTGCAACACTATAGGCAACAAAATCAATCAATTATTAAGCACCTACTATGTGTCCAGCACTGTTCTGAATGCTAGAGATAAGAAGACAAAAATGAAATGGTCTCTGGCCTCAAATAACTTTAAATCTATCCAAGGAAACAGTATGTATACACGTAAATATATACTAAGTAAATACTGGGCAATTTAAGAGGGAACCAGAGCAGAGGAACAGCAGCTGAGGGAGATGAAGAAAAGTCTCATGTTAGAGGCAGCCTGTGAGCTGATCTTTGATTCTAAGAGGGGAAGGGAGGAGGGAAAGCATCTCGGGCATGAATAAGACCAAAGCATTTTGTCTCGTTATCCAGTCTCTGCCAGTGAGCTGATACTCTATCCGCCTATATAAACTGGGAAAGAATTTTGGATTCTAGTGTAACAAAAGCTGCGGCCTTACTGGGAATTCAAGTAGTTTTAGTTTCTCCCAGTCCCAGGACGTGTTGAGAATCTATCTCGGACTCTGAGCTAGAGGGTAGTTTCCTCTGCAACAGGAACTTTTGAATAGCTCTGGGAGAGGCAGAGGGAAAGGCAGAGCAGGGATGGACACACAGACGGGTGAATGATCAGAGCAGAAAAAGAAAAGTGGAAGCAGTGGTGTTGAGCACATCTGGGCACCACCAGGATGGCTGGCATCTTCGCTCACCAGGCTTGCGCAAGACAGCCGTGGCTTGAGCAGAGGATGTGCTTAAGCATTGGGGAACTTCCTCACATCAAGAATTCAGGTAGCTGGTGAGGTCCTCTTTCTACTTTCCCTTTTCCAATCACTTCTTTCCAAAAGAGTACATGTTTAAATACAGAGTTTTTGGTTTTTTAACTTGTTTATTCACTGATCTGAATACTACTTCAAGCCAACTTTCTCTTGAAAAGGATAAGATCAGTCTTAATTAATTTTGACTCACAAACGTACTTAATTGCATACAGAAGGTAAGAGAAGCCACCAGTGGCTTGTTAAGAGAACTTAAATAGGTAAGTGATCTAATTATCTACCTGAATGTTAGGGATTTCACAAACTGGGGGTTTGATGGGTTACATGTGTGATAAAATTTTATGATGATTATTATTAATAACCTATATTTATAAGGTCTTTAAAACAGCAGAGGGAAGGGTCTCCATAAATCTGGGGCAGTTTGCCCTTAGGCGAATACCACTGGCACATTATAGCTGTCAGAGCCAGGGCATTTTGAATGCAGGTACCCCAAGCACCATCCACTGAAAGAGGAGGAGGCAGGAGGAGAGAAAGTAACTGGAGGGAATATCACAACTCTTAGGGCCACACAGTAGGAAGAGGAGAAAGCTATGCACTGAAAACTATTCAAGGTTTGTGGGAGGGAGTAAGAGAGCATCAGCAGCTCAGCCAATTATGAATTGCAGGTGTCTCTCTCTCTCCAGAGATACCTGCTATTCATAATTAAAGTTATAACCTTGAAATTAGAAAATTAGCAGCACTGAGATTTATCATTTTGGTCCAGATACTCCCTATAGAAACGTAAAGGAAATAGACAGCATTAAGATTTGAAAGTGTTTCTAGAAGTCTCAGTGACTTGTGGAGTAGAAGAATTTAGAACTTTGGCTTTGTGATATCCCATAATAACCATCAGTGCAGTCTGAGTCTGTCCTCTCCTCTGACTTTTCTAGGACTCATTTATGTGTTGGGATGTTGCAAGAAATACTATGGAGTGACCATTGGTCTTGACCCAAAGTAGTATGTTGGTCATCTAATCGTCTTCCCATTCCTGATTAACCTTTGTAGTTTGCTTCCCCATTTGACCAATCAATAATCCCCTGAAATATGTCCTACTGGGCACATTGTTTCTTTTTTCCCTCTTAGTGACAGTAGCAAGAACGCTTTTAATTTGAACTGATTTTTGAAAGCAAGGTAAGAAGTTCTAAAAAGAAAAAAATAAGGCAGAGCCAAACAGAAGCTATAGGAATACCAATCTTTAAGATAGAAGTTTAAGCTTTGAAAATTTAGCAATGGAGAAGTAAGAGAACTTTAGTCTTGCAGCATTTGTTTTGATAAGTGATTTGCATATATACAACTTTAGTTTTGAAATGGAGATTTGGCTAATGAAGACACCTGGACAAGAGTGGGGAAAAGGAGAGCAACTTTAACCATGACGGCATAGAGACCAAAAATGCTTAAGGCCACACCTAAGTAAGAAAATACCCTATCCACGTTAGGAAAATGAAAGAAGAAAAAAAGACAATGGTGTCGACAATCTGGAAGTTTTTCATCCTATGACCAAATAGTTAAATTATGGATTGACTGAGTGTGATGTGTTCATGTAAAGTGTTTTGAAAATCTCAAAGCATAGTAGAAACGTCAGCTATTATTTCTCTTGTTCCTGTTTTGTTTATGTTTTTATTGCCCTTGCTTGAAAACCCCCATTTCTGTAATTGTTATTGTATTTCAGTTAAGCCCAGGGAGCCTTTGGTAACTGAGTAAATGAAAGAAGTGGCCTTAGAGAAAAAATGAAGATAGTAACCTGGCCAAGCTCTCCCAACATTCCCCTCCAAACAACACATCAATGGAATTTTGCAGCAGCAGAGCCAAAAAAAAAAATTCAGGGTGAGACATTTTTCCAGGCCAAGGCAACTTAAGAGGTTGGCAGGAGAGATCTGTGACACCAGGGAGGGGGCTAATCCAAAGCTCACACAGCAGCAACACCAATGGTGGGCCTTGGATGCGGCAACAGCTGCAGAAATTGCTTTGGGAGCTCTCAGCCCAGAGTTGGTAATAGGATTGGACAAATGGTCAGAAAGAGATTACAGGGAATCCTGAGCTAGTACTGGGCACAGCTCTGGGTGCCATTTGGCAATTCTTGCCCATACGCAGTTCTGAGTTTTAGTTCCAGGGCAAAAGAATGCCTGTGGTTGGTCACAAGGAAGCCAGGGTCTTGGTCATAGATCCAAGGCAGAAAGGAACACTGGGATTTGCAGCTACAGGGGAGCAGGGACTCTACCTGGGTCAAGACCACAGTGCAGATCAAGAGAGCAGTGACCACACCTCTCCCCAGATCACACCCTGGAAGCACAAAAAAACTTGCAGAGTCCTAAAGCTAGCTCTGAAAACAGCAGCATGAAAGAGTCTGAAGCTTGGGACAGTGCCTCCCCACCCCCGAGTAAGCAAAATCCAACTTTAACATAAAGTTCAAAATCAAGAGATAGCCTGGAAAGTGATCAGACAACAACAACAACAACAAAGACCCTGATCATTAAAAGCTACTATGGTGGCAGGGAAGGTCAAGACACAAACTCAGAAGACAACAACATGAAAATATTTACAAGCAAAGCCTCAAAGAAAAATGCAAATTGAACACAAGCCCAACAAGAATTCCTGAAAGAGTTAAAGAAAGAGGAAAGTATTAGAGGGAAAATTGGGAAAAGAAATAAGAGTGATGCAAGAAAATTATGAAAAGAGAATTAACAAGCTTGGTAAAAAGAGACTCAAAAATTCACTGAAGAAAAGAACTTAAAAAGTATTAAGTCATTTTCCAGTTGTGTCCAACTCTTCATGGCCTCAATTGGGGTTTTCTTGGCAAAGATGCTGGAATGGTTTGCCATTTCCTTATCCAGCTTATTTTACAGATGAGGAAACTGAGGCAAACAAGGTTAAGTGACTTGTCCAGGGTCACATAACTAGTAAGTATCTGAGGCCAGATTTGAACTGAGATCCTTCTGACTCCAGGGCTAGCATTCTATCCACTGCACCACTCTTTGGGCAAATGGGAAAAGAGGTACAAAAATTAGCTAAAGAAAGAAACTCCTTAAAAATCAGAATTGGCCAAATGAAAAAGAGGTATAAAACTTCACTGGAAAAAAAATGATTTCTTAAAAAGCAAAATTGGACAAGTGGAAGTTAAGGACTCTGTTGACATCAAGAAACAACAAAACAAAGTCCAAAGAATGAAAAATAGAAGAAAATGTGAAGTATCTCATCAGAAAACTGAACTGGAAAATAGACCAAAGAGAGATAATTTAAGAATTATTGGATGACCTGAAAACCATGATCAAAAAAAAAAAGCCTAAACATAGTTCAAGAAATTATCAAGGAAAACTGCCCTAATATCTTAGACTGAGAAGGTAAAATAGAAATTAAAAAGAACCCACTTATCAGATCTTCCTGAAAGGATTCCAAAATGAAAACTCCAAGAAATATGGTAGCTAGCTCCCAGCTCAAGTTAAAAATATTACAAGTAGTCAGAAAGAAACCATTCAAATATTGTGGAGTCACAGTCAGACTTACACAAGATTTAGCAGCTTCCACATTAAAAGAGTGGAGAGCTTAGAATATGATATTCTAGGAGCTAGGATTACAATCAAGAATAACCTACCCAGCAAAACTGAGTATAATCCTATGATGGGGGGAAGGGGAGGAATGAATATTTAATTAAATAGAGGACTTCCAAACATTCCTAATGAAAAGACCAGAGCTGAACAGAAAATTTGACATTCAAACACAAGACTCAAGAGAAGCATAAAAAACAAAACATGAAAAAGAAATCATAAAGAACTCAATAAAGTTAAACTGTTTGCATTCCTATATAGGAAGATGATACCTCTTCCTAAAACTCCTAAGAATTTTATCATTATTAGGGCAGTTAGAAGGGGTCTACATGTACAGAGGGCACAGGTGTGAGTTGATTATGTTGGGATAATCTCAAAAAAAAATTAAGAGGTGAGAAAGAGGGATAAACTGGGAGAAGGGAGAAAGGAGGACAAGAATAGGGGAAATTATCTTACATAAAAGAGGCATGCAAGGAAGAGCTTTTATGATAGAGGGGAAAATGAGGGCATGGGTAACACTTAAATCTCATTCTTATCAGAATTGGTTCAAAGATGGAAGAATATACATACACAAATAGACACATGCACATGCACACATACACATACACACACACTCAACTGGGCATAGAAATCTATCTTATCCAACAGGGAAATAGGAGGGAAAGAAGATAAGAGGAAGAGGGAGGAACATAAAAGGGAGGGCAGCTTAAGGGAGACTGGTCAGAAGCAAAACAGTACCTTCTAGGTACAGGGTAAAAGGAGAGGGAGAAGGAAAAACAGAAGAAAATAGGATGGAAGGAAATATGGACAGTTCTCAATTTGCATAAGTAGACCATTCTACAGACTTTTACAAAAAGTAATTTTTATGTAACATGCATTTGCCCTTGAAAAAGGAAGGGAGACAAAACAGTTCAACTTTAGTAAGTCCCTTATGATTTCTCTTTCTTGTTTACCTTTTCATGCTTCTCTTGATTCTTGTGTTTGAAAGTAAAATTTTCTATTCAGCTCTGGTCTTTTCACTGAGAAAGCTTGAAAGTCCT
>CM053625.1:69070931-69099184 GCA_028646595.1 Phalanger gymnotis | reverse complement strand
CTAAGTGAATGATATTTGTGTGCTGAATTAAAGTAAGCTTGTCAACCCCTTCACCTTGCTTTCCTTAGTTAAGCAGATCAAAAGAACCTGTGCTTTCTGGGTGCTGACAGCTTTCTGGGTGCTGGTTGTTGGTGGATCTCACACCCCCACAGAAGCTGCTAGCCAGATTGTTGAAACAAAGGGAGAATGCCAAACCTCCGTCACCTAATGTGAAGGTACCCTGCTTTCCCTACCACATAGGTAGGAGGAGCCTCCTTTGATCAGCCTCCTAGACAGAAGATAGTTCTTTAAAAGTGCCAGGAATGGGACAGTTCCTCTTTTCTGCACGATCTTTAGGGCTACAAAAGTCACCCAGAGCACACCCAGGAAACGAGCCAGGAGGGCGGATATATTTCCCCTTCCTTTTACCCCAGCTCAGAGAAATAGGCCTGGGAGTGTTTATTTCGGTTCTGTCTTGTTTGTCCTTGGTTTTAGGTCTCGGCACTAACTGCCTTGGAATTCAAGTGAGTGTGACCTTGAATCAATGATTCCAGGGTGAGGAGTTGAAGACTAACAGGAGCCAGAGTACCTGTGACCTGAGTCTGTCGGGGTTTGGGGATGTGGAAGTGGGACTGTACTCTTTCAGAACAGAGCTGAACTGGGAACCTAATCCCGCTCTCCTCCCCAGAGACTGCGGTAGTAGTACAAATGGAGAGAAGAGGTAAATTATGCTTTCCATGGGTCATAGGGTAAATTTGTATATTTGTAGTCACACAAGTTATACAAGTATATATATATTTTTCGCAAGTCAGTATTGAAGTCAATATTTCTTTATAGAAGTTAATCCTACCATTGATGGTTAAACAGAACTGAGGCACAGGTGACACTCTCTACACTTGAAGGAATGCCATGTGACGAGGCTGGAGCCATGGACAGGGAGCCAAGATTTAAGTACTCTTAAGGGTACTGAGAACTTAGGGCAGGGCTGAAAGGGAACATACTGCTCCTTCAGGCAGTGAGGGTCAGAGTAGTCAGGGTTACTCTTGCTTGTATCTGTATCCCCAGTATTTTGCTCAGTGTCTACTGCAGAAAAAGTACTTATGAAATGCTTTTTATTCATTCTTCAATCCCACCCTTACCCTCATCTCTACTCACCTAGACTATTTTATCATCCTCCCTATTAGTCTCTCTGACTTGTCTCTCCTCTCTCCAGGCTACCCTCTATACCCTTGTCCAAGAAATCTTCCTAACCTAGTCCTGCGATATCAGTCCTATACACCACAGTTTTCATTTATTCCTCTCTGCCTACTAATAAAGTTTCAATTTCTGCCCTTCTTATTTAAGACCCTTCACAATCAAGTTCCAAATTATCAGTCTGACTTCATCTCACACTACTTCCCTTAACATTTTCTACTCTATAGCCTGACTGAACTATTCAGCCCACCTCATTCTCATCTTGCTCCCTCCTGTCCCATGCCTTGGGTCATGCCATCCTCCAGTCTTCTTATATGTTGTAACCACCACCAGGTACTCTGTGATCCAGGGATACTGACTTCCTTAATGTTACCCACATAAGAAACATCATCTCTCAACTCTGGGCATTTTCACTGGCTATTCTCCATCCCAAGAATCCTCTCTTCCCCTTGCTTCCCCACCCCCACTGCCATCTCTACCTCCTGGCTCCCAAGCTAGGTCCTAGCTAAAATCCTACCTTCTAGGTGAAGCCTTTCCTGATTAGCCTTAATTCTTTGGGGGGTTTCTTGGGGGGAGGCGGTAAAGAAGGGTTAAGTGACTTGCCCAGCATCACACAGCTACTAAGTGTTTGAGGCTGGATTTGAACTCAGTTCCTCCTGACTCCAGGGCCAATGCTCTATCCATTGCACCACCTAGCCTGGCCAGATTATCCTTAATTCTAACACCTCCCCTCTATTGATTAGTTCCAATTTATCCTATAAATAGCTTATTTGTATGTAGTTGTGTTTGTATGTTGTCTCCCTCATTAGACTTGGCAGGCACTGCATTTTTTTCACCTTTCTTTGTGCTTAGCACAATGACCGACACATAGTAGGTGTTTAATAAATGTTTATTGACTGTCTGGCTGACTGAATGGATCCCTTCCCCATCTCAGTCTGCTTAAATTTCTTTCATTATTCAAAATCCAACTATCTGGCCCCAATCCATGTCTTAAACCCCATAATGAATGTCATATGCCTTGCCTAAAATTTCTTTAGCACTTTGCCTGGATCTCTCTTATCTCACTCTTATCTCACTCTCATCTCACTCCTCCTAGTACCAATCTCAAATCTAACATGTGAAAAGCACTATTCTAGATGCTAGAGTTACAAAGATGAAAAAATGATAGAATTCCTACCCTCAAGCGGCTTCCAGTCTCTTGTGATGATGTAACATGTAAAAAGATAAGTTTATGTTGTTCAGTCATTTCAGTCATGTCCACCTCACTGTGCCACCTAGGTGCCTTCCCCCTCAAAAAAAAGTTAAGTATATATGTATATTTTTTACTAGGCTTTTGGTTTTTTTCTCTTTTGGGGGGTGGATAGGCAGAAGGGTAGATTTTTGTTCATTTTAAAATATATTTTATTTTTTAAAGATAAGTATAATACAAAGCAGAGAAACTACATGGTGTAGTGGATAGCACACTGGACTTGGACTCTGGAAGGCTCATCATGAAATCTGATGCCAAGGAAACCCCAAATAGGGTCACCAAGAGTTAGACACAACTGAAAAACGACTAAACCAGTAATATAAAGCAATATGCGATGGAGGCAAAGGAAAGATGTGAGGGGATTGCCGGAGGTGACCTAGCAATATATGGAGGAGAGGGACAGCAATTCTTTCTCCATACTAGATAGCATACTAGATGCTCTAAGTTCTGAGCATTTTTGGACTCTGCCTCCCTGCACAAAGTGAGTATTATGGAAGAGGTAGACTGACTGAGGGAAACAACTTCTCCCCAGATAAAAGCAACCTTAGAAATCAAAGAAACTTAACTATCATGCTGTGTAAATGTGTAGAGAGAAACCCTCAAGCTGTCAAGGACAGGATGAGCACTGATTTCCATCTTGAGAGAGGCCTCCACTATCTTAGAGATTTCCTCCAAGAATATCTGCTAAGATTAACTACAGAGAAAACATCCCACTGAAACAAACTTGATCTATGGCAACTCTTGAGACCCCAAAGTTGTCATTCTAAAGCCAAGGTTAACACATTCTCTCCCAAATCACCTGGCATCCTGTTCCTATTATGCAAAATAAGGAAAGTGGCTGAGTAGCCTTACTGGATGGTCTCCTTTTGTCACCTGTAGTATTACCCCAAGGCTATGTAAAACCCCTTATATTTGTGCATTTCCCTTGTTCTGTGGAGTTGCTGCCCATCTGACATCAGCCCAATCAGATGATGCTAATTAACCTTTTTTTTAATTTTCTAGCTTTCCTTCTTGATTTATTGTTCTCCAGGCCAGTAGACCAAAGTGGGAGAGTCCTCCAGGAGGATCTTAGAACCACTGGATTGAGGAATTCCCCAACCGTATATCTTTTGCTAAGTTTGTTGAATTTAAATTAATGGACCAACTAACAAAGGAAAGAGAAAGAACAAGGAAGAAATCTTTTCCCTGTTCTCTGTTCATGTCCTGGAAATAACACTCTAAAAACCAAGTACTGATGACTATGAAATGTGTTTCAGACAGAAAATGAACTTTCTAGAGAGATGGCAGCTCAACTTAGAGGAGAAGTGGTTCGTATAAGCTTAAAAAAGAAATATTTGTATTGGACAACCCATGCATTTTAAGGAAATGGTTTCTCTCTGTTGATTGTGGAAGATCTCTAAAAAGGAATCAAGCAACAATACATTTAAGAATTGTGCAGAGCTACAGTTGAATACTGTTGACTGTGAGTGGCTTGAAAGGCCTAAGCCTACCATCCCTATAGCCTTATATGGTACTTACTGCCTTTATCTCTTGTTTTGCTTTCCAGCTTAAGTTTCTGCTTCTCAATCTTAGGATTCCTCTGGCTCCTGTTTCATCCCTCCTTCCCCCTCCCCCTGACCCACTCTCTAGTCATAGAGCCAGATCTCCTACCTACTTGTCCTAAACCCCTACCTCACCTCTGATAGCTTGTACAAACCTAACTGCTAGAGGATATTACTTTGAGACAATGGCAAAGCCCCCAGTCAAGGTCATGATCCTTGTCTGTACTCCTCTACCCTGTAGAAACTTTCCTAGCCAACTGTGCTCGGTGAAAACAAAAACGAAAACAAAACTGGCTGCATGATGTGTTTTGACCTAAGGGATACAAAAAGCCCCTCTGTGTCAAATGGGCTGGGTATACTTAGCAAATAGATGGCATTTCAATTGCTGCCTTTCATCGTTGGATAGATGGAGTTAGAATGACTCCCCAAAATCTGGAATCTGGTAACTACAAGGCTGAAGAGTCTGTCCCAACCAGGGCTTGCAATGATTATACCCACCAGCGAAGTGGTCATTGATCTCCCCCTATTCCTATATACCCTTGAAATGCATCTCACATCATGCTGTCTCTCCAGTGGTCACTCCTGGCCTCTTATAAGAACATTTAATACTGATCTGAATGGAACTCAAGGCAGTAAGACTAGAAGATCCCTGCCCCAGAGGCTATTTTTTCCCTAAAAAGACAAGGAAATAATCCTTGAAAGTTTATTGGTCCAGGGAACTAAGTCTCAAACTCTTGATCTAGCTTCTCAGTCATCTAAGGCATAAAGCCCCAGAACACTAGTATTTAGCACTCCTCGGGTTTGATTTTGCACTGCCAATGCTCATCAACACAGCCCTCTGATTGGGATCCAAGAGCAGCCACCCCAAACCGAACCCATGCTGTATCTTTACTGAGTATCTTTTCCATATTATGGTTAAGTAAAACTTATTTTGTTAAATGTTATATGGACCTTGTACGTATCATTTTTTTCCATTCCTGAATCTGAACCACAGCATGGGACGGAGTCAAGCCCCTAACATTTGCCTCCAAGGATCTCGATCCATCAAGCATTTATTAAGCTGAACCTAGAGTCAAGAACATTCCTGGAGCAAGGGAGTGACAAGATCAGATCTGTTCTATAAGGATATCGATTTGGCAGTTGTGTGGAAGACAGATTGGAAAGGGGAGAAATTTGAGGCAGAAAGACCAATTATAAGGCTATTGCAATAGTTCAGGAGAAAGTCGATGAGGACCTAAAATAAGGCTATGGCTGTGTGAGTGGAGAAATAAGGTACACTGTGGAGTTGGAATTGACAAGATTTGGGATGAATGTGGGAAGGTGAGGGAGAGGAACAAGGTTGTAAACCTGAGTGGCTGGAAGAATGTAGGTATCCTCTGACAGAAACAGAAGCATCTGAAAGTCAGTCAAGCGATTTTCCTATAGTGCAGGTGTGATCATGTCACCACATCCCCTACTCGATATATTCAAGCAGCTTCCTACTGCTTCTAAGAGCAAATACAAAATGCTCTGTTTGGCTTTCAAAACCCTTCATAATCTAGCCCCCTCTTACCTTTCCAGTTTTTTAATACCTTCTCCCATACACACACAACACTCTTCGATTCAGTAACACTGGCTGTTCCACAAGACACTCCATCTCTCAGTTCAGGGGATTTTCTCTGGCTGAGCCCCATGCCTGGAATGCTCTCTCATTTCAGCTTTGACCACTACCTTCCCTGATTTTCAAGTCTCAGCTAAAATTCCAACTTCTGCAGGAAGCCTTCCTAACCCCTCTTAATTACAATGCCTTATTTCTGTCACTTCCTATTTATCTTGCATATAGCTTGCTCTGGATATATTTGTTTGCACATTGTCTCCCCACCCCACCCCCCTTAGATTGTAAATGTTCCTTGAGGTCAGGAAGTGTCTTTTTGCCTCTTTTTGTGTCCTCGGTGCTCAGCTCAGTGCTTGGCACATAGTAGGTGCTTTATTAAAAGTTTATTGATTGATTGATTAGAAAGCTCTGGGGGATTAAGGGAAATAATGATTTCTATTCTGAATATGTTGTTTTTCAAATGCCTAAAGGATTTTCCTGGAGATACCCAACCAGCAGTTGTGGATAGAACTGCAGCTTAGGAAAGATATTGGGGGTATATTTATAGATCATATATATCCTATTATCTGCATAAAGATGAGAATTGAACCCACGATAGATGGAGCATGTTCGAGAGAAAAGAAGGCGGCTTTTGGGGACAACCATGATTAGGTGCAGGACACTGAAGTAATCAGAGAAGGAAACAAAAACCCGGGGAGAAGAGAAGTCACAAGAAGAAGAAAACACATCGCAGCCAGTTTTACTAGCTCCACAATCTCAAACACTTTTTAACAATATCAATGGGGTTAAAAAGGATAAGGACCGAGAACAGGAGACTGGATTTAGCAGTCTGGAAATGAGTGGTAACCTTGAAGAGAGCATTTCAGTTGAGTTGCGAGGCTGGAAGCTAAACTGCAAGGGATTTTGAGAAATGAGTGGGAGGAGAGGAAGCCGAGGAAAGCTACGAAAGAGCAGAGAGATACGACGAGGGCATAGCGGGAAGTGAAGAGGCTTTTTGTTGCTGTTTTGCTGTTTTTTAAAGAATGAGAAGACCTGGATATGTGTTTGTAGGTGGTAGGAAAGGAAGCAGCTAGTAGCTAGAAGGAGATGGAAGATTAGAGAAAGCTGAGATGCAGGGTGCAAGGTGCTAGAGGATTCAGGAGAGGATACAGAGGGTCAAAGGAACACAAAGAGGGAAGGGAGAGGAGCAAATGAGGAATTATGTTGAGGGGGTTTGAGGTTTAAACTGAGGGAGAAGGAGCTCACAGCAGATGGATCCTATTTGTTCAATAAAACTGAACAAAGGTGCCCTGCTGACAGGAAGAAAGGAGTGAAAACGTGGACTAGCCACTGCAACAAGGGGACAGGGCTACCAGACACTCCCTAGCTGTGTGACCCCGTTTGCCTCAGTGTCATCTGTAAAAGGAGCTGTAGGAAGAAGCGGCAAACCACGCCAGTATCTCCGACAAGAAAACCCCCAAAATGGGGTCACAAAGAATCGGACACGACCGAACAAGCACGAAAGGACGCCTGTGCAGCCTACAGGGTCAAACTGGATTAGAGAACTTAAATTTACAGTGAATCCAGTAAAAACGAGTCGCGAGCCTTTCTCCAGCTGCCCCTTAGCACCCGAATAGCGGAGACGGCAAGCGGCAGAATGAATCCAGGGGCCGGAGTGGGCACTGAGGGGGCAGAGGGGCCTGGCACTAGGGTAAGGGCACGGTTGCGGGACTTCAACTGTAGAACAGCGTTGGGAAGGAAGAAAAGAGGCCAGACTGGGAACTGCCTTCCAGCGCAGGTAAGGGTGGGGCCGAGGCACTTAGCAATCCTGCCCCTCCCTCAAAGTCCTGGTTTAAACCCGCGCCCAGCTTTCGCCCCCGTCACCTTTACTCCGACTCTCTCAAGCCCGCGGGATTTCCTCCTCCTCCTCCCTCTGACCACGAAGAGCCCCGTACAAGCCTCCTGCGTGCTCAGCACCGCCAGCAATAGACAGCACTAATGGAGCGGTTTTTAAGGTTTGCAAAGAGCTTCCCATATGTTAGCTCATTTGACCCTGACAACGACCCTCTGAGGGAGGCGCTGTTATCATCCACATAGGAAACTGGGGAACTGAGAATTTAAGGGACGTGTCCATGGTCGCACAGCTAGCTTAAGGTGGAATTTGAACTCAGGTCGGCCCAGTTCCGAGACCGGCGTCCTACCTAGGGCAGCCCAATTCGGCGGGAACTCCTTGCCCGCAGGGAAGGTAGGGGGCGGGGGGGATGAACCAACTACGTTCCCAAGGGGCCAATAGGGGCGCACTGCCGTCCCTCACTCGGACGCCCCGGACCAATCCGCTGGCATTTCGTGCCCAGACCGGATATGGGTGGAGAGATACGCTGAGCACGCTAGGACCCGGTGGCAAGGGACCAATCCCGAGGCACAGCGGCCCACCAGCCAATGGACAGAGATGTTCCCAGATTCCCTTCGTCCGAACCAATCCTAAAGGCAGGCAGAGTGGGCGGTTACTGCATCCTGCAGTCACAACAATTAAAGGGGCCTCGGAAGGCGACGTCGCGTATAGCCACATATACTGGGGCTGCGAGGGCAAGAGGGAAGGGGAGGGGTGGGGGGCGATGTGGAAACTGCTCGCCGCCAGGCGAAGAGGTTTGATGCAGAGAGCGCGAGTTTTTGCGCATGCGTATGGCCTCCCGCACCTGCGCGGTGACGTAGAGCAGCGTGCTGGGAAGCCCCACCCCGCTCCGCCCTTATAGCCACGGCCTCAAAGCGCGCGCGCCATTGTGTGGCTGGGATTCGGCCGCCGTTGTTCGTTCGTCCTCTGTTGGTGTTCTCTTGTTCTCCTTTTCTTTCCTTTTCCCCCTTCTCTCTTTCCTTTTCTGTCCTACCTTCCTACCACCTCACCCCTGAGACCACCTCCTTTTCCCCCCTCCCACCAGCGGAAATGCCGCGCGTCTACATTGGGCGCCTCAGCTACCATGTCCGCGAGAAAGACATCCAGCGTTTTTTCAGTGGCTACGGGCGCCTGCTGGAAGTCGACCTGAAAAACGGGTGAGCGCGCGGCCTGGACGCCCTGGCTCTCGCGGTGTCTCTTGGGGTGAGGTGGGGCGGGGTGTAAATGTTGGGGGTGGGGGAAGAAGCGTCCGTCCGCGCCGCCGCGTGGCGGAGCTCGCTCTCAAAATGGCGGCGGCCCGACTGACAGGGGGCGGGGGAGGCCGAGGGGCGGGGCTGCACGTGCACGCGAGGGGAGGGGGCCTGACCGCCGCCGGGCGTCCCCGCCCCCTTCCCCTCGGCCCAGGTACGGTTTTGTGGAGTTCGAGGACTCCCGCGACGCCGACGATGCCGTTTACGAGCTGAACGGCAAGGACTTGTGCGGGGAGCGAGTGATCGTGGAGCACGCCCGGGGCCCCCGCCGGGACCGCGACGGCTATAGCTACGGCAGCCGCAGTGAGTCCAGTTCCGCGCGTGCCGCGACGCGTCGCGGGGAAAAGAGGGCGGGGGGGGGCGGGCGGGCAGGCAGGCTAGCGAGAGTCAGGCAGACCGCGGTGGCTCCCCCTGGCGGGGAGGGGAGGCGGGGCGGGGACTCAGCACAAAGGAGCCAGGCGCTCTTAGTCACCCGGGCCTAGGGCAGGTGTGCCGAGTGCAGGGGCGGGGAGAGGGGAGAGCGAGAATTGCCTCGGTGTGTGGGGCATGCCCAGAGCACCGCTGTCCCAGCTCTTGCACCGAGGAAAGCTCCGTACAGAGGAGCCTCGGGCTGCTTGTCAGCCAGGGAAGGGGAGAGGGGTGGGGGGAGAACCCCGAGGAGATCGGGTGCATAGCAGAAACGCACCTCTGCATTCTGCCTTTCGGTAAATTGTAAGAGCTTGGAACTGACCCCAGAAAGGCACCGGAACCAGTTCCGCCGATGGGGGTGTAAACACCCGCAGAGGTGCGCTCCCCGAATCGTAGTGCCCCAGATGCAGCTGTCTACAGGCAGATACCCTTCAGAGAAGCAGAAGTGGAGAGACCAAGTTTGGGGGGCGGGGGGAGGCAGGCTTTGAGAGTTCTCTAGTTGACAGTCAATAAGTAGCTTCTCTAGAACCGACTTAATGTTGCATTAGTTTATTCAGATCGGGAATTAGAGTTAGTGTCGTGCTGTAACTGCAGTGTGGTTGGGGCATGTTATGGGGGGGAGGTGGTAGTTATTTACTACTTTATTAAAATGTTAAATGTTGAAATTGTTGCATGTTGAATTCAAACTTTTTAACAAGTCCTTGATGTTTCAATTTGAAAGTGACCAATGGGGCTGAGGCTGTGTCCACTGAGGCTAAGATGACTGCCTTTCCTGATTGGCCTTGGCTTTTCCATACATTGTGTGACCCTTGCCCTATGACCCTTTGGCTGACCTTACCGGAAGCCATGACGACAGCAGCCTTTTGCCATTAGACGCAGGGTGATGGTGAGGATTCCAAGGGTTAGACAAAACTGGTTAATCTGAACTAGGTGACTGTTACCTTGCGTGTTTTGTGGCCAAACCACCACCAAAAACCTCACACTGTGATGTAAGTACTTAGTGTAACTAGTAAACATTTTTGTAAAATGTAGAAATGCATGTAATCAGTTAAGTTTTATATTTTACAATGTTCTGTAAAATAAAACTTAGCGAGGTAAATTGAATAAAGGAGCAGTCACTTTCTAACAGATTGTAGGAGAAATTTAGTAGGATTTTAGTTTATTTGACTTGCCCTTAATATAATGTATGGCAAATCACATATGTGTTGGAGGTTTAGCAAGATAAAAGCAAAGTCCTACTCCAGTAAATAAACTACTTTGTTTGTACTAACTTTCAAAAACATTTTGTGCTCTTAGCATTATGAAACACCTAACTATTCATTTATGTGATAAAGGTGGTGGAGGAGGAGGATACAGCAGTCGCAGAGCCACTGGCAGAGATAAATATGGACCACCTGTTCGAACAGAGTACAGACTGATTGTAGAAAATCTTTCTAGTCGTTGCAGTTGGCAGGATTTAAAGGTAAGGTACTCCTACTATATGTTAGAAAGTAAATATTCTGATGAAAGCATTTTGTGTTTTCGAATATTTACTTTAAAATTAAGTAATTGTGTATTAGATTTCAGAAACTAACTAGACTGTTCTTGATAATAGGATTTCATGAGACAAGCTGGAGAAGTAACATATGCAGATGCTCACAAAGAACGCACAAATGAAGGTGTAATCGAATTTCGTTCCTACTCTGACATGAAACGTGCTTTAGATAAATTGGATGGCACAGAAATAAATGGCAGAAATATAAGGCTCATTGAAGATAAGCCACGGACAAGCCATAGGAGATCCTATTCTGGAAGTAGATCTAGGTAATTTAAGCCATTGGTTACAATTAAGAACAACTTTCATATGCAGTCAATTAAGATTGCACATATTACTGTAGAAAGTGCACTGGTTTTTAGAGTCAGAACTAAGGTTCTTAGTCTATGTCATGATATGGAAGAGGGTACCTAAAACTTCAAGTAATTTGCTTTATGTGTCATATAACTTGGGGGTGTTAGTCATTAATAGAGTTTGAATACCAATTTAAAAATCTTACCAAGATTTCATTGTGTAAAGGAATGGAAAAGCATTTATGTATTTTCCTTACTATATGCAAATGCATGGGATGGGATGTGGTAGTACAAAGAGAAAAATAGTACAGTCCCTGCTTTCTATATCTAGGTCCCGGTCTAGACGAAGGTCTCGAAGTAGGAGTCGAAGAAGCAGCCGAAGTAGATCCCGTAGTGCTTCAAAAAGTCGCTCAAGGTAAGGGGTGTTTTTTGTTGTTTGGTTGTTTTTTGAAGTCCCAGCCTGTTTATAGTCATAAAATAGCATGCATGATACATTTTTATAATTTATTTCTTTTCAAGATCCAAATCTAGGTCTCGAAGCAAAGATCATTCACGTTCCCGATCTAAAGGCAGGAAGTCTAGATCAAAGAGCAAATCTAAGGCCAAGTCCGATCGAGGCTCTCGCTCTCGTAGCAGATCCAAGGCAAAGTCGGAGAAGTCACACAGTAGGTCCAGGTCTCCATCTCCCAAAGAAAATGGAAAAGGAGAAACAAAGTCAAAATCAAGATCAAGAAGCCAATCTCATTCCAATTCACCACAACCTCCACCACCATCAAAGGCTCGTTCTGAGTCTCCTCCAGTCAAAAGGGCTACATCAGTATCTCACTCTAGATCCCGGTCACGGTCGAGATCTAGTTCAAGAGATTAAAAGTCCTGAACTCCTTTGCACACTTATGGAACACTTTCTTAACTTGCCAGGCAAATTATTCTGTGATGTTAGTACTTCCAATGTTGGCCTCTTCTCAGGAGAAAGCCTGAACACAGGGGCATAAAGGTTTGATTTGGAAGCAAAATTAATGGGGAAGAAATGAGGCTCTAGAGAAATGGTGACACAAAGCAAGCAAAGACCCCCTTTTGTAGAAATTAAGCTCTTTGATTTTATAGTATTTCAGCAGTAATAACTTTTGTAGAGATTAGGCTTACTTATGATTTTTAGCCATTTCAGCAGGATCTGCTGTTGAATGAAGTTTTCTTTTTAAAGTATTAAACTCTCAAAAACGCTTTAAACTTTTAAAGCTTTGAAGAGGACTCAGTTGTTATTGGTTTTTTTTTAATTATGTTCAAGTTACTACAAGTAATCCTGAGTTGTATTAAAGGTTTGCTGCCAAGGGAATGAAAGCCACAGGTCAATATTAAATGGCTTTTGAGCAGTTTTGTCTGGTATCTTTTTTTTTTTTTTTTTGAAAAAATACGAACTGTGTTGTGTGTGGTTAAGTGTAAAATTAGGCAAACCTCAAATCAGCAATAAATTCAATTTGGTATACCATTGTATTTCCATGTTATTAATTAAAATTTGGTAAAGTAAGTCTCTTCCCATCCCATGCTTTTTTTTTTTCCCCCTGAATCAGAAACAAAAGGTCTTCGTAGGCAGTCTTGCATAATGCAGGAAAGTAAAGATACGTTATAACTTGAGGTTTGCTAGTGCCCCAGGTAAATGACATTCCAAATATTTTGGATAGTTCTTAATTACCACCATTTTTGGTAGTGGTCAGTGTCATTAACATCTGATGTTTAGTTGCAGGATTGCAACTTGAACAGGAGCAGCAGCAGCTATTCCTTAGTCTTCCACTATATTCAGAATGAGATGTGTAAACATTAGGTTATCTTTTTAAAGTTAACAATTACTTTTGTAAAACTGGAGTTAGAAAATCCAATTGAGTTGGAAGATAAGGACTTAGACCTATTATTTCCCCTTAAAATGGGAACTCGTAGATGAGGAAACTTTGTGTACTGATATAGGTAGGCAATTTAGTGTTAGGTAATTCCCTTGAACACTGAGGTTAAGTGACTGTATCTGGGGTTAAACAGCCAGGTCTGTCTAAAAAGTTGGCTGTCTTTGCTTAGCCATGCTGCCTCCGGTTTTATTAATTTAAAAAATAAAACCCCACCCAGCTATCTCCTTTTAGTTAAGAGAATTTAATAATGTGCAATTAGAATTTCCATGTAAGTTTTATACGATGTAGGGGTTTTTTAATCAATGGTAATTCCAAACCTCTGCTGTCCTCATAAACTTTTCAGTTTCACTCCTAGTAACATGAAACTTGAATTCACGTTTATGATAACTACATTTAGATTAGTTTGGAGTATATACATAAATGCTCGAGATCTTACGTGCTTGTAAGTACTTAACTTTCTGTGCAAAGATAAGAAATTGGAAGTTAGCCAGATGTTCGTCAACTCAATGAGGGGGAATTAGTAATTTCTAGGATGCATACACTGAAGTTTTTATTACCTTGACACTTAAAACTGAGACCTTCCCTCAGCTTATTCACAAGTCGGCAGAATATTGATTTCAGGAGTTTAGAAGGGTAGTTCATAAAACAGGTCCACAGTAGTGCAACAAATGAAGACAAATGTTAAGACTGAGGTTTTCATTTTAATTGATTCGCTGTTACAGTGAAATGGGGGCAATCAAATGAGCATAGTGCAAAAATTCAACGTTCTACTTGTGTTGCTGGCAAGATACACAATTGGGTAGTTCTTTTTAGTTGTTTCTTAGATCGGAAAAAAGCCTAAAAAAATCATAAAATCCATTTTTTTTAATCACGTTGGAATAATTTGTGAGGTTGATGTTGAAAGATCTGACAAAAAATTGCCAAAAACTTTGAATCAGAAAAATGAATGGTGGACCGACTATGAGAAGACTTCCAGTTAATTTATCTAAAAGTAGAAACTGTCTAGGAGTTGGGCTTTTAAAACCTAACTTTAGGAGTCTAGTGTCCTTGAGGAACTTTGCATTCTGAAGTATCAGAGATTGTAATAGAGGTCATTTAATTTGCTGCCCAGACACAACGAGGTGCAAAAATACTGTTGTTTTACCTTGTGCTAACTAGGTTTTCCTTGTAAGTTATAGAAAATGAGCTGCTTGTTTGGTTAATTTTTTTAGGTGTTTACTACAACAAAGGATGTTCTTTTCTCATTTATAGAAAAGCTAGCTAGATTCCGTGAGATTAGAGGATAGTAGCTGTCTACTATTTTTACACATACTAGTGACCAGAAGTAAATGGTTGAGTGTACTATCTCTTGGGCACTAAGCTAAAATAAAAACCATAAAATAGCTCACCTTTGGCCTATCTGAATTCATTCTTTGAGGACCGTGGCTAGAATTTTTTTTTTCTCAAGCTAAGAGTAGTTTTGGGGGGGGAGGGGAATTGGCTTTTCAGAATTTCCAAGGCAAGGTGGTCCTTCATTTGGGCTTTACTTTATAAAAATTAAACTACAGTATATAGCAATATTAGCATGTTTGGACATTGTTGAGTACTGCCTTGGCTATATAGATAACTGTTTAGCTGTATTATCAAATAAAAATTTTTTCAGTAACTACAAAGCCTATTGCATTTATTGAATTAATCTGGTCATATTAACATAAACATAACTCATTTAATGATTCCAATTAGGTTAGTTTTTGCTTATAGTATTACAAATATTTTCCCTGTCATAAATATAGTGGGTAATAGAAGAATCCTCCAGAAATTGTGATTGTGACAAACCAACCTTGTATGTAAACTGCATGCCATCCCACCTGAGATGAAATTTAGAAGTCTGATAAATCTTAATGTCAACTGAAAGGTGAAGGATTTAGACTGGATGACTTGATAAAGTCTCCTGAAAAGGAATAGACATTGACATATTTGCAAAATCGTACTAGGGATGATGGAATGGGGAAGCCAGACAAGTGGGATCCAGTTTCCTGCTTCCCTCAAGCCATGGGTATGGATTTGTTACCTTTGTAAGGGACCAACCTGCATTGCACTCCCTGCTTTACCAAACAATCTCTCTGACCCCTTAGTTTATTTATCTATGAAATGAGGGAATTGGACTAATTCAGATGTCAAACAGGGCCCATTGAAAAGCCCCCAAATAGCAGTGAGTAGAGCACCGGCCCTGGAGTCAGGAGAACCTGAGTTCAAATTTGGCCTCAGACACTTGACACGATAGTTGTGTGACCTTGGGCAAGCCATTTAACCCCAATTGCCCTGCCTTCCCCCCTCCAAAAAAAAAAATAGCTCCTAAATGCAACTGGAACTACATAAGAATATAATGGAGAAATATTTAACAGTAAAAATAGAGCATAGATATGTTAATAGGTTGTCTAAGTCAGTATGTGGCCAGCAGAAATCCTTATGTCCAATTTTCTTGTGTCCATTTCTACTGGACTAGTTGATTTTAAATGAAAAGATCCTTAAAATTCTTAACCATCTGGGTCCTTTCTTTCAAAATCATTAGTGCCAAAGTAGTTAAAAGGGAGGGCCAAACTTAACTTTTTAATGTCAAATTAGGGCATTTCATTTCTCTGCAGTGTTAAGTCACAAAGGTAACCAATACAAAATTGTTACAGTTGCCCATGGTATCCTTGTTTTTCAATTGTAATTAAACTGGTTTTTATACATTGATTTTGAACTAAGTACAGTCTAAAAGGTCATAAAACTGCTGTCCTATTGTGTTTAATTGTGTCCAATGGACTTCATTTGGGGCTTTTTTGGCAACAGTACTGGAGTGGTTTGCTGTTTGCCATTTCCTTCTCCAGCTCATTTTACAGATGAGGAAAACTGAGGCAAACAAGGTTAAGTGACTTGCCCAGGGTCGCACAACTAGTAAGTGTCTGAGGCCCAGTTTGCACCCAGGAAGATGAATCCTCCTGATTCCTTGTCCAGCACACCACTGACACTTAGCTGCCCTAAATATTTATCACTTGACAGCAGTAAAGGTGTCCCATTTATACGTGTTGACTTGCATTATAGAGAATTACGGTGAGAGGGACAAGAACGATTCTGAGGAAGTTGGAGCAGATTAGCCTTAAGAAGGCAGAGTAATTTGATTTACCCAAATACTAAAGATCAAAAGAGAAACGAGGTTTTTGCTTTAGAAAAGACTAGAAGAAACGGGTTTAAGCTGTAGGGTTTTAGGGTTGATTGACCATCATGGTCTGCTTTTAAATATCTGAGTGCATCGTGGAGACGTGTTTTATCCATACCTGCACATGCTGAAGTAGAATTGCCAAGCTGTGTTTTACATGTAGATAGTCCTCTCATTTTATGGACTTCATCTGAGCCCTCAAAAACCTTGGAGGCATTTTCGTTTGATTGAATTTGCCTAGCATTCCTAAATTTAATTCCTATTAGTCATTCTAATTAATGGGGCTGAAAACTAGCTTTATCCTACTCCTGCCGTTTTCAAATGGGTTTTCAGTGTGAAAGGACCTGGATTCAAATCCCACAATTTGACCTTGAGTGAGTCATTTTCACCTCTCTGGACCTTAATTTCTCTATCTTTAATATGAGTTAATGGGATTAGACGGCCTTCCAGCTCTAAATCTATGATCCTATAATCTCCACATTAAGTTACCAAGTTCCTTATTAGGGCCTTTTGTATCTGTTCTAGCCTATCTTGACTGCTCCTGCCTTAGCCTCATACCTTGGGATGATGGTCTTGGTGGCATCATTAATGTACCCAAAATAGCTAAGATGAACAGTTTTTTAATATCCTTCAATTAATTACCCTGAGTCCTTTTTTAATTTGTAAGGCTTTACTCTGACAGCAAATAATAGAGGTGATAAGTGTTTTCTGTTGCATATTGTTAAGTGATTTTTCCTATTTGTAGACCAAAATAAGACACAGATCTTAACTTGGCTTCCAAGGCCCTCCACAACCTAACTCCAGCTCTAGTTTACCTTTCCAGATTTTTTTCTTTTACTTTGCATGTGCTAAACTAGCCAAACTGGGCTATTAGCTTCATTGAGCTCTTCTAAGCCCTCTGGCACTCATGAAAGCTTCTTTACTCCAAAGTTGGAATACTTCAAGGTAGTAGGTGCTATCTCCTCTGTGAATCCATGTTGATACCTAACCCTTCTGTTTTGTAAATCATACCTGGGTATACATCTCCTTCAATTAGCTCTCTGAAGGGCAGGTTTATCTTGTCTTTACATCTTTAGTACCTTGCATGTAAGCAGACATTTAGACATTTGAATTTAATCTGACTTACAAACTTTTTCTAACCAGGGACCCACAAAAAATCGTAGGCTACTGTAATAAAAAGCAACCTAAATTGGTTAGGGTAGGAGGAAAGAATATAAAACATTTAAGTTAGCTACTTTAAAATTAATAGGGAGTGTAAATACACCAAATAATTTTTTGAATACCTAAACTCTGTAATATGTTCAGTTTAGAGGACAATGAGCAAGATGGACTGAAACCAGTAAGATAAAATTATTTGTAGCTAGATCTAGTAAGAAAAGGAAGAATGAAAAAGATGAGTGCAAAATTAGACTCAGTAAACTGAGGTAAGTTGGTTTTGTGTATGTTTAGTATTAACTTGGTAAATAAAGGAAGATTTTTTGTGTGTGCCAGAAAGCACTGCTTTTATTTTCAAATGTCAACATTTATTTTTCTAATCAAGTTGATATCTTTTGTCACAAAGCAATGTGCTAATGTGAGTTGAGATAGATATTTAGTAAGTGTGCTGAATCTTAGAGGGCTTACTTAGACTTGGAGAACTATTCAGTCTTTAATGTATCAGCAAATAACCAAAAAGATGTTGAGTAGCTAGCTGGTTTGTTGTTGTGGCAAAAGGAGAGAGGGGAATGCCTCTTGTACCAACTTTGCTCTATGAGAGATGGACACCAGCCTATTCTGAGAGCCTATTCTAAGAAATTGTTGAGACTAGGAGAACCTGTGTCCTTTATCACCCACTCCTTTTAGGACCTAGATGATTTTTCTTCCTTTCATGCTTAACAGTGAGAACCCAAGGATAGCCCAATTCAACCCCTCCCCTTCCTCTGTTCTAAGACTCCAAATGCCTCCATTATTAACCAACTGTCGTGTTAATGTGATTAAAGTTCTTCCCCCGCCCATTCAATAGGCTCAGGTGGAGCTAGTTAAGGGAAGCTTGATGAGGAAAGGCTTGATTGTAGGCAGGCCTATATCCTTTACTTATATATATATACCCAGAAGATAGCTATTGAAGAGTGAGAATTCAGGAGTCAGAAGAGAAGCCAGAATTCAGAATTCAGCCCAAGGAGAAGGAGTTGACATTGCTGCAGAGAGAGTGCAGAGCAGAGGTGGAAACCAGGGAGCTGTGGAGACTAGAGATTTGAGTGGGGGAGAGAATGAAAGCAAACAGGATTTGTGAGTGTTTATGGGGAGGCCCTGGCAGTAGGGAAGGTTACAGGACAACTTGGGTCCCTGCTGTGATATTGTACTTTAAGTTTTTTGCTATTACAATGAAGTGCACTTACTGGTTTGGGGATATAATTGCTATATTGAATTGAAGTCATTGGTTTTGGGATTTGATCCTCTGGTGTTTAAATAAATGTTTTACTTCTACCTTCTGTATGGAGAGTCTCTTATATCCTGCAATACAGAACTATATAGGCATAATCACAAACATCATAGATGTTGTTTGTTGCCTTAATGGCACACCAACACATTTGAAATTATTAATATTTTTCATACTGTAAGTCCCATTATTGGGCATTGTAAGTATCTCTGTTAGTAAAAATCACAGATTTAGAGCTGGAAGGAACTTTAGTGACCATTGAGTCCAACCTCTTCAGTACAATCTATTTCTACCTTTGTCAGAATTTATGACAAGTGTGCTGTCAAATGCATCTTCTTAACAGTATGACTATACTTACATTTTCAGCCTGTACCACTCTACAGAGCAATGAGTTCCTTAGTTTTAGACTTTTTTTGTATTGAACAAAAAAGCCACAATTTTTTACTCAATTGGTAGACTATACCAAATAAAATAATAGTAATTCCAACAAATTCAAGTTCAGTTACATAAAATTTTGCACACATGAACAATTTGATCAAGTAGGAAATAGACTTTCTCTGAACTCCATAGGCTTCCAATTATTTAACTTGTCTTTCCAATTATTTTCTTTAACAAGCAATTTTTTTCCTCTTTCCCACTTCTTCTCTACCCAGTTAAAGAGCAATTAAATCCTTGTAACACTCATTCATAAACAGATAAAGCAAATTCTTGCATTGGCTATCTCTAGAAAAGTATGGTCTCAGTCTGCATTCTTGAATCCAGGAAGTGGGTAGCATTCATTAGTCCTTTGGAATCATCTTTGGTCTTAGCATTGATCAGAGTACTTTTAAGCCCTTCAAAGGTGTTTATCTTTTTTAAAATCTTTTTAATAGTATTTTTTTTTATTACACGTAAAAACAATTTTCAGCATTCTTTTTTTAAATAAGATTTTGAGTTCCAAATTTTCTCCCTCTGTCCCTCCTTTCTCCTCCCTCCAAGATCACCAGCGATCTGATATAGGTTTATGCATGTGCAATCATGTAAAACATTTCCATGTTAGTCATGTTGTAAAAGAAGAAACAGAACAAAAAGGAAAAAACAAAGCGAAAACAGTATGCTTTGACCTGCATTCAGGCTCCATCAGTTCTTTCTCTGGATGTGGATAACATATTCCATCATGAGTCTTGGAATTGTCTTGGATCATTGTGTTGCTCAGAAGAGCTAAGTCATTCATAGTTTATCATTGCACAACGTTGCCATTATTTTGTACAATGTTTTCCTGATTCTGCTCACTTCACTCAGCATCAGTTCTTGTAATCAATTCACCAGGTTTTCCTGGTAATCCTGCTCATCATTATTTATAGCATAATAGTATTTATTCCATTACATTTGTATGTCACAACTTGTTCAGCCATTCCCCAATTGATAGGCATCCACTCAATATCCAATTCTTTGCTACTACAAAAAGAGCTGCTATAAATATTTTTGTACAAATAGGTCTTTTTCCCTTTTTTATGATCTCTTTGGGATACAGACCTACTAATGGTAGTGCTGGATCAAAGTGTATGCACAGTTTGATTGCCTTTTGGGTGTAGTTCTAAATTGCTCTCCAGAATGGATAGTTCCAAATCAGTTCACAACTCTACCAACAATGCATTAGTGTCCCAATTTCCCCAATCTTCTCCAATATTTATCATTTTCCTTTTCTCATATCCTTTTCTCTTATCTCATGTGAAATGGTACCTATGAGCTGTTTTAATTTGCATTTCTATCATCAATAGGTGCATTAAGGCATTTTTTCATATGACTACAGATAGTTTTGATTTCTTCATCTGAAAACTGCTTGTTCATATTTGACCATTTATCAATTAGAGAATGATTTGTGTTCTTATAATTTGAGTTCTCTGTATATTTGAGAAACGAGGCCTTTATCAGAGATACTTACTATAAAAATTATTTCCCAGCTTTCTGCTTTTCTTCTAATCTTGGTTGCATTGGTTTTGTTTGTGTAAAACTTTTTTAATTTAATATAATCAAAATCCATTTTGTATTTCATAATGCTGTCTATCTCTTGTGTGGTCATAAATTCATCCCTTCTCCATAGATCTGACAGATAAACTAGTCCCTGCTCTCCTAATTTGCTTATTGTATTACCCTTTATGTCAAAGTTGTTTATCTTTACAGTATTATTGTGTTATAAATTGTTCTCTGCTTCTGCTCACATCAGTTCATATAGTTAATCCCAGATTTCTCTGAAACTGTCCTTTTCATTATTTCTTATATCAAAATAATGTGCCATTATATTCGTGTACCATAATTTGTTCAGCCATTGCCCAGTTGATGAGAATCCCTTTAATTTCTAATTCTTTGCCATCACAGAAAGGTTTACTATAAATATTTTTGAATATATGGTTTCTTTACCTCCTTCCTTGTTTACTTGGGGATATAGGCCTAGTAGTGGTGTCAATGGGTGAAAGAGTTTGTACAGTTTAGTTTTGCAGCATACTTCCAAATTGCTTTCAAGAATACTTGGACTCATGACTAATGTGAAAATAGGTTTAATATGAATGTATATGTAGAGCCTATATCAAATTACACATCATCTTGGGGTGGGGGGAGGGGAGAGATGGGGGAGAAAATTTGGAACCCAAAATCTTATGGAAGTGAATGTTGAAGACTAAAAGTAAATAACTAAATTATATATGTGTGTGTGTGTATGTATGTATGTGTATATACATATACATATACATATACATGTATATATATATACACATATATATATATATACACATATATATATATATAAAGAATAGTTGGGCTAACAGCTCCACCAGTCTTGTATATCTGACTCTTATTTTCTCACACCCATTCCAACATTTGCCATCTTCCTTTTCTGTCACCTTTACCAATCTGATGGGGGTGAGGTAAACACCCCCAGAGTTGTTTTAATTTGCATCTCTATTAGTGGTTTGGAGCATTTTTTCATATGACTGTTTAGGGCTTATGATTTCTTTCTTTGAAAACTGCTATTCATTCATTCATGAACTTTGACAATTTGTCAATTTCAGAATGGCTCATATACATTTGAATAATTTCCTTATATATCTTGGAAATGAAGCCTTTATCAGAGAAACTTAATGTAAGGATTTTTTTTTCCCTCAGTGAACTGTTTCCTTCCTAATTCTAGCTACATTTGTTTGTATAAAACCTTTTTCACTTTATGTAATAAAAATTGCCCATTTTGTCTTATGTGATAGTCTCTACCTCTTGTTTAGTCACAAATTCTTTCCCTATCCATAGATCTAAAAGGTTATTTCTTCCTTGCCCCACTAATTTACTTATTATGTCACCATTTATATCTAAATCATGTACTCATTTTGAGCTTATACTAGTAAAGCGTGTGAAGTATTGGCCTATAAATAGTTTCTGCTAGACTACTTTGCAGTTTCCCCAACAGTTTTTCTCAAGTAATGAGTCCTTTGGGTTTATTGAACAAAACACCACTAAGTGTGCAGCTTATGTGTGTTATGGTCAGTAGACCCAAAGATCTCAGCTACTGAACAACTTTTCAGTTTTTTAACCAGTTCCGAATAATTTTAGTAGGCCTTTATTAAAATCTTTTGTTTTTACCTCACCTAGCTTTCCCTTTTAAAAAAAGAAAAAGGAGGGAAATTTTTGAGCAAAAAAAAAATCAATTGTAGAAAAAAATCTGACATTACAGGCAATGATCTGCACCTGGAAATACCTGCCATTATGAAAGAGTTGGGGGAGGTATCTCTTCATTTTCCTTCTAATTTTGTTGACTTTATTGAAACAGTTCCAATTATTTTGTGATTATTTTTCTTTTCTTTGTTATAGTTATTGCATCTATTTGTGTAGATGTTTTTTTCTTTTTTCTTTGTTCCATCAGTTTATGTCTATCTTTTCATGCTTCTCTGTATTCATCACATTCATCATTTCTCACAGGACAGTAAATTACATTCATGTACCAGTTTGTTTAGCCATTCACTAATTGATGGTAGCATCTGCTTTATTTCCTGTTTTTTGCTACTACAAAAAGTGCTGCTGTAAATATTTTGCTGTATACAAACACACATACACATACATATATATATATATATATGCATGTGTGTATATATATAAATATATGTATGTATGTGTACACATACATATATATAACTTCTCTGGGGTATATGACCAGCAGTAGAATCACTGGATCAAAAGTTATAGGCATTTTTGCCACCTTATTTTTCTTTATATTAAGAAAAAATAAGATTTTATTGATGTCATCTATTTCTGACATCATGATTGTTATCCCAAGAATTCCTCCATATCCCGGAGAACCATCTCATATAGCAAATAGTATTTTTTAAAGAGAAAAAAAAATCATCACAACTGATGCATACATTGGAAAAATCCAAAAACATGCAACGTGTAATACTAGTGGGTCTCCCACCTCCACAAAGGGATGATTTGGGGATGTCCTCTCAAATCTCTTCATTAAGTTGTGCTTAATCTACATAATTTCATTACATCATTTATGATTTTTCAGTATGTAGTTGTTGTTTTGGTTTTTTTTTTTAGTTTTCATTGTCATTACTGTGTATATTGTTTTCTTAGCTCTGCTTCACTAAGCATCAGTTCATAAAGGTCTTTCTCTGCTTCTCTGTCTTCATCATATATATAATTTCTCACAGCATAGTAATATTCCTTCATGTTTATGTACCACAGTTTGTTTAGCCATTCCACGGTTGATAAATATTTACTTTGTTTCCCATTTTTCACTGTTACAAAAGTGCTTCTGTAAGAGTATTTGGGGATATTCTTCCAAGGGTTCAAAGGGTATGAACCTTTTAGGCACTTTATTTGCATAATTCCAAATTGCCTTCCAAAATGGTTTTACCATTTCGCAGCTCCACCAACAATGTATTATTGTAACTGTCCTTCCACGAACCCTCTAACATTGTTTATTGTCCCTTTTTAGGTCATCTTTGCCAGTTTCCAGGGTATGAGATGAAACCTCAGGATTGTTATGATTTGCATATCTCTTATTATTAGTGATTTAGAACATTCTTTCTTGTGCTTGTTGATTCATTGCAGTCCTTCTTTTGAGAACTGTTTATTGACATCATTGACCAAATATCTATTGGGGAATGGCTATTCATTATATACAAAATTGTTCATATATTATTGATACCAAATCCTTATTTTATACAAAGTTTTTTTCCCATTTGACTACTTCCTTTATCATAGGTAAATTAATTTTTCTTGCACAGAAGCTTTTCAGTTTCATCTAATCAAAGTCACCCATTTTATCTTTTGCTATGACCTCTACCTCTTGTTTGATTAAAAATGTATCTCCTACCCATAGCTGTGAGACGAATATAGTTTGCTCTTCTAATTTTTTAATAGTATGATCTTTAACATTAAAGTCACTTATCCATTTAGAACATGTTGTGAAAATATGTTATAAGGTGTTGGTATAAGCCTAATTTCTGCCCGACTACTTTCTATTTTTTCCAATAATTTTTAATCACATAATGAATTTTTTTCTAGGTAATTTGTGTTTTCCATTTTATCAAATACTGGGTTCTTAAGTTCCATTGTTTCTGATTCTCCCTGGTTTAGCCTGTTCCATTGATCTATCTCTTTATTTTTTAACCAGTACTAGATAGTTTTGATGACAGCCTCATAGTGCTATTCACCCTTCATCTCTACTTCTTTTGATCATTTTCCTTGATATTCTAGATTTTTTGTTTTTCCAAATGGAATCTTGTTATTGTTTTATTAAGTTTTATAAAGTATCCCTTTGGTAATTTTATTGATACAGCTTTAAGAGTAAGTTTACTTTGGTAGCATTTTATTTTTATTATAATGGCACAGCCTGACCATGAGCACTAAATATTCCCACAGCTATTTAAGTTGTTATTTCTTTAAGGAACACTTTGTAATTGAATCCATACAGGTTTTTTGTATTTTTTGGTAGATTGAGCCCCAGATATTTTATGCATTTTATACTTACTTAGTACAAAATTTTTCTATATTGGCTTCTTGGATTTTGTTATTATTTACTGAAATGTAGTTGGTTTTTGAGGGTTTATCTTGTAGCCTGCAATGTTACTAAAGCTATTGATTCTCTCAATTAGTATATTTCCCCTCTTTGAACCAGAGGCTACAATTACTGGAGATAACTGTGATGGCGTAAAGAAACAGAAAACATCAATAAAAATTATTTTTAAAAAACGAAAAGCCAAAAAAATTAATATCTTTGCTGATTCCCTAGGATTTTCCAAGTATTCCAACATATCAGCTCTTTACCTATCTACGTGCATTTAACTTCTGTTTTGTCTTATTGCTGTTGCTAGTATCCCCAGAAGATAATAGTGGGGAAGAGTGGACATCCTTGCTTTATTCTCATATTTACTGGTAAAGGTTCAAGTGTATACCCATTGCATTTGGTGCCTGCTTTTCGTTTTAGATAGATGCTTTTTTAAAAAATATTTTTTGAAAGTCCTTCTGTGCCAATACTTTGTAAAGTTTTTAAGAGAAAAGATAACTTTGTCAAAGGCTTTTTCTGCATTTATTGAGGTGATTTTGTGGTTTGGAATATTTTGTTTTAGGGTTTTTTGTTTGTTTTTGGCAAGGCAATGGGATTAAATGACTTGCCCAGGTTCACACAGCTAGTAAGTGTCAAGTGTCCGGATTTGAGCTCCAGTCCTCCTGACTCTAGGGCTGGTGCTCTCTCCACTGTGCCACCTAGCTGCCTCTGTTTTGGTTTTAACATGATTGGTTATGTTAATTGTTTTCCTTATGTTGCATTGCTTTGCTTTGCTGCTATAAATCTCCCTTGGTCATAATGAATTAATTCTTGTCTCTAATTTTTGTCTTATCTTGCTATAGTCTGACAGGATTTTGCTTGAAGTTTTTTAGTCAATATTCCTTAATGATATTGGTCTATAGTTTTCCTTCTGTGTTTTATCTTTCCTTGGTTTAGGTATTAAGATTATAATCGTTTCATAAGAGGATTCTGGGAGAATGTTTTCTTTCTCAATTCTTGAGAATAATTTGTGAAGTATAGGTAATAATTTTTCCTTTAAAGTTTGATAGAATTCTCCTGTGAATCCATAAGGACCAGGAGGTTTTTTTCCTTTGGTAGTTCCTTTGCACCTAGATCTGTTTCCTTTTCTGAGATTGGGTTATTTAAAATCTCTATTTGATCTTCTGATAGTTTGGGCATTTTGTATTTTTTAAGGTCTTCCTCTATTTGTTTTATTATCATGTAACTGTACATAATATATTCTGATTATTCTTTTTATTTCTTCTGATTTTGCTATGATTTCATCTTGCTCGTTTGCCATTTTACTAAGTTAATTTTATGCCCTCTTAAATCAGATTAGCTAAAGATTTATCAAATTTATCAGTCTTTTCAAAGAAGCAACTTTTAGTTTTATCATTTCTGTTCTTTTTGTTTATAATTTATCAATGTCCTTTCTAATTTTTAGTATTTCCTCTTTTGTGCTTATTTTAGCTTTGTTTGTTTGTTGATTTTCTGACTTTTAAAAATGCATATTCAGTTCATTAATCTTCTCTTTTTCTATTTGGTTAATGTATGTTTGCAAGGATATGATTTTCCCCCTGAGAACTGCTTTAGCTCCTCTCAGAAATTTTGGTATATTGTTTCACTATTTTCATTTTCTTTCACATAATAATTCATTGATTCTATGATTTGTTCTTTCACCTACTCATTATTTAGTATTTCATTGTTAAGTCTCCATTTGGGTCTGTGTCTTTTGTTTGTGGTCTTTAAACCAACTCTTTTTATTGTTATATGGTCTGTAAAGGACCAGACGATTTCTGCTTTTTTACGTTTGTCTGCAATATCTCTATGCCTTAACACATGGTCAGTTTTTGTAAACGTTCCGTATGGTGCTGAGAAATTTTCATATTTTTTTTCAATCTCATTTAGAAGATGTCTTAAACCTTATGACTCTAGTTTCCCCAGAAATTTGTTCAGTTCCATATTTTCCCTTTTGTTTATCTTTCTGTTTACTTATCCAAAAATGAGAGATGAATATTAAAGTCTCCTATCACTATTGTGTTACTATCTTTGCCTTCTTATAGCTCAATTAATATTTCCTTTATGAATTTGGATACTAAAACATTTGGAGAGTATAAGTTTATTACTGATATAAGTTTGTATCTATAGTTCCTTTCAATATAACATTGTTTCCTTTTTTATTTCTTTTTATTTTTTGAATATCTGTTTTTGCTTTGTCAAATACCATGATTACAGTTCTTGCTTTTTTTGTATTTACTTGATGCATAGTAATTTTCCCCCATCTCCTTAGTTTTATTTTACATGTTTTTGTTTTTTAAATGTATTTCATTTAAGCAATAGATTGTAGGATTTTGTTTTCTTAACAGATGTTTCGCTTTTTTGTTTCATTGGATTGTTTGATCCATTCACATTTAGAAGGGTTTTTTTTTACATCTTTTTCTAATTATTTTTACTCTGAACTTAAGAAATAAAACAAGCATTTCTATAACTAAATGGAATAGAAAAAAGGATTGTACCTGAAACTGTAGGTTTATTATGTACAACTTGCTATTCCTTTTAAATAAACAACCAAGTTATTGTGTAACTTTCTTTTTCCCCCTCCTTCCCTGCCCTGCCCCCCATGGCTACCATTAGATACAAATATGTATATGTATGTATGTATATAAATATACATGTGTTTGTAGGTATAGGTCAGTTCTTTCTCTGGATGCAAATAGCATCTTCCTTCAAAGGATCTTTGCTGTTAATTTGGGTATTTATAATAGGATGACTTGGTCACTCAAAGTTGTACTTAAGACAATATTGGTGTTATTGTATGCGGTGTTCTCTTGGTTCTGTTCATTTTGCTCTTCATTATTTCATGCATGTTTTCCATATTTTTCTAAGATCATTGAGCTCATCATTTCTTATAACAGAGTAATATTCCATCAAGAATATATATGACAATTTGTTTAGCCATTCCCCAATTGATGAGCGTTCCCACAATTTCCAGTTCTTTGCCACCACAAAGAAAGCTGCTGTAAATATTTCAGAGCATATAGGTTCTTTTCCTTTTTCCCCAATCATCCTGGGAAACAGACCTAACAGTGGTACTGCTGGATCAAAGGACATAAGCAGTTTAAGAATTCCTTGGGGGGAAAAAAAAAGAATTCCTTGCACGTAATTCCAGCTTGCTTTCCCAAATGGTTGGATCAGCTCACAGATACACCAACAATGAATTAAGGTGCCAATTTTTCCACATCCCCTCCAAAATTTGTCACTTTCCCCTTCTATCATTTTAGCCAACCTGATAAGTATAAAATGATATCTCAAGGTTGTTTTAATTTGCATTTCTCTAATCAATAATGATTTAGAGTGTTTTTTCATATGACTGTAAATTGATTTGATTTCTTCATTGAAAAACCACCTGTTCATGTCCTTTGACCATTTATCAATTGGAGAATGACTCATATTCTTATAGATTTAACAAGGTTTTTTTATATATATTTGAGATATGAGACCTTTACCTGAGGAACTGTCAGTAAAATATTTTCCCCAGTTTTCTGGTTTCTTTATGATCTTGGCTAAAGTTGACTTGTACAAAAAATTTTAATTTAATGTAATCAAAATTATTCATTTTACATCTCACAATGCTCTCTATGTCTTGTTCATAAATTATTCATCTATCCACAAGTCTGATATATAATATGTTTCATGTTCTTCAAATTTCCTTATAATATCTAGGTTCAAACAAACACTTTCAAAAAGGGACAGAGTCAAGGGAGAAAATTCAATAAAGGGGGACAGGTTAGGAAGAAGCAAAATATAGT
>CM053625.1:69037714-69070431 GCA_028646595.1 Phalanger gymnotis | reverse complement strand
AAAAAAAAAGAGAGAGAGAGAGAAAGAGAAAGAGAAAAAATTCAGAATCAAAAGAGTCTATTGTCAGTAGTTCCTTAGCATAATTTCCTTATTTATCTCTATATAATGAATCTTTATATTGGCTTTATGCAAAAACATGAGCACAATTGTGGGATTCACCTGATGAATAGTAAATTTTGTTTTAGCTGCTTATATTTATTCTATGTATGTTTTTGCTTTTTATTTGCATTTCTTGAAAGCCGGGGATTATGGAGTTTTATTTTCTTATCCAATCTATTACTCTTTTTGATTTTGTTGGATGGCTTAAACCATTCATATTTAAATTTAAGAGAGTTGGCCTGATGTTCTTCTGTCTTTCTACTATGTTTTTATTTTCATTCCCTTCCTCTTTTAAGTCAGTAGTTTGTCCCTGTTATTAGTTTTGCTTAATAAACTTTGAGGAAACTCTATTCCCACAGGCTCTCTTCCTCTCACCTTCAACCCTACTTCCTCCTGTCAATATTTTCCTTAGTTTTGGTGTTTTATTTATTTATATCTTTTTCTTTCTTGTTTTTATTTGGTTATCTAAATCTTTTTTCCCCCTCCTTTCCTCCTCTCAGTTAAGTAGTTAATTCAGAATCCTCTCTCTGTCCCACCATCCTTCCCTCTAACTTCTTTTGTCTGTTAAGGTTTTTTTCTTTAAATTTTGCTATAAGGATTTCTTTCCTTGTTCTCTTCACTAATTCTTTTGCCTTTCTACCTATCTTGAATTTTATTCTTTAATTCATGGTCTATATATATACTTACTTATTCTTTCTTTAGCTTCATTGTTAGTCATAGAATTAAGGCTTCTAAAGTAGCAAATTTAAATTTCTTCTTCTATTTTCTGATTGTTTTTGTAGATCTTGCCTTCTCATTCTTTTTTATATGTGGTGCCTAACTCTTAGAAGTATGGATTAATGAGGAAAATAATGAGGATAGAAGTAGAAATTTCCCAATGTCCCACCCCCCTTTCCCACCCCCTGTAATAATTTTCCATCCTATTTATAGTCAATCTGGCAATCACTTCCTAATGAATATATCCATAATGAATATCTCTGTAAAAATTAGGGATATATATACACAAACATAAACACATATATATATTTATAAAATAAAATGTATAATATATCATGATATGTATGTTCATCAGGGAGTATATGTGTGTGTATGCACACACACACACATATATATGTATGTATATATATATATATATATATATGTATATATATATACAACTTAAGTAAGGACAGTCCTCAGTATATTGAGTGAACTCCCTATAGCAAAGTCATGGTAGGATATGAACTAGTATCACATGGGATGGGTAGTCATGGACAGGTTATGCTCTCTATTGTTGGAGGAAATACCCACATGAATAAACTCAATTCTACTGGAGCTTTGTAGTACTATTTTTAGAGTCTCGTGTATGTTACTAATGGGGGCATAAAAATAGATTAGACAAAGATATTGTCCTCATGGATCTTACAGTCTAGTACAGGGGATATAATGTGCACCAAAAAAATGTAATACCTGAAAAAATGTGATAAGTACCCAAGAAAGATACAAATAAATGCTATTTGAGCCAAGCCTTGAAGGATAGGTAGAATTTCCTTGGGCAGAAAAGTGGGAAGGGAATTCCAGGTGGAAGTAATAGCATGAGCAGTCATGGAAGTAGGAAAGTTGAGAGCATGTTACGAAGACAGTGAGTAGTCCAGCTTGATGTAAATAAAACAATGTGTAGAGGAGTTCAGTTGTGTCCAACTCTTTGTGACCCCATTTGGGGTTTTCTTGGCAAAGATACTGGCGTGGTTTGCTGTTTCCTTCTTCAGCTCATTTTACAAATGAGGAACTGAAGCAAAAGGTTAAGTGCTTGCCCAGGGTCACACAGCTAATAAATGTCTAAGACCAGATTTGAACTCAGAAAGATGAGCAGAGCGAATTTTTCATTTGCCACCAGCTGCATGGCTTGGTTTCTGCTCAACCTCCTTATACCCCTGCGCTGGCTACCCTTTGCACCTCTCCCTTCCCAGCTTCCTTTTGTGTGTCATCTTCCTTCATTATATTGTAAGCTCCTTGAGGGAAGGGAATCTTTCTTTTTCATCTGTTTCCCTTGCACTTAGCACAGTGGCACACCTTGTTGTTCATTCATTTTTCAGTCATGTCTTATTCTTCATGATCTCATTTGGGGTTTTCTTGGCAAAGATACTGGAGTGGTTTTCTGTTTCCTTCTCCAGCTTATTTTACAGATGAGCAAACTGAGGCAAACAGGGTTAAGTGACTTGCCCGGGGTCACACAGCTAGTAAGTGTCTGAGGCTGGATTCAAACTCATGAAGATAAGGCTTCCTGATTCCAGGCCTGGTATTCTATCTACTTCACCACCTAGCTGCCCTACTCGCCCTGTGCATGGCACATAGTAGGAGCTTAATAAATATTTAGTGTGTTGCATTGTATTGTCCAGACTGAAGGAGGTAAATGTCCCATTGTTTTCTTCCCTCTTCAGAACACATTTGACGTATGTTTGATATAAGTTCTGGGTGGTATATTTTAAGAAAGAGACTGACAAGCTGCAAGGAGGCAGCTAAGTGGTACAGTACATAGAGTATCGGACTTGGGGTCAAAAAGACCTCAATTCACAATCCTGCCTGAAACACTTAGCATCTGTGTAAGCCTGGGCAAGTCATTCAACCTTTCTCAGTGTCAGTTTCTTCATCTGTAAAATGAGAGTAATAATAGCACTTACCTCACAAAATTGTGTACATCAGATGAAATAAGATATGTAAAATGCTTTGCAAACCTTAAAACTCTATGCAAATGCTAACTATTATTCTTATTATTGTGGACAGGAGAGTGAAAACCATGCCGTATGAAAATCAAGGCAACAGGGAATATTTTACCTAGAGAAGAAAAGGCTTAGTCAGGAACATGCTAGCTACGTCAGTGTTTAAAAGGATTTCATTAGAGGAAGGTTTAAGCTTGTTATACTGGACTCCGGAAGTCAAGAACTAGTAGCAGAATTTGCAAAGACAGATTTCCACTCTCTGTAGTGTTGCCCAATGCTCTTAGATTTGCCCTCCATTTTAACTACACCAAAATGCCAATATTGGTTCCTCACTGATTCAAATCCACAGCTCCAAGTTCCCCACTGATATCCTCTCTATACCAGACCATCCAGATGATGCAAGAATTCAAAGCAAATGCACTTAATTAAAACAGAATGATGAGGTAATAACAAACAATTGCTTCAAGGAGGACTCTTGGTACTCATTCCCAAATAGCTGCCATCCCCAAATGTCTCCTGAGAGTGCCAGTCAGCTCCCAGGTAACTTCTCTATCGACCCAAAATGGCAGGAGAGGGACACGGTCTAAACACAGCAAAGTGAAAGTGACTAGTGTGCACAGCAGGTTCTCCTTAGTTACCTGTCCTTCCAATTCTCCCCAACAGCAATGTTGGGAACAGTGGCTTCTTGTCATAGGAACTACACTATTGGTTTTCATCGGTGCAGCAGCAATCCCAGAACTGGTAACTTCTCTTGGATATCGGAAGGGAACGTTTTTGCTGCATCTTTCCATGTCTCTACCATTTCCTCTCCCTATGATAACTTGTCTCACATCCATGGCCTTAGTATGATCTGGACATGGCTGCTATCATTTCTCAGATTCTCCACAGCTTAATCCGTACCCTCCAGCTCTACATTCTTATTTAACGACAAGCTTACCCAATCAAAGTATAAACTGGGTGATGTTGCCGTGCTACAGACTGAACCCACCCACAGGCTTCTGGAAGGCAATTTAGTTCCAGTAAAATTTCCTCTAAAGTGGGGGATTATCTTAGTCCCAATCGCTATGTAGAAACGTGGGGTCTCTGCACACTCTTGCATAAGAAAAGACTTCCTTATAATTTGACTTATTCAGAAATAGAAATGGCTGCCCTGAAAAGTGGTGAGCTCTCCTTCACTTAAGGTCTTTGAGTGGTGGCTCGATAAACACTGGGAGTTGTCTTAGAGGGAATCCCTGTCCAAATACAGGCAGAACAAGATGACTGCTAAAGCCCCTTCTAACAGTGAAGTGCTGTGAAGTACTCGAAGTATAATCCTAGATGATCCAACACCTATATTCGAAGACCAAGATCAATTCAATCCAACAAACCTTTAATTAATCTCATGGTATGCAAAGTGCTGAACCACAAAGAAAAAAAAATGAAACAATCGCTGCCTTTGCGGAGTTGACCTTCTACTGGTGAATACAATAACACTGATCAGGAGATGGAAGGTGAGAAAGCATACTAAGAGGGAACTCTTCAAAGAATAGGAAGCACCTGAGTTGAGTTTCGAAGATAAAGATCCTTAGAGATGGATGTCGAGGAGGATGGCTTGTGCTTGTTGTGGGAGCTGAAATGGCAAATTCTGGGAAGAGTTAATCATCTAAAAGTGAAGGAGAGTAACATGAAATGAAGATGATGAGATGACTGATTTAGAGCCATCAAGGATCTTAGCAGTGATCTGATCCCATCTCCTCCATTCTACAGATAGGGAAAGAGAGGGAATGCAACTCAGTCCCAGTTGCACAGGTAGTAAGTATCAGAGCTGGAATAGGAACCCAGCTATTGGGACTCCTGAAGTAGTATTCTCTTCACTACACCTTGCTGCCTCCCGCCGGACAGGTGGAGGGAGATTGAAGGAAGGAAACAAGCATGTGGGTGCAGAGGATAGAGTGTATGAACCAGCCTGAGCCCCCCATCACCTGAAAAAAAACAAAAATTTGGATTATTCAGTCAGGAGAAAGACATTTTTTGCCCATTCTGAGTTAGCCTACCATAATGCTTTTCATTGTTTCGGAGTGAACCCAAAATGCCCCTTTCTGTGTCAGCAACTACAAGGACGGATGAAGCTGACCAGGAGCATTCTTCAGTTATGACTGATAAGAATGAGAGACCCCTTGAACCAGACGCTATCTTGAATAACAGAACTTTTCTTATCTTGGTATTTTATGGACACTATCCTGTTATGACATCCGTGTTTTATCATATTCCCATGTTTATGGGTGACAGATATAGAAGCTATAATTTTGACTGACGCAGGCATCCTGAGTCAGTGGGGGAAAGGAGGGAGCACCTCCTTACTCTATGGATAAAAATCTCCTTCAACTGGCCTTTCTTTGAGTTCAGATTTATTCTGATTCCCATACATGTATATTTTCTCTGTCTTAAAGGGGATAAACCGCACATAAACAACTTTATTCCATTTTGCATCTTTTAGATCAAACCTCTGGAGGTTGACAAGTGCCAGGTCTGGAGTCAGGAAGGCTCATCTTCCTGAGTTTAAATCTGGCCTCAGACACTTACCAGCTGTGTGACCTTGGGCAAGCCACTTAACACTGTTTGCCTCAGTTTCCTCATCTGTAAAATGAGCTGGAGGAGGAAAGGGCAAACCACTCGTATTTTTGCCAAGAAAACCTCAAACAGAAGCACAAAGAGTCAGATGTGACCAAAAAATAACTGAACAAATGTGCCAGGCAACTTACAAATATTATCTCTTTTGATCCTCACAACAGTTCTGGGAAGTAGATACTTTTATTATTTCCATTTTATAGTCAAGGAAACAGAGGCTAACTGACTTGTTCAGTCATTCATTCGTGTCTCTCCACAGTCCCATGGACCATAGCACACCAGTGCTATCCATGAGGCTTTCTTGACAAAGATGCTGCAGTGGTTTGCCATTTCCTTCTCCAGTAGATTGGAGCAAATAAAGGTGAAGTGATTTGCCCAGGGTCACAGAGGTGGTAAGTGTCTAAGGCTGGATTTGAACTCAGGTCTTCCTAACTCCAGATCCAGAGCTCTATTAGATGCCTAGATTGAAGGGAGGTGGAGCCATAATGGAGAGTGCTTAAATGTCAGGCTAAGCAGGAGGTGGTATTTTATCGTAGAGGGAATAGGGAGCCACTGAAGGTTTTTTGACCAGAGGAGTGACACAACCAGACCTGTTTCATTTGAACATTAAATTTGACAGCTTTTTAGAACATAATATGGAGAAGGGAGAGCCCAGAAGCTAGGAGACTAATTAGGAACAGAATGAAAGTCAAATATAAATTATTTTTGGGTTACCTGTTATTTGTAGTGTGAATGCCTAGGGCTATCTCTAAGGTAAATTAAACCATTTTCCAACTCCTGAGTCTGTCTAAAAAGGACAGCTTGAAATTGAAAAGAAGTACTCAAAGTGCAGGTGAGTGAACCAGCAGGCATAGAGTCCCGTGGGACTTGGGTTAACCTCTGAAGCAGTTATGGCTGATTCGTGTATGTACAAGGAAGACTGGATTTTTTTCCTGTGGTGGCAGGAATGCAGGACAAAGGTCACTAGCTCTTTCTCTCCTCCTACCCTGCTGTGGTGTTAAACCCCCTTAATGTGATCAAAGATCTTCCCTGCCCATTTAATAGGCCTCAGGTGGAGCTAGTTAAGGGAAGCTTGATTAAGGGAGGCTTGTTTGTAGGAAAACCCATACCCTTTTTCTGAGTAGGTGCTGTTTTGCTGATTAGGTATGAAGCCCTTGAGCCCTAAGAGGGGTATATATACCCTGAGGGTAGCCATTAAGCTCAGAACAGAAAGAGCTTTGGAGAAGACAGAACCGAGAAAAGAAGAGAGAACTGCAAGAGAAATGGAGAACTGGAAGAGATGGAGAGATAGAGAACTGGAGGGCTCTGAGAACTACAAGAGCTTTCAGAACTTCGGGAGGAGAGGACACAGGCAAGCAGACAGTTAGGATTTGTGAGTGTTTACAGGAAGGCCCTAACAGAGGGCAAGGTTACAGGATGGCTTGGCTGCTTGCCGTGATGTTGTGTTTTAATTTCCTTGCTGTTACCTTGAAGAGGACTTATTGGTTTTGGGATACAATTATTGCTATGTTGAATTGGAATTATTGGTTTTGGGATTTGATGCTCTGGTGTCTGAATAAATGTTTTATTTCTTCTGCCTTCTGTATAGAGCGTCTCTTATATTTTGCGATTCTGAACTATACAGGCATATTCATGGTCACCATCGATATAGTGAATCTTGCCTTACCAATACACCCCCATTACTAAGTACCTTGTTGAGACTTCTTGAAGCTTCTGGGCAATTTTGTCATATAAGCTCTAGCTACCTGATATATGTTGATGAGAAATGGAAGAATAAATGAAAAATGATGTATGAAAAGCATCAGAAAGGCTTAGTGAAAGGGGAGGAGAGGCAGCTCAGGTTGGGGAATGACAACTATAAGGCTGGAGGAATGTAGCAGTTTGCCCTCTCAACTAGGAATGAAAAAGGGAATTCATTCATCTGAACCCACATAGGAGTAAGGATCGTAATGTTTCTATGAAGGGGAAAGGATGAGAGAGCAAGGCCTTAACATTTATAGAAAAAGTAGGAATATATCAATCAGCCTCCAGGCATGTTGGCCCAGGATGGTCTCACCAGAGTCATAATACTCCTCTGAGGAAGAAGCAACTACAGAAAGAAGTATCAGTAACAACTCTGGAGAAACAGTGACTGTTAGCTTTAGTATGAGAGAATTGCAGCAGAAAGCAAGACTTGAATGAATAATGGCAGCAGAGAAGAACAAGGGACACTTTGGGACATCACCAAGGGAGCTTGGTACTTCACCTTAGACATTTTCTCAAAAAAAAAATTTTCCTTACCACTGTGAGAAATTGTATCCTTTTTGTATGGGTGGAGTGGAGGAGCAGAATGAGAATGATTTGATTGCTTTATTTTCTTTGTTCTTTACTCTTCTATTCTGACTCAGTTAAATGATCTGAAATTTGATTTGTGGTTCTTGCTTGCTCTGAGAATATACCAAATGGGGGCTCAAGCCATATTTGCATAATTTTTCTACCAAAAATATCCCATACAGAATCTGAGATAGCAAAAAGGAGATTCTCACAATAGTAGGAAAGTGAGCAGTTCTCCTGGAAATGTGTGCTCTAAGGCAGGGAACTGTGCCATGTCCCTTTGGCTTGGTCCTGGAGCTGTCCTTGCTGTTGCTACTCTATTTCACTTTTATCATTTGATGGATCTCCTCCCTGCCGTTCACTGCTTCTTTTCTGAATTGCTCCTAAAAATAATAATAGCTAACATTTTTATAGTGCCCACCATGTGCCAGGCACTGTGCTAAGTACTTTACAGATATCTCAGTTGGTCTTCACAACAACCCTATGAAATAGGTACTATTACAATCCCCATTTTACAGATGAGGAAACTGAGGCATAAAGAGATTAAGTGACTTACCTAAGGTTTCATGCTAGTAAGTGTCTGACGCTGGATTTGAACTCAGATCTTGCTGACTCCAAGCCCAGCTCTCTATTCCCTGCACACCTAGTTGCTATTTACTAAAGTTGTCACATGTCACTACATACTATTTCCTCCTCAAGGAGAATATTATGACTCTTGCAAGACTACTCTTAGCCAACAAGCCCAGGGCTTATCAACACATTTTCAGTTCTTTTGCTAAGTCATGCCCATATACACCACTCTTGACTGTCACACAAAAAAATTGCTCAGTCAGATGTCAAGATCTTACTTATATTCATGTACACCTCCTTCTTCCCCCCACCCCAAATATTCCAGTGTCCTCACTCCTAGTTGGATCAAGGTAAATAAATTCATTTTTTCTCTTCCTTGACCCAGGAGTAAAGGCTACATGCCTCTATCTTCTCCCACCATACACATGATCTACACTTTCCACTGAGTCTTTCTGAGCCTGAGAATAAATGCGTGCACAACTTCTCATTTGCCCTTTCAATGTCCATCTTGGCAGCTAGGGCTCAACCATGCAAATTACCTTGTTTCAACAAACCTCAAGGGGACATTAACACTGGAGTACAACAGGTGAAGCTGGTGACCTTCACCCTGCACTCCTGCTGCCACAGCAAAAGTTCCTGTACTCTTTATATGTGCACATAGGTGAATATCTCAGGTTCTTTTACACACATACATATATACACACCTATGCATACTTATGGTCTCCCTGAGTCACTGCTGCCTGGTCTCAGCAACATTAAAAATCTCGCAAGGAGCTGAAGAACTTCCAGTGGGACCTGGGACCCATACTGGGTCGTTGGGTGATTTGGGAACAAACACATCATTCTATTCATTCTGGTAGGAATCTCTGTCTCTTCTCTTTCTGTCTCTACTGATCCATTCCTAGTGTCTATGAGGTGGCACAATAGAGCGCTGGACCTAGAACCAGGAAGAACTGAGTTCCAACCTGGCCTCAGACACTTATTAGCTGTGTGGCCTTGGGAAAGTCATTTAATCTCTTTATGTCTGCTTCCTCATTTGTAAGATGGGGGTAATAATTGCACTTATCTCTCAAGGCTATTGTGAGGATAAAATGAGATAATATTTGTAAAGTACTCCACAAACATTAAAGTGCTATGTAAAAGCTAGTATTATTATTATCATTATGTCCATGAAATTTATTTTGTTGCCACTCATGATATCTCCTAGGTGGGATTGCATGCCCTTCTTACATAGTACATTAGAAGGAACACTGGCTCTGTAGTCAAAAGGTGTAGGTTCAAATACTGCCTTTCCCTCTTACTGTCTCTGTGTCTTGGGCAAGTCACCACCTCCTGGACCTGAGTTTCCTCATCGGTAACGTGAGAGAGTTGGTGTCTGATGTCCCTGTTATCTGTGGCTCCCTTCAAACTCTAATCCACCTCTGGATTTTAATAAAGGATTTCTTTTTTGAGGCAGTTTTCTATATAAAACCACTACAGAGGTATCAATAGAAATGTCTGGAGCTACTGATAAGCTTCCTAATCTTAGCTAGTTTCACCTGGAAATCAGGCCAGGGCCCCAGGCCTGTGAGATTATAGTTCACCCAACCATTCTTTCTTTCTAAAGCTTTGGGCTCCAATTCCACTACACATGTCCTTAGGGTAAAAATGACACCTACTTAGTTTATATCTACAGTATATAGCTCCCCTTCTCCAAATATACCAGAAATATGGCTTCCTTACACCAGCCCAGAGCATGACTCCATTTGCCATTATTCCCTGGATATGGGTCTTTGCACTGTATTGCCACTTTCCTTTATCGGAAATAATAAAAATTTGGTGGTACCATATTCTGGGTGTGATGCTTCATTTAAATATAAAAGCTATTGATGAAGCCAGATTTTAAACCAGCACAGGGTGGCCAGGGCTTTGTCCCAGGCATGCTTTGTTCCTCCCTGGACCAATCTGCCAATCTGGGCTGTTCCCTTTTTCCCCTTTTGAGCTGTCAATCCCCAATGTCCTGTGGCCCTCATGAACTCTCCCAGAAATGCCTTTCTATTTCGGTAGAATATCATTTGTGAACCTGTGCCAGCTGGAATCTCGCAAACCAGTACAACTTCTGTAGGGGAATGAGAAGCGAAGGCAAAAAACTGAACCTGAGTTCAAATCCCTCCTTTGCCACTTATAATCTGTGTGACTCGAAGTGTCATTTAACTTTCCTCGGCTTCCGTTTCCTCATCTGTAAAATAAGAGGTTGACCTAAATGGCTCCTTTGGTCCCTTCTAGCTCTAAATCGGTGGTGGTGATGATGATGATGGTGATGGTGATACTCTTCCCATTACTGCTGGAAGTACAGTGGTGGTCACTCATAGACCTGATTCTGATACTGATCAGCAGAGAAGCTTTAATCTCCATTTTTCCAGCCACTCCCTATTCTCCAACCACAGCCTGCCCCTCCTTAGGAAATCTGGTGGTGCTCTGCCCCTGAAAGCTCATCCTATGGATGATCCCTCAGTGCTTTAGCCCTTCTATAACTCAGAACTCCAAAACTCAAGTGATTCATTGGACTCAGTCTTCAAGAAAGAGGGACTACAGAAATGGGTTACCATGCCCAGCTATGATCCTGTATTAAAAGGTTGCTCTCATCCAATCGGCAATGTAGTATAGAGAAAAGAACATTGGACTGGGAATCAGGAGACCTGGGTTCTAGCCCTAGTTCTGCCACCAAAATGCTATGTGACCTTGGGCAAATGACTTCTCTAGGCTTGTTTCTTTCCCAGTCCAGCATTGGGAGCAGGGTTGGACTAGATGTGGTTGAAGGCATCTCACAGCTCTGCCATCCTATAACTATTATGATTCATCCATTCAATAAATATTTATTGGGAACTTATGTATAAGTCTGCCGGGTGCTATGAGGCACACAAGGGTGAATAATGATCTGGTTTCATGTAACACTTTGTGAATAGAAAATTTTTATATATGGACTAATTTGATCCTCACAATTATCTTTTGAGGGTGGCAATGTAAAGATTATTACCTTATTTTGCAGAGTGTCAGAGTGGTGAATGGTACTATGGTTTTCCAGCAGGGTAGGGGGTAGGGAGGGCTGAAGAGAAAGGCCTGCAGAGCAATGGCCTTACAGAACGAGAGGGAAAGTTGAGAGAAGAGGTGCTGGCAAGGGTAGGAACTGGTCTAATGCCTTGAGTAAATAAGAACAGCAGCTGATGGGCCCCTAGGCATTCTGAGATCGGCTAAGGTGAGGTCCCAGCCAGGACTAGGTATTTTGAGTGGCCTGCGGCAAGGTCTCAAAATTACAATATTTAACTCTCTGTTAACTCTTTCCCCACAGTTATCCTCTTGCAGAAAAACAATCTACACTCTCTCTCTCACATAAGAACCCTTCAGGTATTTGGTCCTGAGGACAGTGATCGTCTCCCACTCACCCCAAGCCTTTTCTCTCCAGGCTGGACACCCCCAACTCTTTGCTGATTCTACAGAGTACAATTTTCAGGACTCTTCCTCTCCAGCGGGGCGTGGGGCAACAAAATGGAGCGTTAACTACTTTGTAGTTTGCTTTTGAGCTGGGTAGCTGAAAAAGATCCTGGGTTTGTGGACTAAAGCTGGAAGGGGAGGCCACAGCTATCTGCGACTCCTTCTTGGGTCGCGAGGGATCAGCATACATTTTCTAGATAAACCAGGGGTTCGGCGTCCGAGCTTTTCCACTATCCAAGTGAGGTGTGATGAAACAGGTATGAAGCAGTCCAAACTCAGCTCACCACTCTGGGTGCCTGGCCCTTGTGCACCCATCTGTACATCAGGAAAGCTTCGTCCTGAGCGCTTTAGACCACAGGCTGCCCTGACCAGCAGGCCGTGACGCAGGTTTGGAGGCTCCTTTAACGTGCACTCCAGGTGGTCGCCTTCAGCCCCCACCCCCACCTCCACTCCTAATCCGAACGCTTTGCAATCTCTCCAGTCTCGTCGCCCAGACACCTGAACTGATGCCCATCTTTCCGACTAGCCCCTTGATTCTAACAGAAGGTTTACATTTTGCAAGCAGCCCAAGCTGGGGGCGGGGGTTCGGCGCTGCGCCGGGCCCCCGCCCCAGCTCAGTGTATATTAAATATGCTTCGCTTGTCAATTTCTCGCCCGTACGTTTCTGCAGAGGAGGCGGGTCCGCCCCCCGTGCGCGCAGGCGCGCGCCCAGCCTGGGAAGCCGCAGGCTCAGCGTTCAGTGACCACAGGCTGGTTATTGTAGGTAAGGAATCAGATAAGAAAGTAATTTATAAACCTCTTTAAATCATCAAAATGCAGCTCGCGGAGGGGCTTCTTGGGCTCCCGGGCCTCGGCTCCCCTTTTGAGTGCGGGGCAGGGGTTTTTGAGCAGCCCCCGCTCCGGCCTCGGCCAAGTGGACCGCCTTCCGTGGGCACGTCTTTTGCAAGGGGGTGGGGGGGGTGGGATGAAGATGTTCGAGAAAATCCCTGTGGAAGTGGGTTTGGCTGCCTCGCGGGGCGGGAAGGGGAGGGGGGGCTGGGCCCGTTTTCTGGGCGTTTTCTGGCTAACCTGGGAGAGTTTGGGTGTGTTGTTTTTTTAATGCAACCAATTAAGAGTTTTAATTAATGCAGAGGAGGAGGGGGCTTGAGAGGGCAGATCTTTCCTTTTCTGGAAAATGGGTCATTTCCCAAACTTACTTTTTTTTCCCCCTTTCATTGATTTTTTTTTTCTGGGAAAAGAAAATGAGATCTGTGTCGGGGGGACAGGAATAAAAAGAATTCCGCCATTTTGATGTTTTAAAAAAAGTAAAGTGGTTTCGGGATGACAACGGCTGGGAGCCAGGGCTGCAAAGGCGGGGCGGGGGCGGCGGCTCTGGGTGGGCGAGGGCTGGCGAGCCTGGAGCAGAGCCTGGGGCGCCGGCGCTGGCTCGGGAGCTGTCCTCGCAGAGCGCGCAGAGTGCGGCCGGAGGGTGCTGACCGAGGGCCCTGAGCCTTCGGGAGGGGAAGTTTGCAGCGATCTCCCTTTTTCCTAGGGGGGAGGGGAGAAGAAGGGGAAGGCTACCTGATGTTTGCAGGGGAGAAAGGGATAGAAATGGGAGGGACGGAGGAGAGGACCATGCCGATCGAGAAGAGCTGGGGTTCTGGGCCTGTCCGCAGCCAGGTTTGAAGGGCCGCCCACCCTCAGCCCCATCCCCAACAGCAAAAAGCACCACTTCCTTCCTGAGCCCTGCTGTGTGGCCTTGGCCTTGTCAGCAGGTGAAAGAGTCCTGTAGGTATTTTCCCAACCAAATGCTGACGCGTGGATATCTCTTCTGTAAGAAGATGAAAGTAAACTTTCTTTTCTTCAAATCCCGACTGTCCCAGAAACCTTGGAAACTATGGTCCCCCGTCTGCGTTAGGACACTACCACTGCATTGTCCTGCTGGGGGAGACAATTCAATTCATTAAACATTTATTAAACAGACTCTGGAGAAGATAGAAAGTTTAGAGAAAACGGGGACACTGCTATGCCTCTGGAGCTCATATTTCAATAATAATAGTTATATTTATATAGGTCCTCCAGGCTTATAAACCCCGTATATAAAATATTTTTCAACGATACTGGTAGAGGGGGAAATGCTGTTATCACCCCCATTTTACAGATGAGGAAACTGAGGCTCCAAAAGGTTGTTACTTTGTAAGCCATAGTCATGTGTGATACATACACAAATATAGTAAGTAGGGTGCAGTGGGGAAAAAAATACTGAATTTGGATTCAGACAGCTTGGACTCACATCCTAGGGTCTGCCATTTACTCTGTGACCTTGATGTCACCTGACCTCAAAGCCTTAATTTCTATCAATGTAAAATGAGTATTTGGACTCGAGGTCCCCTAAGATCCGAGTCAGTGTACCAGGGAAGACTTCCTAGAGTTGAGCTTTAAAGGAATTTCCAGCATTGGAGTGGTTTGGGAGAGGCCATTCTAGATTTTGGGGAACTGGGAGCAAGGAAATGGGAAAGTAAAGAGGAACCTCAGGTCTGGGGCTTAGAGTACCTGCCAGGGGAGTAATGTGAATGAAGGGTGCCCCTCTCCATCTCTATTGTTTGTAATCTTTGCCTTCCTTCCAAGTCCAAATATGACACCACTTCCTCCCTGAAGCCTCCCCTGATTTCTCTTACTCCAAAATTCTGTAACTAAACTGAGTCGAAGATAAATAAGAATTCATTTTAATGAATATTTATTGAGTTCCTACTTGGTGCATCAAAATCAGACCTCTGGTGCCTCAACCCCTGAATTCTGAATCTGTCAGAGCTCTGATGCTTGGTAGAAAAGGGTCTGTTTATTTATTTTTTATGCCAGCCTAATGGAGGTTGGGGAAAGAGATGGCTAAAGATTCCTAACTTCCCATTTAAAAAAAAAAAATTATTTAAAGCCAATTATATTTTAAAGCCTATCCCACCTCTTGGGATAACATGTTCCATAAGTTGATTCCCTGCTGTGGATGCTCAGATTTCCTTTGCTTTGTCCTAAATTTACCTCTTTCAAGTTTGTGTTGAGCCCCCTTGAAGAATCTGAGATATGGTGAACAACTGTCTTCTCCCCTGCCACCCTTTCATGACTCTAAAGTCTTGGATGTCTCTCAAAGGCTGGCCCTCCCCAGATGGAAGGAGGTGGCTTCTTTTCATCTCAGATAAAAAGGCCTTGTCCCTTGGATGTTTTCTGAACATCTCCAGCTCCTTTAAGGGATGAGGTTCAATGCCGATGACCTTTGTTCCTTCTGATCCTGTTTATTAGGTCTCTCCCCCTCAGCTTCCTCCTCCCAATTCCTTTGTATGTATGTTGTACTAACTTACTGCATTCCCGTTGGTTCACCCCAGTAGAGGGTAAACTCCTTGGAGGCAGGGGGTTTCATTTCTGTCTTTGTTTCCTGAGAATGTTATGGAGTGCTTAGCATGTAGTAGGCACTTAATAAATGCTCGTGGCGTTACTGCCAGATCACAATAGCATAGATTTAGAGCTGGAAGGATTCATCTGTTCTAATCTTGTCATTTTATAGGTGAAGAAACTGATACTCAGGAGAGGAAAGTGACTTCCCAGGTCACACACTGAGTTGGTGGCTTAGCTGAGATTTGAACTCACGTCTCCTCACTCCAAATCTGTCCTCCCTCTCCTCTGTTCCACTCTGCCTCATGAGAATAGTACCTAGCTGCCTTAAAAAAAAAATCTATTCACTTAAAAAAATGAACGGTTTTCTCCTAGAGGGCAATTATTCTCCCGATCTCTCTTACACAGTGTCCCTGCTGATTTGTAACTGCTTGAGTCTGATAAGGCTCATCCCCAGGGATGCTGCTGCTGCTACTGATACTTCCCTAGAAACCTAGAGATCAGGTTAGATTTGAATCAGGAACATTCAACAGCCAGAGCCAGGCCTTCTTCCTTTGTGCCTCAGGAGCTGAGCTGGAGCTGCTTAGGAGTCAGCCTTTGATATAGCTAACACTGGCAATTTATAAAGTGTGTTACACGTGTTATCTTGTTTGGTCCTTGTCTGGACCCTGGAAGGGAAGGCGCTGTTGTTATTGTCCCCATTTTACAGATGAGGACACTGAGTTTGGGAGCTGTTTAGTGACTTGCCCAGAGATCACACAGAGAGTAAGTGACTGAGATAGGATTTAAATTCAGGTCTTCTGGTCTCCCGAGTCTACTATCCACTGTCCTGAGAGCACTATCTCCTATGCCTTCTACCTGCCTTTCTTTTCTTGGGGAGGAAACTTCAGTTTCTTCATATTTCTTTTGGTTTCAGGTTAATGATTTGTGTTTGTTGGGTTTAGAGGGTTATTTTTTAACCATATATGGCAAGAGTTGACCTCCTGTTCCTGACCCTCCCTGCACAGTGAGCCTGACCTTACCTGGCCCAGGCCAATGTAGAGGTAGCTCTATCTGTTGTCATCATTGGAGACTGGTCACTCTCTTCCCAATGCTTGTTGCCTTGTAGCCACCTAGGCAGGTAGCAGGGAAGGAGAGCATGTTATAGGAAGGTCTCAGAGTCAAAAGGCCTTGGCCCAAGGCCTAGCTTCACCCTGGAGCCCTTAGCAGCTTACTTCATAGAACTCAAACCTGTGATTTCATTTGTATAAGGAACTCCCAGGTGAAGAAATTCCTTCTACCAAGGCAGGTCAGCACCTTCTCTGCAGTTTACATAGTCTTCAGAAGTTGCCTGCAGCACTAAGAGGTTAAGTGACTTGTCCAAGGTCATACAACCAGACTGCGTCAGAGGTGGAACTTGAACTGTGACCCTCTTGGCTTTGAGGATCTTCATCTACTCTGCCATGCTGGAATCTTAAACCTAGAGGAGGCCTCAGGGACCATCTGGTCCAAAGCATACCTCCCTTTTACAATCTCTTAGACAGCCCCTTCTTGAATACTGTCAGTAATAGAGAGCCATAGGCCTGTGGATTTAGAATTGGAAAGGACCCCCAAGGTCATTTAATGCACTCTCTACATTTGCCAGTCACACAGGCAATTAGTAACGTGAGGCAGCCCACTTCCATTGCTGGACAGCTCTAGTTGTTAAAAAAAAAAAAATTCGTTGTAGACATCTGCCTCCCTGTAATTTTCCTCATTGGTCCTCAGTCTGCCCTTTGGGACCATGCAGAACCCAATTCCTCTTTGTCTTAATAGTCCTTGAGCTGCTGAAGACCATGTTCCCGTCTCCCCTCTGTGTCTGGTCCTCTCCCAGCTGAGCATTTCTGATTTCTTCAACCAGTCCCAAATGTGACGTGATCTCCTGCCTCCCCACTCTCACCATTATGCTTTAGATTCGCTCCAGCTCTTCAACATCCCTCCTAAAACGCAACCGCGGATCGAGGTGCCATGCCTCTAAGTTCCTGGTGTCTGAGTACATCCAGTTATGTCAGAAGTTCTTCCTGTGAATCTCTTTGCTCTATTGGATTGAATATTGAAGAGTATTCAATGCTTCTTTCCTAGCACAGAAGAAAGAGCACTGACCCTGAAGTCAGAGGAACGGACTCGAAATTTCACCTTTTTCTTACCTGTGTGACCTAGGGCAAATCATTTAGCCTCCCTGGGCCTCAGTTTTCTCATCTGTAAAGGGAGTTGGACACAATGGTCTCCAAGGTCTTTTCTATGGGTATGCATTCCTACCCTCTCCCTCTTTCCCAAGACCAAGGGTCTTTGAATAGCTTTGAAGGTCCCTATGAACACCTTTGCTTTCTCACCTGATCCTTGAGCTGTAGAGGACTGGGAACTAAAGAAATGGCCTATGTGGATTTTCCCCAGGCAGGCCATGGGGCCTTCTTGGGGTAGGACACCACCAGACTGAACTTGTTTTTCTTGAACCCCAACAAGCTGTGATAAATATACCTATGGTAAGAGCCAACAGAGATGAGTCACGCCCATCTTTGGGGAAACTCCTTTCCTGGGGCTGAAACTTCTTCTGGGGCCTGCTTTCCATTGAATTAATGGTCCCTTTTCTGTTGGGGATCTTAAATGCAGGTGGCTGGTGGGGCCCTTGAGTGGCCCATGGATGGGAGAGTGGAGATGGAGATGTTGAGGACCTTGAAGGGCACTGCTGCTGGGGAGGTCAGCGTCCACCTGGTTGCCAACGACAGCACTGGCCACCTGCCAGCCACCACCTTCATCATCCCAGGTGCCCCTGGGCCCCAAGTCCTCAGCCATCCAGGGGCCCCATCACTGCCTTTCCTCTGTCCTCCAATGACTCATGGCAGGGTGGGAGCTTAGAAAGAACCTCCCACTGGTCAGCCAAGAAGCCATGCATGCCCATTCCAGCAATGTTGTCTCACATCTCTGAATATATCCAGGATCGCAACACTCCTGGAAACCCTTTCTTGCTTCTGCTTATGAAGTTCCCCCCATCTCCACCAGAGGGGCCAGGGAGCTGGGAGGCTAGCCCTGGGGTGACCTGAGCTTACCGTCTTTGGGCTCCCTGAGCCCCTGACAGCATCCTGGCTAGAAATCTCCAGGCCATGCCTGGAGAACCCTTTCTTCCCAGACTTTATCCAGTGGGCAAGAGGTTATTGGGATAAATGGTATTTCAGCCCCGTGTGATGGTCCCCACCAGCTCCCAACATGAGGGAATATGGTGGGACTTGGAGAAGTGGGATTTACTTAGGAATGACGAGGCTCTTTGGGGGCTTGTTCACTCTTTCTCTATGTTCTTCTCTCAGCCAACACCACAACCATCAGCCTCCCTACCAACACCTTAGAGATCCCACGGTTCCCCAGGGAGTCTACAAGAGCAGGAGGACCAGAGAGGATCCCAGGAAATGAGCCTGTCACAGCCACGGTCCTCCCGCAACTCAGTTCAGGGCAGGCTGGCAACACCGTCCGAGTGCTTGAGTGGAAGGATGGGGCAACCTCCCTACCTGGAAGCAACCTACGGGTCAGTCAGTATGTGAGGAAAGTATCCTCAACCACCAGGGTGTAAAGGTGATGGGAAGCCTGGAGGCCTTTCTGAGGGAGGTGGCTAAGCTCACTATGGTGTGATATCAGTGGGATACAATGTAAAGAATGCTGGGGTTGGAATTAGAGAAGCCAGGTTCAAATCTACCCTTCTGACACAACACCTGTATAGCTGAGGACAGGTCACCTAAGCTCCCTGGTTCTCCATTTCCTCATCTATAAAATGACAGGGTTGGATGAGATGGCTTCTGACTATGACTCTATGACCCTGTGATCCCAGCTTACAAGAGACAGAGAAAAGGTTCAGCAGAACACCTTTCCTTGTCCCCTAAAGGGCCCAGAGGAGGGGCAGAAGTATTTACAAGGATATTCTCCACATGCCCTAGCTACCTCCACCCAAATACTCAGTTTCTGAACCCTAGACTTGAACTAAGGTCCTTGTTGCTCTTTTTCTGGGAGTCCCCACTAGGCCTTCTCCCTACCCCCCAGGACCTTCCGTTGCACAAAGGCCTCTGCCAGTGTGAAGGTGGGAGAAGGGGCTTGTTACTCGTTAGGCCTGCAACAAGAAGGAAGAGGGCCGATCCGTGCCGGCTTACCCTCCCCTCTCTCCACCAGCTGCGGATCAGTGACTATGGGACGCTGAAAGTGGTGGGCACAGACAAGATAACCTCTCCAGAGCTGCTCCGGGAAGACTCGGACCCAGACAGAGCCCCTCAGGGCCCAGTGGGTGGTGGTGATGCTGCCTCCCAGATGCAGGGTAGGGCATTCCCCAGACTGAATACTAGGCCTTGGGGCCAGAGAAGAGGATAGAGGCTCTGTCTGCTCCTAAGTGGGGGGGGGGAGCTTTTGTGGGGTTCCTTCCCAGTTAGGCCCCTGGCCCGGGTACTGAGCCAGATTCCCTTTTCCTGGGATCCATTGTGCTTGGGATTCCCCTGGGCTTAAATCAGAGGTTCAGGGCAGGAGTGTGGCATTTGGGGGGTGGGGTGGATTGAAGGAGAGGTTGGGTCATTGAATTCAAGACTCTCCAAGTTCACATTTTACCCTAGAGGAGGGAGGGAGGCGGAGACACCTGTGGCTGTGGATTAAGGGTCCCAGGGACCAGGAATGGAGCAGGGAGTTATGGGACCCTAACCACCTCACATCCTTTGGTCCTGATGTAGAATGCCCTCAGGGGCGCCAAGATGAGGAATCTTTGGGCCATTGCCACATGTGTGGGCGTCAGAATGTATCAGGGCAAATCAGGGGTTTCTGCAGTGAGCAATGCCATCGACAATTCAAAGAACGGTAAGAGGAATGGGGACCTGGAGGATGGGATAAAGGGCTCCCCCATCTTGGGCTGGGGAATAGAAGAGATGACTCGGCCTGTAGCCTCTTTTTGAATGAGAGGCTTTCTAGGGCCACCAGGGAACCTTTCACATATCTAGGTCATCAGTCAGGGGCTGCCCGCCAGCTCAGTGGTTAGGAAGCCGGGGCCCCGCTCTGGCCTCCACTCCCTTATGTGTGCGTCTTCCCCACTGGAACATAAACTTCTCAAGGGCAGAGAGAGTCTGCAAAGTATTTGTATCCCTGACTTAGCACATAGTAAGTTCTTAATAAATGTTTTTCCATCCATTCATTGTGACATTCAGTTCCTTGGATCCTGGAGGGAATTGGTTGGAATGGGCAGGAAGGCAGCACCAGGTGTCTGTATTCTGAGGGGATAAGAACTAGGGACCTGGTGTGGGCCCTATGGAGAGAGAGAAGACCCTCATTTCCCTCAGGTCTCTCTGTTTCTCCTTTCTTCCTTCAGGTCTGTGATTGTGGAGAACTCGGGGGGCAGCACCAACACATCCGAGCTCCTGAAGCCTGTGAAGAAGAGGAAGAGGAAGGAATATCAGAGCCCCTCTGAGGAGGAATCTGAGTCTGAACCTCTGGTAAGGAGAAAGGTCTGGGGAGAGGAAGAAGATGATGAGGGTGGTGGCCCAGGCAGTGATTAGAGCACCCACCATGCCACATGCGCCTTCATCTCTTTGTTAAGATGTTCATTGGCGTCCTTGTGTGTGTAGGGCCACGGGCTGGGGGGTAAGGCTTGACAGTTGGACCAGACCCACCCCTGTTGTCAGGGAGCTGATAGCTTGACTTGGCAAGAAGATGGGGATGCTCTATGGGATGGGCATCCTCTGAGTCCTTGGGCTCACCTAAGTAACAGCAGCAGCAAAGTCTGTTGGAAGAGGACATTAAGGGCCTGGGTACCAGTAGCTACGGAGTCGCACATTCTTATTCTTCCTGAAGGGGGGAGAGAAGTGTGTGTGTGTTGGAGGTTTGAGGGTATTAAGGGCTGGAGGACAGGGGAGGGTGGGGTATGGGAACAGCCTGGGGGAATTGCCGGGATGGGGAGAATAAAGAGAGAAAGCGTTGTCCAGTTTGCTCCCATGGCAGCAGCTGGGAGCCTGACTTGAGCTTAGCACACCAGCTGTGTTTGAGGCCTCAGTTTCCCCATCTGTGGCTGCCCAGTGGTCTAAGGCTCTTTGGGTGGTACATGTTTCAAAGAGCATCCAGGGGGCTATGCTAACAAATGTTACTTGGGGCAGAGACTCCATCCTAGAAACTGGGAAGAGGCTTATCTTCCACAGGAGAAACAAGAAGAAAGGAAGAGCCTGGAGGCCGAGCCCATTGCTGACACTCCCGAAAGTGAGGAATGGAGTAGCCAGCCTGGTATGGTACCTGAGTGTGCAAGAACAGCGAGTTCACATGTGTGGCAGTGTGTTGTACTGCTAGTCTATATATAGATAAGAATATTTATCATGAATGTATATGAGTAGGTTTATCTGTCGTGAAACTACAATGGAGCAGTACTGCAGAGCCCCAGAGCAGCTACTCTCAGCCAGATGGCTCAGTGGGTATAGCACTGGGCCTGGAGTCAGCAAGCCTTGAGTTCAAATCCATCATCTAACGCTTGCTAGTTGTGTGATCCTTGGCAAGTTACTTAACCTCTGTCTGTCTCAGTTTCCTCAAGTAGGGATAATGTATGAGCATTTACCCCCTAGAGTTGTTGAGGATCAAATGAGATAGTATTTGCAAAGGTCTTAGCACAATGCCTGGCACACAGTAGGTGCTTAATAAATACTTTTCCCTGCCTCTTCCATTCCTGTCTCATTACCTTATGTGTAAGTTGGAGGAGGAGGTGGGATTTTTTTTTTTAATAAAACTCTGCCTGGCTCTGGGTCTTCCCCACTTCCCACCCCCACCCCCAGCTTCTCTAGGATGCTTGTTTCTCCACCCTAGTCTTTGGAAATCTAGCCCCTACAGGGGTGATTTTAATAAGTCAGTCAGCAAGCATTTTTAAGTGCCTGCTATGTGCCAGGCACTGTGCTAAATGCTGGGATATAAAGAAAGGCAAAAACAGTCCCTAGCCTCGAGGAGCTTACAGTCCACTGAGGGAGGCAACATGTACGTAAGTAGGTACATAGACAATATATACACAATGAATGAAGGTCATTTGAAAGGGGGAAGAAAGAACACAATTTTTTTTAGGAACAGAATTAAACTTCTCACATGAGAAACTTTATAGTTTTTTTCACAGAAAATCAAACAGTTGAAGAATACTTCAAGCTTCATCTATTTCACACTATTCTGTTGCCTTACTTCAGGCTTAAACCCTCTGTCCCCCATTGTCCCCACGTGCTAAAAGTATTGAATGGCGCTGTCTGGGTCCTGCCTGTCTGATTTTCATCAGTTTGACATGGTGGCACATTATCCACGACTGAGTACCCTGTGAGACTGTACTGGGCTGGTGTGTGTTTGTTGTTGTGTTTGTCCTTCGTGCTCAAAGAGGACCGTGACACCAAGGAAATAATGACACAACTTGCAGTTGACTTTGATTTGAGTGAGGGAGGGCTCATGGATGTGTGTTTATAGATTAAATGACTAGATACATTTGATCAGAATTATGAATTCCCAGGTAAGAAATAGAACGCCTTAGGGTCAATGGTGGTATTTTTCATCCTAACTGCCAAATTGATGGTGGGGGCTTCATGGGAGGGTCAGTTTGGGAAGTGAAAAAGTTGGTTAAGGAGATAATATCTGAAGATGGAATTGAGATTTTGACCATGGCTTACACTTTAGGAATGATGGACCCTTGGCCAGGATTAGAGTATTCCTAATGAGACCGATAAAACATATATTTGCCTGAAATTTGCAAATCTAAGCATGAAGGCTTTAAACTGAAAAAGGGAAAAAAGAGAGAAAATTACACATATAGAATATGCATTTATATGTAATCTGCCAAGCTATATTGGAGCCAGTACAATATTGTGGTAAACAATATCTAAGAATGAAGTTAGTACTAAAACATCTATCTGGTCTTAGATATCTATGGGGAAACTATAGATGATAAATATGGTAAACTAGAAAAATCCGTACAAGGAGGCAAATTTAACCTCCTAGGTATCATAGCACTTAGTGAGATGGTTTTCATGGGATATGGCTCTGTAAGGGTATACCTGATTCAAATGGAACAGAAAATGTAAGAGAAAAGTAGATTATCATGAACATCGGCAATGCCATAGGAGTGAAGAGCCAGCCCAGTCCTCCAAGGCCGTCAACAGGAGCCATTTGTGTGAAGGCTGTCTGTATCTACTGATTCTCCCATCTGGGTTCTCCTTCTTCCAGGTTCTTAACATACTGAGGAATGAATCTCTCAGCTTTTCTTCTACACTGGTCACTCCCCTTGCCTTCATCCACAAAAGTTCATTAATTTAGTAAGCAGTTTTAACTGAATTAGAAAAAAAGAACAATAAAAGCAGAAAAGTTAATCACTTAAGACATAGACAGCATGTACATTCCATTTGAGGGACAGCTAGGTGGTTCAGTGGATAGAGCACTGGGCTTAGAATCAGGAAGACTCATCTTCCTGAGTTCAAATCTGGCCTCAGACACCAGCTGTGTGACCCTGGGCAAGTCACTTAACCCTGTTGGCCTCAGTTTCCTCATCTGTAAAATGAGCTGGAGAAGGAAATGGCAAACCACTCCAGTATCTTTGCTAAGGAAACCCCAAAATGGGGTCATGGAAAGTGGGACACAACTGAAACAACTGAATAACAACAGAAACATTCTTTCTGATTACATGTCCAGCTCCTGGCAAAAAAATCAGTTTAGCACATGTTTCTTCCCCAGCCCAAGTCTTCATCCCCTAAGCATAGAAACAGTATCTGGTCATAAATGTCCCAGCTCCCAGATGCAGCACAAGGTGTGGGGAGACACCTCAGATTTATTTTGTGAGTCTTAATTCACCATAAGTGAATCTAGAAGATTGAAATCTAGAAGACCCCTTTCCTTTCTGCTAGAGTTGATTTGGGCCATTTGCCTCTGTATTATTCACTCAAACATATGAATGGCTATTTAAGACCTTACCCGATGCCAAGGAATATCTACATTAGCAAGTAGAAGCTGGCTTTTTCTGTCTGTCTCGGTCTCTACTTGTAGAGCCATTGACCTAGAACTGGAGGGGAAGGGCCTGAGAAGCCACCCAGTCCACTCCTCTCATTTGATATGTGAGGAACCTGAGCCCCAGGTAATTTGCCCAACCCCACACAGGAAGTGGCAAAAGTGAGATTTGAACTTGGGTCCTGTGACCCCAATATTCTTTCTACTTTCATGCTTTCTTTTGCTTTGAAAGCCTGCTACTTTATCTATCCTTGAAGCCTGCCTTCGTTAGGAAGATTGATGTTTGAAGGCTTCTAAAATTGCCAAGACTAGTAGAATTTGCCTCTTGGCTTGGAGCCTGGAGATGAGAACCCAGTGTAGGGACCCACGTTTCTCTTCTCTCCACCTTCAAAAGTACATGCATGATTCTGCATCCAATATCACTACTGTCCATCTGTCTTTACAAATAGAAGGCAAATGAAGCTATGTCAGAATATCAGTCAGTCAATAAGAATTTTTTAAAGCACCTGCTAGGCGCCAGGCACTGTACTGAGGATACAAAGAAAGGCAAAAATCAGTCCCTGCCCTCAAGGAGCTGAAAGTCCAATGGACAGTGGCTTGACAAAGGGCTAAACTGCCTTCTGTTACATTCTTTTGCCTGCTTCCAATAAAAAAGTTGTTTCTACAAATTATGTAAAGTACACTTGAGACATCTGTAAGCATGCATTATGAGCATGTATCAGTTACATGCATCATAAACATCTATTAGTTTGCTATGACATAGCTACAGCTAATTATCCCAGCTACTCTTTATAGTATTTATGCCAGTCCCTCACCTTTAACCTATTAGAATCGGATGCAGCAAGCATGGGTCTACGTTTAAAAAAAAAAAGAACATTGCTGATCACTCTGCAATCAGCAGACCAAGAACAACAGTCACAAAATACGCAACACAGAGCATCCTGCCACAGGATTTTGTGCGATTAACACACATCACAGAGGTCAGATGCAGAAGTAATATAGGTCCATATAACAACAGCCTGTCAGCGCTAGCGTATCAGCATGTTTATCAACAAAGCATAAGACAGCATTAAAAGCATACTGCCTAGCAAATACCTAGGTCTTCATAGTTACACATTATGTGCTCTCTAGCTACATGGAGAACCACTCCCCCGTTATTGCTCTTGAAGTATTATTAATTAGCTTGGTCACTAGCCCAACAGTCCTGGCATTTCTACTGTGGCCTTGACCTGTGGGGTACGAAGGGTGACTGTCAGCATCCTCAGGCCTGCTGGCCTACACTCCCTATCCTGAGTATGTAGATGGCCCAAGGTGACTAATTCTGTCTCCAGGTTTCCTGGGAGCCTCCTGGCAGAGTTGGGATATTGGCTAAGAGGCTTCTTCTGGGCTAGACTTCTTCTTTCGTCCCTCTGGAGAGAGGTCCGCCTGAGTCCCAGATAAACCTATGTAACTTCCAAACTACTCTCTTGCTCTGAGAGACTCTCTGCAATTGAAGAATGGACTCTTTCCTCAGAGCTGCATTAGCTAACTCTCCTTTTGCCCTTGTCCTCCTGCTAACCCAACTTCTCAGTAGGGCAATAGGTGGTTGTGATGTTTCTCTTCACAGGGCCTCTTTATTAAACACTGGGTTCTTGATTCGCATTGTTTCTGATTCACCCTGGTCAAGTCTGTTCCATTGGTCTACTTCTCTGTTTTTTAACCAGTACCAGATAGTTTAGATGACTGCTGCTTTATGATATAGTCTAGAAGTACTATTCCCACTTTGTCCTCACCTCTTTTCCTCATTTCCCTTTATATTCTAGATCTTTTGTTTTTCCAAACGGAATTTTGTTAATGTTTTGATCAAGTTCTAAAAGCATCCTCTTGGTAATTTGATTGATGCAATATTAAAAGTGCAAACTAACATTGGTAGTATTGTCATTTTTATTATATTGACACAACCTAGCCATGAGCACTAATATTCCTCCAGCTATTAAGTTGCTATTTATTTTTTTTTAAGGAGCATTTTGTAATTGAATCTGTGTAAGTCTTTTGTGTGCTTTGGTAGATCAAACTCCAGATATTTCGTGCATTTTGTAGTTATTTTGTAGTTATTTAATTATTGCTCCTTGGGTTTTGTAATTATTATGTAGACATGCAGTTGATTTTTAAGGGTTTATTTTGTAGCCTGAACTTCGATGAAGTTTTATTATCTCCGTGTCTTTGCTGATTCCCAAGCATTTTCCAGGTATACCATCATATCATCATCAGTTAGTAATAGTGTCGTCTCCTTCTTACCTATCTTTATGCCTTCAATTTCTTTCTCTTATTGCTGTTGCTAGTATTTCTAGAACTACATCAAATAGTAGTGTGGAGAGTAGACATCTTTGCTACACTCCCACATTTATTGGAAAGAGTTGTAGTGTATCCCTATTGCATATGATGCTTGTTTTTGATGTTAGATAGATGCTTTTTATAATATTAAACAAAGGTCTCTCTATGCCTATACTTTGTAGGGTTTTTAGCATAAGTGAATATTGTACTTTGTCAAAGGCTTTTCTTGTGCCTATGGAGATAATCATCATTCTTCATAGGGTGTAACCACTCTTTGGAACTGTCCTGTGGACTGACATGTCATCCAATCTTCCCTCTTCTCAGTTTATAGTACTAATAGTAATTGCTATTGACATTTATATAATACTTTCAAGTTTGGAAAACAACTTATGTGTTTAATCATCTCATTGTTTCCTCACAACAGTCCTGGGAGATAGATGCTACTATCATCCCCATTTTACAAATGAGGAAAATGAGCCTGAGAGGTGAAGTCACTTCTCCACAGTCACACACCTAGCAAGTGTCAAAAGCAGAATTCCAACTCAGGCCTCCCTGACTCCAAGTCCACTGCTTTATCCAAGTTTCCTTCCTATGGGGAAGCTTTCTATGGGTCTGATGTCTTAAGTGCCCCTGACACACCAAGATTTCTTAATTCTGTCCCATTGCCGAAGTACAGGGAAAGGAACTTGAGTGCCATATCCATCAGAACCTTTCTGAGCTGAGGCCACAGCTAGAGTTGGAGGCCTCCTTCGGTCAGCTTGGGAGTATGGCTTCCCCATGTTCTGAGATTCCAAAGAACAGATAAATAGGCAACTGTGACTTACATCCAAATAGCTTGTATGGAGTTAAGCCTGTAACATCATTCTTGTGGCATTTTATGTAGCCATTAGAAATGCTAAGTGCTGACTCCACGGAGACATCGGTTAAGACCTCAATCTCTACCATACATTTCTTCTGTGCTTGTACCTATACTTTTATACCTTGTTCACAAAATTTTTGATAGTAACCAAATCCAAGAAGAGTTCTTAGCTCTTGAAGCTCTTTGGATGTGGCCAGCTAATGAATGTTTTCTCTCTAATCTGGGTCAGATCTCACTCCCTGTTGAGATACTGTTACCCACACTAAATAGAGGAGCTGCAAAACTGGTACTTCTTCTTTGGCAGCTTCAGGCCAACATCTTCCAGCTGATGTGACACTTGTTTCATTTTTGCACATTCTTCCAAAAGTCTCTCCAAAGATGATGACGCTCTCTAGGTATACAAATACCTCTAGGTAGGTCGTGTTCCCAACCGCTTTCTCCATAAGCTATTGAAAAGTAGTAGATGACCTAAAGATTCCTGGGGACATATGCTCAAATCAGTAGACTCTTGTTAGGCATATGAAGGCTGTCTTCTCTTACCACTGGATTCTAATAATACATCCTCTGCACAGGGCTGAAAACCAGTGGCTTCCCTGGCAGACAGTCCAAGCATCTTAAATTTGTAGTACAGTATACTGGTTTACTTATTCTTCTCTTATTCAAAAGTGCGCCTCTGGATCTTTCTAGTCTTCTTCTGTCCCACCATTTTGGAGGAGGTATATCAACCACAGGATGCCCTGACAGTGCTATTGATGAACTCGATCAACACGATCAGATGGTTTTTAAGATCTTCTATCTCATAGAGGGCAACCTTCTCAGATGGCTTTTGAAACAGTAAGTTGGGTTGCGTGCTCCATGAGCACACACCACGTCCCGCTCCTTCAATGAGAACACACCATGATGTTCACTCCTTAATCCCTCTGTTCCTCGGGCACTGACGAGTCACCGAATTCAGATTCCTTTGGAATGTTGCTGAGGTGAAGGGGCCACATGGATTGTGACCTGCATCGTTGCCTGCGTTATTCTGTTAATATTTTGAATAGGCAATAATTGGTCTCGATCAATGCTGACACTTCAGGGATGTTCACCAGGTCAGTTAAGTCATAGAATCATAGATTTAGAGTTGAAAGAGACCTTAAGGATCATCAAGACCATCCCTCTCATTATGCAGCTGAGAAAGATGAGGTACCTAGACATTAAGTGACTTTGCCTACGGTCACACAGCTAGTAAATGTCTAACACAAGTTTTGAAGTCCAGCATTCTACCCAAGTGGGATGAACTTAGGGATGGTTGCAGGGGAAGCACTTCTTAGATCTGGGATCTCTGGGATCCCTGTTCCCAACCCCATTGCCATTTCATCAGTTTCTGCTGAACCAGGGCTCCATTTGCCTCTTGTGTATTCAGCATGCCCATGTCCATCTAGACCAGAGATGTTAAAGTCACAGGCCCTCAGGCAGCCCAAAATACTTCAAGTGCAGAACCAGATTAAAATGTAATTGAAAAATGTTTAACAAAATAAATAAAAATACATGTCCTAGATAATGCTAATTTATGGTTTTCTAAGTCAATACGCTGAGGGCAGAGATCCCTTTCTATTTGAGTTTTGACACCACTGAATAACACAGATCTCCCTGCCTTCAGCTATAGCCTACCCTGCTGCTGGTGGTCTATCTTCATTCAGGCTACCATATCCTCTGTTTCCTGCACCCTTTGTCCTTCTGGTTCAGGCTGTTCTATTCATTATTCTATGTTTCAGCAGACTTTCTATGTACATCTGCCTTGGAGTCTGGGTGATAGGGATGGCTTCTCACTTGGCCTCCATGGCCTATACATGACAATATGTTTTGAAGCCGGTTGAAGGCATTTTCCTTTGTTGCAATCCTCTTTCCCATTCTCTGTCTTCTCTTCAAATCATTCTGATCTCTGCCTCCACTGGTCATATACAATCTACTTCTTTCCCCTTCAGGACAAGCTGGGTGCACTGACAAATTCTCACCCAGCAAACCATGGCTCACTTGGATCAGATCCTCTTCATCTTCATCATCTAACTCTCAACTTGCGGAGAAGCCTGTCCATAAACGGCACAAAATCAGAGAGGATTTTCCCCCTTTGTGTTGTTAGATATTACTAAACTGGACATAGGCTCCCTACAGGATCACTGCTCTACTATATTGCCTCTCTGATCTTTGCAAGTGTTCCAGCATTGTGGTCTGTGATTCAAAGCTAATGAGATCTTAATGAGTTACTTAGGGTAGGTAGGATCACGATAAAGGATAAGGGGAAGAAGGCAGAAATTGTCAAACCTTATTCTGCTTCCATTTCCCCTGTCAAGGAGAATTATCTTCAGTCTGGGAAAGATGGAACAAAAATGGTTAACAAAAAAATTGACTCCAGAGGACAGGACCAGCCACAATGGGTAGAAGTTGAAGAAAGGCAAATTTAAATTTGATGGGATAAAAACGTTCAGAACAGGTAGAGTCCATTAGATCGTAAACTTGTTGAGGGCAGGTACCATGTTTTGTCTTTTTGTGTATCCCTAGCACTAAGCATGGTGCCTGACATATAATAGGGGCCTAATAAATGATTATTGATTGATCTGAGTTATCCAGAAGTAGAACAGGCTGCCTTAGGAGGTTCACTCCCACTCAGGGTCTTCAAGCAAAGGTTAGATGGCATGGTATGGTAAAGGAGAGTCCCATTCAGCTATGGCATGGTTACATGGCCTCTGAGGTCCCCTTCAACTCTGAAATTCTAGTATTCTGATTTTGTAAAGTAAAACCCAAAATAAGTGATGTGATGAGAAGAGAGAGCTTCAGCGCCCTCAGAATTCTCAGGTCGCTTGGATTAACCTGTGTTCCAGGACACTGAAACGACTGGTTACTGAGTTTTCTTTGGCAAATTGTGGGAATTTGTATAGGTGGTACAGTAATGAAGAGAGCAGATCCCTAAGGCCTCTAGGGGGAAAGAGAGCTCTGGGCCTTGAATCAGGAACACCAGAGCTCAAATCCAGCCTCAGACACTAGCTATTTGACACCCTTCCCTACCTCAGGGGGTTACTGTGAGGATCAAAGGAGATGCTATTTGTAAAGCAGAATGCTTTGTACATAGTAGGTGCTTAATCAATGCTTTCCCCTTTCTTCCATCTCCCACCCAAGTTCCTCAAGTTTTAAACAAACAAGTTGGATAGAGTCTTCTAAAGATAGTCCATTAAGCTTGACTTCAATTCATGGCAAATTTTGTGAACCTCTAGAAAGGGAAGGAATGTTCACTAAGAGCCAGTCTGGCTTCATCATGAACAGCTCATGCCAAACCAACTTCATTTCCTTCTTTGGTAGGACTAGTAAATTGGGAGAATGACATAGATTTTAGATACCTGCATTTCAGCACGGCATTTGGTGGACCCTCCCTCTACTGCTATCCTCATGGAGAAGATGAAGAGATGTAGAATTGATATAAGTACAGTTATGTGGAATCAGGCTGATTCAATGTCAATATTTGTAGGGAGGAAGGGGGAGAGTCTCTCTAGTGAAGTACCTTTGTGTGCTCACTGTCCCAACCCTTTTATCAATGAGTTGGATGAGAGCATAAATGGCATGCTTCTCAGATATGTGGATGACACAAGGCTGGGAAAAATCGCTAATGTATTGGATGGCAGGATCACAAAAAAAAAAGTCTTGAGTGGCTGGAAAGAATGATGGACCAAATCTGAATTTATCCCTACGAAATTTAATATTATCAAAGGCTTATACTTGAGTTCAAAAAATCAACCACACAAGTACAAAGTGTGGGAGCTCATGTGTAGAAGATCTGGACGTATAAGTAGCCTGAGAACTCAATCTGGAGGCCATGGCACAACAAAACCAATGAGATCTTAGGCCAAATTGGTAGGGGCGAAGTCTCCAAGATGAGGGAAAGCTTAGTCCTGCTCTTCTCTGCCTAGGTCAGCTACTTTAGGAGTATTGTATTCAGTTCTGGGTGTTGAGTGTTTAGGAGTAAGGAAAAACTGGACTATTTCTAGACAGTGGTCTGCAAACCACATACAGGATGGCTGGACCCTTAGAGATTATCTGTATCAACCCAACCTGTATCAATCAATTCATTTTAAAGATGAGAAAACTGAGGTCAAGAAAGAGGGACAAATGGTAACCAATCAACAAGTATTTATTTATTAAACACCTACTGTATTCTAGAGAGCAGCTAGGGGTAGCAGTGGATAGAGTACTGGACCTGGAGTCAGAAAGACTCATCTTCCTGAGTTCGAATCTGGCCTCAGACACTCACTAGCTGTGTGACTCTGGGCAAGTCGCTTAACCTTGTTTGCCTCAGTTTCCTCATCTATACAATGAGCCAGAGAAGGAGATGGCGAACCCTTCCAGGATCTTTGCCAAGAAAACCCCAAATGGGGTCAGGAAGAGTCAGACATGACTGAAAAAACAAGTGAACTACAGCAACAAATTATGCTAGACACTGTCCTATATAGTAGGGGTAGAAATGTGCTCTCCCTTGGGATTCCTTCTTCCCACCTTTTTCCTGCTTCCATTTATGTATTGTCTCTCCCTATTAGATTGTAAGCTACTTTAGGGCAGGGACAGTTTTCTTTGTCTCTAGGTATCTTTCTTTGTATCTCTAGGTATCTGGAGCTCATAGATTGGATAATAGGCCCAGGCCCTCAGAGTGATATTTACATACCAAAGAGTAACTGTTCCTCTTTTGGCCAGGAACCCTGAGAGTCTTCCCCTCCCAGTTTTGGGGTTTTTTGTTGGGTTTTTTTTTTTGAGTTTTGATTAAAGGGGCCATCCCTTGATTAACTTCTTAAAGAGGCCTATTTCCTGAATGGGCGTTACCTCACTCAAAGTGAGACCCTGAAAAGACCTTAGCCTGAAAGGTCCAGGGTCTCCCAATGCATCCTGGGCCATCTTCAGTCATCCTGGTGAATATCAGGCCACTGGACCCAGATGGCTCTGGAGGAGAAAGTGAGGCCAGTGACCTTACACAGCCCTCCCTCAGTCAAATCAAAGTCAACTGCAAATCATGTCATCATTTCCCTGAAATCATGGTCCTCTTTGAGAACTAAGGACAAACACACAACAACAGGATGGCTACCTGTATATTTTTGGTTTTGTTTTGTTTTCCATTTAATTTTTATTTTATTTTTCTTCTCAATTACATGTAAACAAAAAGGGGTTTTTTTGCTCTTTTTTTTTATTTAATATGTTTAGTTTTCAGCATTGATTTTCACAGGAGTTTGAATTACAAATTTTCTCCCCATTTCTACCCCCCTTCCAAGATGGTGTATATTCTGGTTGCCCTGTTCCCCAGTCAGCCCTCCCTTCTGTCACCCCACTCTCCTCCCATCCCCTTTTCCCTTCCTTTCTTGTAGGGCAAGATAAATTTCCATGCCCCATTGCCTGTGTATCTTATTTTCTAGTTGCATGAAAAAAAA
>CM053625.1:68989937-69037214 GCA_028646595.1 Phalanger gymnotis | reverse complement strand
TCTCATTTCTCTTCCCAGTTTTTCCTCTACTTCTCTAACTTGCTTTTCCAAATCCTTTTTGAGCTCTTCCATGGCCTGAGACCAGTTCATGTTTTTCTTGGAGGCTTTTGATGTAGGCTCTTTGACTTTGTTGACTTCTTCTGGCTGTATGTTTTGGTCTTCTTTGTCACCAAAGAAGGATTCCAAAGTCTGAGACTGAATCTGGGTGCATTTTCGCTGCCTGGCCATGTTCCCAGTCAACTTACTTGACCTTTGAGTTTTTCGGTGGGGTATGACTGCTTGTAGACTAAAGAGTTCTGGGAGGATGCGCTGCCACACCAGCAGTCCTCCTTCCCCAAGAACCCCCTACCCGAACTGGGCTTAGATCTTTAGCAGGCTCTTCACTCCCGCTGGGATCCACCACTTAATTCCTCCCACCAGGTGGGCCTGGGGCCAGAAGCAACTGCAGCTGTAGTTCTGTAGCTGCCCCACCTCCACTGCCCCAGGGGTGGGGGCCAAACTGAAAAGTCAGTCTCTGCAGCTTTTCCCACTAACCTTCTCTGTTGTCTTTGCTGTTTGTGGGTTGAGAGGTCTGGTAACTGCTGCAGCTCGCTGATTCAGGGCGCTAGGCACTCTCCACCCGGCTCCTGGTCTCCTTGGTCTGCACCGCCCATGCTGGGCTCTGCTCTGCTCAGCTCCACTCCCCTCAGCTCCCAGCTCCGTCCAGGATAGACCTTACCCAGAGACTATCCAGGCTGTCCTGGGCTAGAGCCTTGCTTCACTCCGCCACTTTGTGGGTTCTGCAGTTCTAGAATTGGTTCAGAGCCATTTTTTATAGGTTTTTGGAGGGACTTGATGGGGAGCTCACGCTAGTCCCTGCTTTTCAGCTGCCATCTTGGCTCTGCCCCTAAACAAAAAGTTTTAACATTTGTTTCTTTTTTTAATTTTGAATTCCATGTTCTTCCCTCCTTCCTGTCCCCCTTCCTTGAGAAGGCAAGTGATTTGACATAGATTATGCCTGTATGTTTTCATATATCTCCTCAAGCTAAGTATAGTTTTTACATTTTAATTTTTAAATTCAATAATTTTTAAATTTTAAAAATTCAATTAAACTTTATTTTAAAATATGAAAGCAATTCTTAACTTGTGGGCCTTTATTGTGCCTGGTAAAATTTGATCTTTGGCCTATCATTTACCATCTTTTAGTCTAGAGGAAGGCAGGGATGGTGAGGGGACTAGAGACCGTACTTTAGGAAGGCTAGTTGAAAGAACAGAAGATATTTCACCTGGAAGAGACTTATAGAGTATGTATTATCTGTCTTCAAGTTTGTGAGGGCTATTAATATGGAAAAAAAGATCAGAGTTGTTCTGTTTAAGGGAAGAACTAGGATCATTTGGCGGAAGTTTTAGCAAGAGAGAATTTTTAAATGCATACAAGGAACAGCTTCCTAACTACTGGAACCAGCCAAAGGGGAGTGGACAGTCTCAGTGGGTAGTGATTGTGCCATGAAGGAAAGTCTTCAAGTAGACGTTAGATGACCACTTGTCAAGGATGTAGTAGAAAGACTTTTTGCCCAGGTCTGTGTTAGAGATGACTTTTTGAGACTCATTCTAACTCAGATTCTATGAGTTTGTATTCCTAGCTTGATACCTGTTTCTGTCTTAAATAAAACCAGTACCAGATGTTGGGCAGCTAGATGGCATAGTGGATAGAGTGCCTGGATCTGGAAGTCAGAAAGACCTGGATTCAAATCCTGCCTCACACTGTAACTAGCTGTGTGACATGAGGCACACTTCTCTCAGCTACAGTGTCCTCATTTCTATAAAATAGAGATGATAGTAGTGTCTGCCTTACAGGTTTGTTAGTGAGGATCAAATCAGATACATGTGTGAAATGCTTTGCAAACTTTCAAGCACTATTTAAAGGTTAGTTATTATTGTCATCATCGCCATCATCATCGTCACCATCATCATCATTATTATTAATCATTATTCTAGCTTTGGCAGCTTCTCAGCGCTGACATGCTCTTTCTGTCCCCTATGAGCCCAGCTCACTACCTATGATGTCCCCCTTTTTAGGATGGAATCATTTTGTCCTTTGGATCTGAGACCAGTTTGCCCTCATCCTCCACTCCACCTTTAGGGCCTCTAGACACATCTCCCTCATAGAATAAAACTACTTCCTGTCAATCCCCTGGCTCACTACTTGGCCAAAGTTTACAACAGCCCTTACCTTACAGCTGCATCCTTGCCTTGAGTTGTGTAAAAAATTCAGCCAGAGTTGTAACCGGAGATTGACTCCATCTGTTGAATGGCCAAACCTTCTGTCTACTTAATGAAGCCTCAGACCAACTCAGTCTTGGGATTAGGATTGTTATTGAAGAAGTAATCCCTTTTTGAATATATGTGCAGGTAACTACTGCCAAAATCTGTCTGCCTCGTTGTAGGAATTACATAGGTAAAAACCTAGTTTTTATTATGCTTAAGCATAGATTCATATCTCTGACCTCCCCCCAAAAAAACCTGAACAAAAATTAGGATTCTAATAAGACCTCTTATAGACAAAATTATGTCATAGTGACAGAAATAATTTTTCAACATATTGCAATCTTGTGCATTCCACTTAGGCCATAAAAATTAGACTGATTCATAATCCCATGCTTCCTTTAATGTCATAAAAATTGAAGAGATTCACTTGAGTAGTCACAATCTCATATATCCTCTAAGGAAACAAACCTAGTTAAATTGAATCTATAGGTAAACTAAGTCAGGTTACAGATTAATCACTGTTTGCAAAATCCTACACTTAACAAAACCACAAGGCTACATTGTGAAGAAGTCATAATGGACTAATTGAGAGAAAGGGATTTACATGTCACAAAGACTTGACGTCAGGGAAATTCTCCCCCAATAAAATATTTTGGGGAGGTTTTAAAGATGTTGTACTCTGCTCTTTCTCTCGTTTGGTTTCCCTCAATATTATTATTCCAAAAGTCAGGTTTTGGTCAGGTGAGGTTAATATTAACAGAAGACAGGCTTTTAGTTAATCAGAAATGACAAGAGGAATGGCCCTGAGCACTGAATAATAAAAATTAATCATAAGAAGTAAAAAAATTAAAAAATTCTCATTATAGGCTATTGTCAGGAGCTGTCACATCACTGGGCTCTTGGAATTTCCTCAAGCTATAGTCTCATTGTCTTTCCCCTACCCTGCAGATCTAGTCATTAAGGAAAGGCTGAAGACATTCCAAAGACAGTCTGTGACCTTTCCCGGAGTTAATTAACCTTCAGCTATTGAAGTGTCTGTCTGGTTTTGTTCAATGATTTTTAACTTTTCTTCTCTTTCTCTGCTCCCTTCTCCCCTTCCCCATTATTTGTCGGGCCTTACTTTTCTCTTCCAAAGATGATTAGATCAAAAGATTACTTGGAATTTCCAAACTCACCCATTCTGGTCAGAGTTTGCAGTCTGACAATTTCCTCTGCCTGCTTGTACCAATGCCTACCTTGCTTTATCCCTGAGCATCTCCCCTTTTACTATTTCACTGACTGCCTGAACGTGCTATGTGGCTTTTTGCCATCAGCTTCATCCACAGTCCATATTATTACCATCTTTTGCTCTAAACCTTTCTTTACTTCAGGCAGTATGGTGGAAAAAGCATTGGACCCAGAAATAGGAGAGTTGGGTTTAATTAACCAAACAATCAACAGGCATTTTTTAAAGTACTTGTTACATGCCAGGCACTGTGCTAGATACTGGAGATACAAGTACAAAGCCAAGTATGGTGATGCATGCTTGTACTTCCCACCATTACAGGGGAGGCTGAGGCTGGTGGATCTCTTGAGCTCAGGGATTCTAAACTGCAGTGGGCTGTGCTGAGGAGGTGTCAGAACTGAGATAGACATTCATATGATTAGATCTTAGGAGAAGGGATTGCCTAAGGAGGGACAGGCAATGGGGCCAGGTCAGAAATGAAGCAAGTCAAAATTCCTGTGTCCATTAATAGTGGGATTGAGCTCATGAGTCATCTCTGAATTTTCAGTCTGGGTCACATAAGGAGACAGAGTCTATAAAAACAAACAAACAAAATTCTAAATTAAAAAAATTATAAACAAGCAAAGGAATGAAACAACCTCTAATTACAGGGAGTTTAAATTCCAATGGGAAGACAACAAGTACATATATAAATATATATCACTATTGCTTCCCAGTTGTGTAACTGGGCAAATCTTTAAACAATTCTGTTTCTTCTTTTATAAAAGGGGAATGATAATATTTGCAGTCTCGAACTCCCAAAGTTGTTATGAGGGAAGTACATTGGAACTTTAAGATGCCATCAAACTGGGAGCTGCTATTATCATTACTGTAATTTTAAAGACCATGCTTGTGATTAAAGACCTTGCTTCCTCTACCAAAGCAGATCTGCCCTTGCTTTGTGACTTAGATCATTATAGAGCTGTCAGTGTACCCTGAGAAGTCAGGTGACTTGTCCAAGGCCACACAGCCCATATACATCAGAGGCATTTGAACCCAGGTCTCTGTGACACAATACTGCTATGTTTTGACCGCTTTCTGAACTCTATCCCTCACATACTTGGCTTATGAGGAATGTCGACTTATGAGGGCTACTGCTTTAGTATCAGTGGAATAAAGTCTTTGTTAATGCTGTACTTTCCTACAAGAAACTGGATTAGGTTTAGACAGCTAGGTGGCATGGTGCAGAGCTAGCCTGTCCAAGTTACTTAATCTGTCTTGGCCCATTTCCTCTTCTATAAAATGGGGATGATAATAGCACCCACCTCTCAGTTGTTGTGAGGAACAGATGCCTTATGTAAAGCTCTTTGCAAACCTTAAAGCAATGTATAAATGCTAGCCATTATTCAAAGCATGACTAAATTCAAGCTTCTCTAATGTCCTGGGCTACTGCCACGGAAGGGAGGCTGTCTGTTCTTTGACACAGACCTGTTTACATCCCAGGCTGAACTTCTGTAGTGGGCATTTTCCTTGAAGTCCTACTCCAGATATCTTAGGTTACAATGGAGATCGTAATACGATGGAGATGGAGGCTTCCTCTCCCTTCCTGAACTACTGAAGGGTTTCTTGCTTTGTCCAGCACTTAGCACGGTGCTAGACACATAGTAGGCACTTAATAAATGTTCATGGATTGATTGATCAAGGGAAAGGTCAGGCCGAAGCTGAAGCTGGTTCTTTTTTTTTTCCTTTTTCTTTTACTAACTTTTTAAAAATTCATTTTGAACTTAAAAAGACAAAAAACCATTTCCATGTGCACAGTACAACATAAAAGAGGATTCAATATAAAACTATGAATTTCCATTTCACACTATTTCTTTTTATTTTGAAAAACTGTGCGATAAATACTACACGTGATTCTCAAAGCTACTCTGCTTTTCTCTGCTCCCTTCTATGTTTTCTTTTGTTCTCTGCTGTGCACTTTTTCTCCCTCCCTCCCCGCCCTGCCATAGAGGCTACCACTAGGAATGAAAATGTATATCTGTAAAATCATATTATACATGCTTCTGTTTATCAGTTCTTTCCCTGGAAGAGGATAGCATCTTCTTTCATAGGTCTTTTGTAGTTTTGAGCATTTATAATACTCAAAATGACTTAGCTTTTCAAAATTGTCTTTAGAACAAGATTGCTGTTAACTGTGTACAATGTTCTCTTGGTTCTGCTCATTTTGCTCTTCATTATTTCATCAAGTCTTTCCATATTTTCCTAAAATCAACCAAAGCTAGTGCTTTTCTAATAGACACCGAGGGCCTCCTAGTAGGTTTTGCTTTTCCTGATATGAGTCCCTTGGCTGGTCCTGGAGCCACCATGGCAGATGCTGATACTCCCTGTCTCTGACCCTAAGGACACGGACATCCCTGAGGCTCTTTGTTGACCAATGAGAACCCTAGAGCTGCTGCCAAGTAAGTAGGAGATGCTAGAAGAAACTTCAGATGCTCACAGGAGGACCAGGAGCAGAGCTGCTTCTTTAGGGTATGACTCTAATCCCTTAGTGCCCTGTGTCCCATGAAGGAGCAGTGGTAACAGCAACCTTTAGAGAATGTACATCTACAGAGATGCTTGCTGCTTCCCAGGGTGCTGTCTGCCCTCTCTTGGGTGTGAAGGGGCCTTTGATTTCAGAAGCCCTTGTAGGTTGAGGAAAGGAACAAAGTGGGCTCAAGCAGAAGGCCAGAGGGTTGAAGAAATCAGTGGTGCCAGTGGATGCTGTGTTTGGGGCCAGGGGAAGATAAGCTGAAGTAGAGGAGCAGCTAAATGTCTGAGCAAAAGCAGAGCAGGATCAGTGTCTCTGGTGAAGGAATAGCAGAGATGGCCTGTTAGGGAGTTGCCTGTGAGAAGGAAGGAGAAGGGAGTAAAGATATGGCACCTACTGTGTGTCAGGAACTGTTCTAAGTTCTGTTTACAAATACTGATCCTCACAACAACCCTGTGAGGTAGATACTGTTATTATTCTCATTTCTACAGTTGAGGAAACTGAGGCAAACAGGGATTAAGTGACCAGGCAGCTAGTAATTGCCTGAGGGAAGCTAGGCGGCTCAGTGGATAGAGCGGCAGGTCTGGGGTCAGAAAGACCTGAGTTCAAATGTGGCCTCACTTACCAGCTGTGTAACCCTGGGCAAGTCACTTTACCCTGTTTACCTCAGTTTTCTCATCTATAAAATGAGCCAGAGAAGGAATGGCAAACTACCCCAGTATCTTTGCCAAAGAAAAGGGTCACAAAGAGTTGGAAATGCCTGAAATGACCGAATCACAATTGTCTGAGGCCAGATTACATTTAGGACTTCCTGATTCCAGGACCAGCCCTGTCCACTGTATCACCTAGCAGCCTCTATAAATAGACATGTGTATCTAGTGAATCTATGTGCAAGTATAAGAATATATGTATATGTATGGTAAAGGGGTGTGATTTTGTGTATGTGAGGATATATGTGTCCTCTGTGCTTATGATTATGTATGTTTGTAGGTGGGAATCAGTATATGCATTGTACCTGCCAATGTATGTCCATGAATGATTTGGGCGTGATTGTACAAGTGTGCAAGAGTATACGTGTGTACTGTATCTGTGTATGTTGGAGGGAGATGTCAGTGTGCGTATTATGCCTATGAGGGTATATAGATATATTGTGCCCGAGAATGTGCATTGGCACGGGAGAGCGTGCTGTGGACCAACCTGGCCAGTGATGCTCTGTCCCAGAATTTAGGATCTGGTGGTTTGGGCCTTAGTGCTCAAGACTGTGATCAGAAAGTTGGGCCATCCGTCTTGTGTCGTTTTCCACGTCTCTCACAGGAGGCAAGCTCAGGGAGCAGTCGCAGGATCCTGGAAAGTGTGTGTTCATCAGATAACTGGGCTTAGCAATACTGAGCAGACCTGGAGGCTGAGCTGAGGCTGATCAGACAGGTCAGAGAAAGAAGCAAAGTAGAAGAGGTGCAGGACCATAGGATCACAGATGAAAGTGTTAGAAAGGACCTGAGAGACCACCAAGTCCAACCTCCTTATTTTATAGATGAAGAATCTGAAGCCCGGGGAGTCTATGGCTTGCTCAAGATCACACAGGCAGTAAATAAGTCACCAGTGAATATTTAAGCCCAGATCCTCCCTCTCCACACTCAGAGCTCACTTCACTAATGGAGGCTGCCTCAGCAGCATGAAGCCCAAAGAGGACCTGGTAGGGAGTCTGCTGAGGTCCAGCTGTTTTCTGGGTTTATCTGCAGCCTTTGATCCAAAGCAAGCCTAGGTGGACTGTTCCCCTTCCTCCACACAGTAGACTGACTCCTCTGAATTTCCAGGGACCTCATTTTTCACTAGTTAAGATCACCTACTGCCTGTGTTAGAGAAGAGGGGCTGCATTCTTAGGCCAGGTTAGGGTTGGAGAGGAGTCTGAGGGGGACTGGGACAATGGACTTTGCTCCTGGGGAGAAAAAGTGAAGAAAATTTGGTCTAGACTTGAGCACAAGCCATGTCAGCTGGGCATTCGACAGCATTGGTCGATTTTGTGTGTGTGCGTGTGTGTGTTGCTGGTGGGAAGATGAGGGTACCAAATGAATATATTTAATGGTAGCATCTGAACACCTAGTGGGGCAGCTAGGTGGCGCCATAGTGCACAGAGCCCCAGGCCTGGAGTCAGGAAGACTCATCTTCCTAAGTTCAAATGAAGCCTCAGTCTCTTACCAGCTGTGTGGCCTTGGGCAGGTCATTTCACCCTCTATGCCTCAGTTTCCTCATCTGTAAAATGAGCTGGAGAAGGAAGTGGCAAATCACTCCAATATCTTTGCCAAGAAATGGGATTTTGAAGCGTCAGACACAACTGAAATGACTGAACAACCACAAACATCTGAGTATCTTCCCCAGTATATAGAAAACTGGGAGTATCCTCCCCAGAAAACCGGCTGAGGTTTGAGGTACTTTGTGGGTTAGCATACATTGAATCAGTCAATCAGTAAACATTTATTACAAGCCTACTGTGTGCCAGGCACTGTGCTAAGCACCATGAAAACCATAACTTGTGAGTTCCCATTATAATCAGAGGACACGTTAGTTCAAGATTAAAAAAAAATTAAACAGCAAAGCAAAATAAATAATGAGGTAAAATCCAATCTCTTCCATTCACATAGGAGAAGATGATTCCAGAGCTCTTTCTATCACTGCTTTGGGAACACAGTAGGGAATATGTGCTACCAAGAATAAGGAGCGAAGGAAAAGGGGGCATGGAGTAGCCATCAAAGTGCAGAGGCATTCGGTACCTACAAACCTAGCGGGGGACATTCCTGCTGGCAACAAAATCACCCTTCTGCCTGCATGATATACTCAGCCTCCACTACCTTCTTTCTGGAGTAGTTCATCATGGCACAGAGGGAACACTTGAAGACGAGGCAGGCCAAGCAGAGGCTCTCATAAGGCTTGCCAAGTTGACAAGGCTTCAGATATGGACCTGGTGACAGGCAGTGTGTCGTCATCTGAGAAACAGCAAAGCTAAGTTCATAGAGTCTCTAATAGACTGGCAAAAGTACAATGAGCTTTCCAACCACAGTAATTCTCAAAGATCATCTACCAGGTTGGGGAGTTCCTGAACTTTTCTAGTCTGTGCACCCAATAACTTTCAGTAACCCTTCCCATGCTACCTCCTATTCTATACGAAAACGAAGAAATTCTTGAGTTTATTATGTGCACATTGGAAATAAAAAAGAGAAATTGAGAATAGAAGTGAAAATCCTGATTTACAGAGAGGTCGTTATAAACAGAACAAAGGCCTTTTGGAATATTTCAATGTGATAATAGTGATGATATTTACCAAATATTCCCCATAGTGCTATAAACTTTGGGAGCCCCTCGTTATGAAAGAAATATTTCCTCTCTGAGTTCATTTGGTAGGTATCTGCTACCAAATAAATTTACCACAATGAAGAAATTATGGAGGTAAAAACCCAGACTTTATTATTATGCTTAACCATAGGTTCAGGCTTCAGAGAAAACCCAAACAATCATTAGTATTCTTACAAGCAGGCAAAATTACATCAGCGACAGAGAGATAATTCTTTTACATATTTCAATCTTATACATTCCTCTTAGGCCATAAAAGTTAAAGAAATGACTTCCTTCAACGTCAAAAAAGTTGAACAAACTTAAGCAAAGTCCATAATCCCATACATCCCCTAAGGAAACAGACTTCATCAAATAAACTCTACAGATAAACCAAGTCAGGTTACAGATTAAACTACATTTAAAGGGTTCAAAAATAGTCAAATTGAGGAGGAAGATTTATGTGTTACGAAGAGATCAGGGATTGTTGAGGTTCTTTTTCTGGCTTCTTATCTAAAGAATGTTTAGGCTTTAAGTACATTTTCAGATTTTGGGCAAGTGAGGTTAATATTAATAGAAGATAGGCTTTCAGTTAAATGAAAGTTGCAAGAGGAATAAAAGGAAATTAAAAATCAGTAATTCCTATTATACTCTCTACTAGATCATAAAGGTTTGGGGATATGTTCAGGGGGAGGGAGTTTCTTAACTTAATAATTTCAGTAAGGTGTAGCAGGAAAAGTGCTTGCTTGAGAATCATATGGACTTGATCAAGGTCACCCAATCGGTTAGTGGTATATAGAAAGAGTAGAACTAACTCAGTACCCATTGGGTCCCTTCTCTCCTCTGGACCTTGGCTTCTTCATGTGTGGATTTTTTAAATTATTTTTTTCAATCAGCAAAAATCCGCCGTCTCTCCTTCCCCCCTGCCCCCGCGATTGAGAAAGAAAAACAAACCCCTATTATAAACACATATAGTCAAACAAAACAAATTTCTACATTGGCCATGTCCAACAAAAAAACTGTCTCATTTTATACTCTGAGTCCTCCAATTCTCTATCAGCAGGAGGCAGTGCATGTCATAATAGCAGGCAGCTAGGTGGCAAAATGGATGGAGGACTAGACCTGGAGTCAAGAAGAAGTGAGTTCAAATCTTGCCTCAGATACTTACTAAATGTATGAACATGGGCAAGTTGCTTAACCTCTGTCTGCCTCAGCTTCCTCATCTGTAAAACGAAGGTGGTAATAGTAGCGCCTTCCTCCTAGGGTCGTTGTGAGGACAAAATGAGATAATGTTTGTAAAGCACTGTATAAATGCTAATCCTCTGGCACTTCCATTTGTAAAATGAAAAATTCAGACTAGAATATTCAAGAATCATTCTAGCCCTGACCCTCTGTGAATTCCATGGGATCTCTGAATTAATTTTCTTACAGTGAAATTTAAAAAAAAAATCATCTCTATCAGTGCAGATCGTAGCTACTTCCTACTCTCAAATTCTATGCTATCTTTATCCATTTCTTCCCAAAAATCATGTATGGAAGATCCACCGATACCAAATCCATTCATCTAATTCCTTTAATATCTTGGAGGTCCTCAGTGCACCACTTGGGCTATCTCTGTGCTATCCCTTGCTCTCATTACACGCCTGGCCCGCCTCCAATGTCTTTTACCCCACTTTCAATCACAAGTTATTGCAGGTCATAAGCCGACTCGTTCACCCACCATGTTTATTTCCATTGTCCTTTGGATGATTCGTCAATTTAATTCTTGTGAGATCATGGTGTTCCATGATTTGCACGTTCATAGTAACGGTGAGATAATGCTGATGTTAAATAGATGAGCTTTGGTGACATTGAGCAGGAAGCTTTCTTTTTTCTTGGGTATGACATTATTGTATTAATGCTTCCTGAAACAGCACTGGTGTTTTAGACTGCCATGTTAGACTGTTCCGTTGATTTGGAAATAGTTTGCAGGCCACTATAACTCTCAGTTCTTTTTCTGTTGTCCCTCTAGTCTGCCTCTCTCGCCCCACTCCATCTGCCCTCCCTTGAAAAGAATAAGAACCTTTGTAACATGTATTCCCACATTGGCCATATCTGAAGGTATATGCCATTGAAGAGTTTTCTGTGGAATTTCATTAAATAAATGTTTTGTTCATCTATAGGTGCTGCAGATGATACAAATGACCTCAGCCTCCCAATGCTTAGAATCCAATAAGGGAAGGCATGAGTTAGTACCTGGATACACACACACACACACACACACACACACACACACACACACACACACACACACACACACACACACACACACACACCCTTCAATCTTCTTTCTTCCCCCAGCAAGGTGTTTGCTCCTTCTTGGTTTTGATGGGTGAGCTTGGGAGTTTAGACAGGTTTTGCTTAGGAGTCCAGTATGGTTAGAGGGAATTGATGGTTAGAGGGAATTGAAGAGTGACCTTCGCTTGATGGCAGGACAAAAGAACAGCGAAGAACTCTCTGCATCTCAGTACCTGCAGTGAACTAGGACAGCAGTTCTCAAAGTGCGGTCTGCAAACACTGAGGGTATGGATACCCTTTCAGAGGATCCACAAGGTCAGAACTATTTTTATAATAATACTAAAATATTTCCCCTTAAAAATACTCCTCTCTTTTCCAACTATATAGCTTCATGAGTCTAGATTTTCTTCATCTACTTCAGCCAAAGCAACGTATCACAAAAGATTGATTAAATGCAGAAGCAGATAGGAGAATCTAGCTGTCTTCTATTAGCCAGATATTAAGGAGATCTGCAAAATTGTGCCACTCATGTCACTAAATTCTTTTTATTTTGAAATAAGTTATTTCTCATTTTTAAAATACTATGTTCACTGTCAATGGGTTTATTGTTATTTTAATGATTAATAAATTAATAATTTATCGCTTTTAATTTCTAATATGACAAATATAGATAGCTATAACCCACATAAACACAAGTTCTTTGGGCTCCTCAATAGTTTTTAGAAGTATAAAAGAGTCCTAAGACCAAAAAATTTGAGAACCACTGACATAGAGAAAGCCCATTGCTGGGCTTATTATACAGCAGAGACTTAGGTCTCCGAGTAGACATGTGGGAGCAGTTTTATTAAATGTTCTTTGCCTTCTTTGCAGCGGTACTTGTTGTAATGGAATTCTGGAGAATCTCATTTTTTCATAGGAGACAATTTAGTAAGGAAAATGGGCTGGTGCAGTTTTGAGGTTATGCCCAGAGAGGATGGTGGAGTGGGATCTTGGGATTCTGCATTGTCAGCTTCAGATAGCTCCTCATTCAGGGTCTTGACTATGACCTGAGTCCTAGAAGTGGGAGTGACTCAAGCTGTTCATTCAAGACCCCAGCTTGTCTAAGTTCAGTGGAAATAAGATTCAGATTCTTTCCTTGCACTGTATAGTGCTAGAGCATTGAAGACAGAACCTTGCAGGGAGGTTCCATGGAGTCACCTGGAGAGGACAAAGCTGCTTGTATAAAAAAAGAGACAGAAGGATAAAATAGGGATCTAATTCAAGCACAGATTTAGAACTATAGAATATTTGATATGAAAGGGCCTTTGTAACAATCTTGTCCATCATTTTACTGCTAGGAAAGCTGAGGCCCAGAGAGACAAAGTCATTTGCCTAGGGTAACACAGTCTGGTACTTTTCCTTCTGGGGTTGGTGACCCTCCCTCTCCACCCTCCTTTAGTGTTCTCTAGTATTGATTATCTCTGATTTATCCTTCGTGTATCTTGTTTGTACCTCATTGTTTGGGTATTGTCTCCTTGTAAACTCAGAGGAGGGCCTGTTTTTGCCTTTTTTTCCCCATGCCCAATATTTAGTGCAGTGCCTGGCAAATGATAGATTCTAAGTGTAAATGCTTCTTCCTTTCCTTTCCTAGTCTGTTCTCCTTAACCCTAACTCTAATTCTCATTCTTCCTTCTTCACCTATTCCTGGGGTCTGCTAACCACACCCACTGGCACTGTTCAGCCTCTTTGGATTCACCGTGCCTCGGGTCCTGGATCTGAAATGTCCCGGAAAACATGGCATCATAGACAGGAAGCTGGAAGGGAAGTTAGGAGTTTAGTCTAGTCTAGGCTGGTCTAATTCCTTCATTCTGCATGTAAGCAAGGCCTCAGGTGGTTAACTGATCATTTAAGTATCAGCGCCAGGTCCCTTGGACTCCAAACCCAGCCCTTATTACATTCTCTGTCCCGGCAGACCATAACCAGCTTGGCTCACCCTCTCATTTCCTGTTGGCCCAACCTGGGATCTAGCCAGGACCCCTGTTATAGAGTCTAATGGAGCACTCAGAGGGAATTCTGAGCAGAGCAGTGAGTCAGGTGCCGGGCTGCAGTGAGCAAGGATTCTGTTCACGCAGGACCCGGTGAGGAGAAGAAGGATGGGTGGTCCTGGGCCTCGTACCTGGAGGAGCAGAAGGCCATCGCAGCGCCCCTGGATCTCTTCCATGATGTGAGTTCTGGAATTTCCATGTGGGAGATCCTACCTGACTTCCTACCCCAGAGCTCAGGACCCTGAGGAGGCCCACTGTGGCCTGGTCTCTGATGTTATTGATGTGTTTGGTAGAGGAGATAGAGAAGGCCAGAGCTGGAGGAGAGGCTGGGAGGGCGAGGAGCCCCAGGTGTTGGCCAGCTCCTTGACTCACCTCTGGGCTTCCTGTCCCTTAATTTCTGTGCTTCCCTACTTGCTCCCTGGTGTTTAGTTCTCAATCCATGAATATGTTTGGTAGGGAAAAAGGTAGGCGACAAATGTGACCCATGTGCTAGCTCATCACCCTGCCAAAGTTCATCAGCTTCAGTCTTATTCCCAAGCAGGCCATGCTCGTGCGCTCTCTGTCTCTCTGCCTCTCTGTCTCTGTCTCTCTCTCTCTCTCTGTTTCTCTCTCTCTCTCTCTCTCTCTGTCTCTGTCTCTTTCTGTCTTGTCTGTCTCTGAATCTCTCTGTCTGTCTGTCTCCTGATTTTTCCCAGAAGCATCATTCCCTGTAGGCCTTTTCTCTCCCTTCCCCAACAATGCTTAGACAAGCCATGGGGTTGGGCTTCCTCGACCTTCCCTTTCCACCTCCCCAAGACCCTTACACTGGATCAGGGCTGTGCCTGCCCCTCGTTTTTATCTTCCAGTGCCAGGCCTTCCCTCAGAACAAGAATGGTTTCAAACTGGGCATGAAGCTGGAAGGAATCGACCCTCAGCACCCATCCATGTATTTCATCCTGACCGTGGTGGAGGTGAGCTCTGTACAGTGTGCCACTAGTGGGGCGGGAGGCTCGGAAGGAGGCCCGGCACCAAACAATGAAGCTTTATAGTGTGTGTAAGCGCTGCAGGTTTACAAAAGAGTGATCTCCTTTGGGTCTCCTGCTTATCTGGGAAGATATGCAGGTTTAATGGAAGATAGAAGAGGGAAGGCACTAGCAGTGAAGACTGGGAAAGGCCTTTTATAAAAAGTGACATTTGTGCTGAGAATGATATCTCGGAGGGCAGAGGCTGGTTCCCGTTTCTCTTTGTGCCCTCTGTATCTGGCTCAGAGTCTGGTACAAAGTGGGCACATGTTTTTTGACTATCAAAAATAAGTAAACAAATTGAGGGCCAATGACAGAGCAGATGTGGGACTAGATGAGGAAACTGAGGCCTAGGGAGTTTTAGTGACTTACCCTAGGTTACAGAGGCAATAAGCATCTGAGGTGAGATTTGAACCCAGGCCCTAGGACTCCAGCATCAGTGCCCCTTTCAATATTATAGTCAGTGATGGCTTTGGGGTTTCATGGTTGTTCAGGAGAATAGTGGTGTGGGGCAGAGGGAGGAGTCAGGAAAAAGACCTCGTTTTTTTTTTAGCAAGAGATGAATATGCTGTTCTCATTTTGGGACATGTTGAGCTTGAGGTGCCAAGTGGGCATGCAGGAGGAGGTGTCCTTGGCAAATGGAAGCTACTGGGGCTGACCTGGAACTTAGGGGAGAGTGGTCAAGGATGGAGATTAGAAGTTGAGAGTCACCGCTGTGAAGGTAACCCTGGGAGGAGATGATTGTGCCAAGGGAGAGAATTTTGAGTGAGATTAAAAACCGAAGGCCAAAGCTAAGTTCTCCAGGTTCCTCTCATTCCCATTTCCCTCCATCCCAGGAACAATCTAAACTCTATGCCTGCATCTTTGCATCCCCCAGTACCTAGCACAGTGCCTGGCACATAGTAGGTGCTTAATAAATGCTTGTTGAATGAATGAATGAATGAATGAATGAGAGGCAAGGAGAACGTGAAGGAGGAAAGGTGTATGAATTGGGAAGGAGAGGGACTGGAGAGAAGTCAAGGTTAGGCTGTTGGCCCCTAGCTCAGCCCCTGGCCTAATACTAGACTTTCTGTCCCTTGAACTCTTGTGTCTCCCCTCTTGCTAGGTTTGTGGGTACCGAATGCGTCTGCACTTTGATGGCTACTCTGAGTGCCATGACTTCTGGCTCAATGCAGATTCCCCCAACATCCACCCCGCCGGCTGGTTTGAGAAGACTGGACACAGGCTACAGCCCCCCAAAGGTAAGGCTTGGCCAAGGCCGGCCCCAGAGCAGGACGGGCTGGTGGATGTGTCTGCCCTATCCCTCCATGCCTTCCTTAGCCCACCTCTTCTCTCCCCACCCACTCCCTGCATGGCCACCAAGTCCTGGAGGAAGGGGGGTAGGGCTTGGTGTTCCTCGGCAGGAAAGAGGCTCCTGAACTCCTGGGGCTGGAGGTAGGTGCCCTACTTGACTGCTGGGGTCTATCCCTTTCATGCTCCCGTGTCCCCCAAGGACCAAGCCATGCCCCAGCTTCCATACCCTGCTCTGTTTGTTCCCCCTGAGGGGACTAGGTTACAAGGAGGAGGAGTTCAGCTGGAGCAACTACCTCCGAAGCACCAAGGCCCAGGCTGCCCCCAAGCACCTGTTTTCCAGCCACAGCAATGTAAGTGACTAAGTCCGCATCCCCCACCACCATGCCAGGAGAGGCTCTCCCTCTTCTTTTTCCTTCAGACCAGGGAGATGGCAACTTCATCCCCAACCCTGAGTAATTTTGAATGGTCATTTACCCTACCTGGGCTTCCATTTTCTCATCTATAAAATGTAGGGGTTGGACTAGATGACCTTTGAGGTAGCTTTCAGCTCTAGATTCATAAGCCAAGAATCCTGCCCATCTCTTGGATCAGGGAAGTGAGTGATTTCTCCTCCCTACACAGGCACAAAGGATACGCCCTTCTCTGGTCCAGACCCAGGGAGGTGCTTGTTGGTCTCAGGGAAGTGGTGGGAGCCACACAGTTCTGTTCAGGGCAGGGAAGACAATCATGAATTCCCAGGGCATTCTCCTCGTGCCCTTCCTCAGCTTCCCCTGATGAATGCCATGTACTGGCCAGTCATCCGTCTCAATCCCTCAGAGCAGCTCCCTCGGAAGGAGCTTTGCGAGATTGAAAGTGAGTTGAGAAATCTAGTAGAATGTAAGCCCTTTGAGGGTAGAAACTGGCTTTGGTTTTGTATTCTCAGTGCCAGGCACAGGGTAGGTTCTTAATAATTTTTAAAAATTGAATTAGATTGAGGGCTTGGCACCAAACTTACCCCTGTTTCCCCAACCTCCTTCTCCCCAAGAGTGACCTGGAGGCTACTATCTCTTCTTTTGTCATTGGACTCAAGAGTGGGACAGTGGTTTTGGGCAGGGACAGAAGCCTTAGTTTGGTCTGGGACAGAGGGGCTCATGTTCCCCTACAGAGCTCAGTGCCCACAGGCTTCCAAGTGGGCATGAAGCTGGAGGCTGTGGACCGCATGAACCCCTCCCTCATCTGTGTGGCCAGTGTCACCGACGTGGTGAACGGGCGTTTCTTGGTGCACTTTGACAACTGGGACGACACTTATGATTACTGGTAACGGGAGCAGTCCTGGTGTGCAGGGGCTGGGGTGGTGATCTTGGGATCAAAAACTGGAGAAGTGGAGGGACAGAACCAAAGAAACAAGTGCTGTCTTAGCCTGAGACTTCCATGCCAACCCTCAATATTCCCCTCGGTGAAGTGGAGGGAATGCTAACTCTGGAGTCAGAGGGCTTAGGTTCAAATCCTGTCTGTCTCTATCACACTCTTTCTGTGGACTTTGGGCGAGTCCTTTTTAGGTCTCAGTTTCTTCACCTGTAAAATGAGAGAGTGGGACTAGGTGACCTCTTTGGCATCTTCCAGCTCTAGATTTATGATCTGAGTATATAAAATCCCTTTCCACTCTCAATCTATGATCCTTTAACCACAGTGTCTGCACCACCTTTATGACCTCCAGCCCCTGTACTTCTTACCAAGGTTAGCAGAGCTTTGGGACCACTGTGGGCAAGGACACCTTCTCAGGGCCAAATAGAATTGGACCTCGTTTCCGTCCCTTTTTCTGCCCCTCATTTCAGGGGCTCCAGGAGGTGACTAGCCACTCTAAGGCCAGGCCTCTTTCTTTCTACCTCCTCATCCCCACCTCTTCCTCTTTCTCTCCACTCCTTTACCTCATTCTTTCTTTGTTCCTCTCTCCTTTTTCTTCAAAGGTGACTGCTACCTCTTTTCTAACAGACCTGGGCATTCAGGAGTGGAGAGTGCCTCAAGGCCCTGGGGGCCTTAGCAGAGCTGAGCTAATAGGGGGAGGGAGGAAATTTCACTAAGGAGAAAAGATGGAAAGAAGAAAAATGTGGGGACTGGGAGAGGGCTGTTCTAGCTTGTAACCCAGGATAAGAGGGGAGGGATTCACTGATTAGGTTCCCAATCAGGCCACAAACAAAAGACCAAACTTCCTCATCCTCCACCAGCCAACATTTTAAATAGAAAGCATCACCCAGTTGTTTTTTAACTTGAGAGGAAAAAAAAATCAAATGTCACCTTATGTTATTTTAAAGTTGAGGGAATGCTTTCTAATTAATCAGATAATTAATCTGAAAAGCATCATGAGGTTAAGACATATTAATTATTTAAAACATAATTTCTACTGAGACAAGATTATGCTATTCAAATTTTTCCATAACCATCTGCTTTTTTAAAAACTCTGTTATTAACATTTTCAGCATTAAAGAGACTTTTAAAAAAATAATAAGCCGGAGCTGTTTGATCCCCGAAGCCTTGCCCATCCAGAGGAGGCCCAGAGTCTGAGAGCTGCACTCTGAACATTGAGATCTCCTTGTGTTTCAGGTGTGATCCCAGCAGTCCTTACATCCACCCTGTTGGCTGGTGCCAGAAGCAAGGAAAACCCCTCACCCCTCCACAAGGTGACCCAGATGATCCCCTTCCCCCACCCTCCATCGTTCCCCCCTCTCCCCATCCTCCAATAAGTACATTTCAATTATGGGAGACTCTGGTGGGAGGGATATCCTTTCTCAGTCTATGGGCACCACTCACCTTGTCACCTTATGTTGGGGGAGAAAAATGTCTCAGCCTGGGAGCTAGGAGCCCTTCTGATCCTTCCAAGAGTCTGTTGGGAAGGTCCCTAGGTTTCCGGCCAAAGGACATGTGCCTAACACTACCAGTGGTCAAAGTGGGCTGAGATCAAGTAATTCAGGCTTTCCTAGAAATCATTCCTTTTCAGTATCTCTAGGGAAAAATCAGGAAAGCAGATCAAGTAGGATGGTAGAGCCATAGAGGCAAATCTCGAAGGAGAACTAGAGAAAGATTCAGAAATGACCCTCTGGGCTCTTTGGGTGGATAAAACAGATCATCCCCAGTCTCCTCCCACCCAGTACTGCCTGCCTGCCTGCCTCAGTGGCCAGGATTCTGAAGGGTCCAAAGACTTGGAGCCAGGAGATGAAAGCCAGGGGCTTCTTTTTCCCTTCGGCTGGGGATTCTTCGGCCCTTTTCCATTTGGGTACACTAGGAACTGAGGCCTAGGATCTAGTTATGCAGGAGCTACTCAGTGGAGCCCCTGATCCATTGATTGAGTCATTCATTCATTCATACCTGAGAACTGGGGACTCCTGGAACAGAAGCAGCACCCAACCACCCCAAGCTGCCACCCCTCATGGCTTACCCTCCATCTTCCCCTCTAGATTATCCAGATCCTGATAGTTTCTGCTGGGAAAAGTACCTTGAAGAGACTGGAGCCTCTGCCGTCCCTTCCTGGGCCTTCAAAGTGGTAAGTGCCATGGGAGGAGCAGGTATGGGAATGAGGCCTGACAAAGGACTACGGTTCTACTCTCAGTGATCTGAAGGGCCATGGGAAGGATCCAGAGAGGGACCTGGGCCTCACTGACCTGCACTCTATTTCCATGACACCTATGTGGTGCAAAAGAAGGAGCCCTGGATTTGGAGTTGGAAGATTTGGGTTAAAATCCTGTGTTACCTTGAACAAGTCAATTACCGTCTCTGGGCCTCACTTGCCTCAGCTTAAAATGGGAAGGTTAGACCAGATGGCCTTTAAGGACATTTCCAGTTCTCTCCCAGTAGTTCTAGATGACTCTTACCTTTGACCCCAGGACTTTGACCTTTAACCACTCTAGGTTTCTTTAATATATTTTATATTTACTTTTCTGAGTACTTGTTTTCCCAATAGCAAGTAAGGTCCTTGAGAGAAGGAAAAATTTAATTTTTGTCTTTGAATACCCAGAATCTAGCAGTCAGTCAACAAGCATTAAGCACTTGTTATATGCCTGGCACTAGGGATACAAAGAAAGGCAAAAAACAGTCCCTGCTCTCAAGGAGCTCATAATCTAATGGACCAGCACATAGTAGGTGCTTAATAAATGCTTGTTGAAATGAATGGATTAGGTAATCAGCCCCAACAAAGGGTCACCTGCCCTGGCTCCTTTCTGACCTGGCTCCCTGGAATCAGATCCAATTCAACTCAATGAGAACTTATTAAGTCCTTAATATGTACAGGGTATTATTCTAGAATCTACAAAGACAATAACAACCAACAGTCCCGGCCCTCAAGGAGCTTATATTCCACTGGGAGATGCAACCGATAAAGTGATAAATAAATATAAGATACTTGATATATTTTGGATATAGGATAGGACAGAAGCAGCCCTAATCACTAGGAGAATCAGAGAGGGCTTCCTGTAGGAGGTGGCACCTGAGCTAAACCTTGAAGAAAGGTCAGCTGCATATTTGCTCCCTCTACTTCTTCTGAAGTTACTGCCACAGTATCTTAGTGGCCAGTTCAGCCCCTACTTCTTTTCCTTCTACCGATCGCAGCCTCCACTCCCCATTCACTCTAAGCCACAAGAGTGTATAGTCTCAGGGGTAGGAAACCTGTGGCCTCGAGGTCACACGTGGCCCTGTAGGTCCTCAGGTGAAGCCCTTTGACTGAATCCAAACTTCACAGAACAAACTCCCCTCGTAAAAGGATCTAAAGGGCCACATTTGACCTCAAGGCCACATGTTCCCCACCCCTGGTTCTAGGTTCCATCTGCAAAGAGAAAATTCAAATTCAGAATTAATATACCAGAGTAAGGTGGCTAGAACTGCAAATAAAACTACCCAATCTCAAATTGGATAATGTTTAACTTCTAAATTCTTCTATTGAGGGACAGTTCCCTATGCCTCGCTTGGCTCAAATGATTCCCTCCCTGGTTGGAGTGTCTACATTCTCACTCATCCTAATGAGAAGCAAGGTAGAAAAGTGGGAAAAAATCTTGGTTTTGGAGTCAGGAAGTCTGAGTTTGAATCCTAGGTCAGTGTAATGGAAGGAAAGCTGGACTTGCAGCCAGGACAAACCTGAATTTGAATCTCACTTCTGAGCCTTATTAGTTGAATCATCATGAACTCGTCAGTAACCCCTCTGAAGTTTATTCAATTTCATCATATGTAAAATGAGGTGATAATACTTGTGGTCTTTACCTCCCTGGGTTGTCATGAGATTCAAATAAGTCGATGTTATTAATTAATATGCCCTATTCTCCCCCATCCTTAAATTAATTAATAATGTTATTTTTAAAGCTGATTTATAAACAATATGTTATCATGAACATTGCCTTGAGCAAGTCACAACCTCTCTGGGCCATCTATAAAATCTCAGGTTTATGATTAAATGAGAATGGGGCTTCTTATTTCCTAATCTCCCCTCCCCCTTATTGTGGCATGCCCACCTAAATACTCAGGCCCAAGCCCATCAGTCCATTCTATAACCCCAGGCTTATTCTTAGACAGTCAGGAAATTTTCTCATTACTTAATGGAAGGTGGAACACCACGCGTTCATATTTAATCAAAGACTACCTAACAATGACCAGCCCCAAGCAAGAGACAAATAAAGGAAATACAAAATAAGCGTGATGTTTCCATGCCCTCCAAAATCAGAAGAATTCAACTAGGCTCTCAGGTGCCTCTAACATTCGTCAAATACAGATCCCATGTGGAAGAGGGATCATAATTTTTCTGCTTGGTCCCCAGCTGTGGAACAAGGATGAGTGGGGTGGAAATACAGGGAGGCAGATTTTGCTTCACCTTAAAGAACTTCCTCATAATTAGAATTGTCCCCAAAAGGAATGCGCTGGTCCCTGTCAGGGGAGGCGTTGAGGCAGAGGCTGAATTACCTGTCAAGAATTTATAGAGGACATTCCTTCACTGGGCAGGAGGTTAAACCAAATGCCCTCCGAGTGACCTTCCAGCTCAGATTCAGTGACCCAGGTGTTGGATTCACTCCATGGCCACTCCAGTATTCTCTCTCCTCAGACTGCAGGGCATACAATTGTACACATAGCTGCCTATGGAGACCTAAAGGGAATACCTCTGTGGGGTCTGACGTGGCCTCTGAGGGGCTCAGAGCGCTTGTGTTGTCAGCTATCTCCCGGAGCACCAGCAGGGATGGGGTGGGGCCCGGGGGAGCAGCAGAGTGGACAGAGCCAGTCAGACACCCTGAGGTTTGGCAGCTCCATCAGAGACCCACGCTGGAATTCCACTGAGCTGGGCTCTCAGCCCGACGGCCTGTCTCCCTGCAGCGACCGCCCCATGGCTTCCTCATCAACATGAAGCTTGAAGCTGTGGACCGAAGAAGTCCGGCTCTGATCCGAGTGGCCAGCGTGGAGGATGTGGAAGACCACAGGATAAAGGTGGCCCCGGGGGCTGGGAGAGGAGAAGGGGCCGATGGGGTGGGAGTCTCGATTTGGTTCCCCAGACTCTGTCCTGGCCTGCCTTTCAAGGCAAGTCAGAAAATATTTATTAAGCGTCTACCTATGTACAACTCACAGTGCCTGGTACACAGTGATAGATGAGATAACATAATTTTGTAGCAGACCCAGTCCACAGGGTCGTGAGACTCATTCTCATTCTGTCCAGTGGCTAGGTTGGTGCAGTGCATAGAGCAATGGGCCTGGAGTCAGGAAGACCTGAGTTCAAATCCAGCCTCAGGTACTTACTAGCTGTGTGAACCTGGGCAAGTCACTTAACCCCAATTGCCTACAAACAAAGATAATAGCACTTACCCCCAGTGTTGCTGTGAAGATTAAGTAAGACAATATTTTAAAATGCTTAGCACAGTGTCTGGCTGGTGACAGGCTCTTGATGAACGCTTGGCCCCTTCCTTTTCCTTTATAAACATGAATAAGGCACACAGATGGTGGGAGGGATCTAAGGCTGATGTTAAGACAAGGGATTTGAGAGCAGAGGACGGGATAGAGATGAACTGGTTCATCAGAAGGTCAAAATTGAGAAGGAAGAAGAGCATGATTAGAGCAGAGGAGACAACCTGACCAAATGCCAGGGGGTGGAGAAATTACAGGTTAGAGGGAGGACAAAGATGGGCTTAGGAAGAGTAAGGCACAGGGAGAGATGGAATGGTAGGAGGTTTTGATCAGATAAAGGGGTGCAAAGGTCTCAATCACGGAGTGGAACATTTTGGGGGTGATGACAGTTGGAGGGGTGGGTCTGCATCTGAGAAGAGGGGTCAGGACTAGAGATAAAGTCATCTTCATAAAGGTGATAGTTCAAGGCATGGCAGTGAATGAGCTCAACAAAGGAATGAGTGTAAGGAGAGAAGAGAAGAGAGCCAAGACTGCTCCTGGGATCCCTTCCTATGAGCTTCTCTTGTCAGTCTTTCTCCCAGGAGAACCCCTTTATTCTAAGGCTTTGTGGGGATCTCCCCATTAAATTGGCTGGGTTGAGTCAGAAAGGGAATCTGCATCCCGTTCAAGGTGAGTGTGGGGTAGTTAGAAAGTTTCAGATGAAGAATCAGAGAGAGAAATGGTGTGCAATTCCCCTCTCTTGCCCTATGGGGGGTGGGCTTCCTCACTGGATCTCTGCAACCTGGCTGCAAAGCTCCCTCCAGCTCTGTCTGTCTCTGCTCACCCCACAATCTAGGAGGGTTGAGAGGGAGGGAGGAGTTCCCGACAGTGGCTTGGGGGAGTTGGAGCCTGGTTGCCTTGCTTCCTCAGCTCCACTTTGATGGCTGGAGTCACACCTACGACTTTTGGATTGATTCTGACCATCCTGACATACACCCTGTGGGCTGGTGCTCCAAGACTGGCCATCCCCTACAGCCCCCACTCAGTATGTACCTGTCCTCCCCACAAGGACCCCTGGGCACATACCCCTGACTCTGTGCATACCCCTACCCAGCAGGGACCTGGAGACACTCCTTGTATCTCTCTCCCTTAGTACAGATCCCTTCCCTCCATTTCATGGAGTCCTGACACTTTCTCCTCTACAGCCCCACCCTCCCTGGGTTTGGGGGTCAGGGGAAGGGATGGTGAGGGTGGATGGGCAGGAGCTAAGTAATCATGTGTCCTCTGCATCGAGGCCTTAAGCTGGGAGAGGCAGCCCCAGAAACCTGGGCTGACTTGACCCTATTTTCCTGTTCTCTTTTCTTAGGACCCAGAGAACCCAGCTCTTCCTCTCCTGGGGGCTGCCCCCCACTCAGCTGTAAGAGTCCACCCCACGTTAAGACCTCCAAGTACAGTTTTCACCACAGGTGGGTGGTGAGTGAGTGAGTGAGCAAGCAAACCTTTCCCCTTCTTCCTGCCCTGGATGACCATACTCTGCTGGAGACACGCCATAGAGCACATTCCCTGAGTTATAGTAGGCTCCTATACATTCACCCTGAGAAGTCCAAACTTGCCTACAAGGTGCTAGGTGGGCAGCTGAGACTGACCTAAGCTGAGTAAGGTGACCCTGTCTTCCATTTCCCCCAACCCTGCTGCTAGCCTCTCCCTGGGGCCCCTATCAGGGACAGAGGGCATCTCCTGGGTAGTAGGAAGAACTTTTGGACTTCAGAAGACCTGGCGAGCTTCTGAAGAGAATTTGAAACTGAAAGGACAAGGAGGAGAAGATGCTTAAAGAGTACTATTGAAAATAAACACTAAAGAAAAACAAGGTAGATCGGGGACTCCTCAGATCAAATCTGCAGTATTGTGTTTAGTTCTAGGCACCATGTTTTATGAAGGACATTAATGAACTGAAGTTCCCAGAGATGGGGCCCAGGATGGAAAGAGAACTGGAAATCGTGGCATATGGAGATGAATCAAAGGACCCAGGGATGTTTCACCTGAAGAAGAGAAGACTTAGGGAAGACGTGATGGCACATTGGCTTCCAACATCTGAAGGACTGTTGTGTGGAGACAGACTAAATGAATTCTGTTTCACCTCAGAGTAGAAGTCGGACTAATGGACAGAACCCACTGGGAAGCGGTTGAACCATCTGGTTCAAAATAAGGGCAAACGGACAACAGTCAGTGCTGGCCAATAGTGGAATGGATGGCTTCATGAGACGGGGAGCTCCTTATCTCTGGAAGAGTTGAAGCAGAGAAGCATTCATGACTGCTTGTTAAGTGTATTGTAGTTGAGATTCTTGTTGGGAGTGGGAGGTTGGCGTGGGTACCCTCCAAAGTCCCTTCTAAGACTTTGTAATTATGAGCTCTGTAAACAGCTATAACTATGTTTACACGAGGCCTATGTGAGTGTTCTCTTTTCAGCCCATCCTCTTTAACTGATTCCTCCTCCCAATTTCCCCTGCTCCCCTATCATCTATCCCTGGATTTGTCCAGATAGTCTTGGCCAATTTGGATTACGTGGTTGGTGGGGGATTTGAGTCAGGGTCATGGAGGCATGAGGCCTGGTGGGACAGAGCATAGCAAAGGGCAGGGATACATGTCTTCCAGAGGACCAGAAGATGCAGCAGCTCAGAAGTCAAGTCAAGAAGTATTTATTAAGTGCTCACTGTGTGCAGACACTGCGTTAAGCACTGGGGATGAAAATAGAAGCAAAAAGGAAGCCTGTCCCTGTCCTGAGGAGCAAACATTCTGATGGGGAAGACAACACATAAAAAGAAGTTGAAAGGGGGCATGGTGGAGAACGAAGGCTGGAGAATCAGGCATGGGGCCCAGAGAGGAAAGAAGGAATGAGCACAGCTGGCCTCCCGAAAGTAGAGGTTCCTGGAGGAAAAGACTGATCGGAGGAAGGGGCCGCAGAGACATCCAGGAGTTGTGTCTACGCAGAGGACTCAGGGGTTCTCAGGCCTGGGCATCCAGGAAGCAGGATCCGGTCCCAAGACTGCCGGTCACTTTGGTTGTGTCTCCTTTCCCTTCCCAGGAAGTGCCCCACACCCGGCTGTGACGGCTCTGGCCACGTCACCGGAAAGTTCACAGCCCATCATTGCCTCTCAGGCTGCCCCCTGGCCGAGAGGAACCAGGGCCGAGTGAAAGCTGAGCTGTCGGACACCGAGGCCTCTGCACGCAAGAGGAACCTCATTGGCTTCGCCCCCAGGAAGAAATCTCGACACCACGGCCGGTAGGAATAGGCCCCCCAGCTCCCAGGGCTGGGGGCTGGGTGAGGGGTGTCTCCTCCGGGGGAGGGCCACAGGTCCTGTGAGAAAGGCCCAGGGGGACATGGGGATCTAGATTATCACAGTGACGACAACCACAACAGAGCCTGTTGGGCCCATAACTTCCATGGCCTTTCCCTGTTTCTTTTTAGGATTGGGCGCCCTCCAAAGTACCGGAAAATCCAGCAGGATGATTTCCCGGGTAAGTGCCCAGGAGCTTTCCTGGCATGGAGTGACCATGTTATCCATCAATTCTAGCAGCTTCTTGGCTTGTCCTTTGTCTTGGTGTCTCCATCCCTGCCTAACCCAGCCTAGGACTCTGCATTCAGTAGGTGCTAAATTAATGTTTGCCAGATGAATGATATGAATGGAGCCAGAGAAAACAGGAGGTGACTGGGGGGATTCTTGTCTGGGCAACTGCTAGCCCATCTACAATCCCTTCCAAATGGTCTCTCCTTTTCCATTCCTTTGCTCACTGTGTAGAGACTTCTTCCTGAGAGAGGGAGAGATGCTGCCTGATGCTACATTTAATAAACTGAAGAGGGCTGCTTAGGGCTGTTAGCCTGCCGGCTCTTCAGTGGTCAACTTGCTAGTGCAGACATCCATTAACTGACAATGGTTTTATCCTCCTTCATCAGCGTGGGGGTGAGTGTGAGCAATGCCAAGAGGCAGAGTGGACTCATCATGTCCATAACCAGAGCATCGTTACAAGGGAGCCAGGGGTAGAGAGGGAGATTTAAACGTTTTGATTCTAAGACCCTATGAAAGAAACCGTAAATTCAGTAGGAGTTTAGATAAGGAGTAATCACTATGAGGTCATGTATCTGAGATGGCTTCATAGAAGAAATGGGATGGAAGCTGGATCTGGAATAAGGAAAAAGAAGGAAGGACACAAGGGTATGGGGGCAAGGAAAAATTGCAGGAGCAAAACTGAAAATGAGCTTATTGTGTTCACTGAGTAATGTTCACCTACCTCTAAGACTTTTCCTTGATGGAGTAAGGAGAAATATATTTGGATGGATAGAAGGGGGCCCAGCTTGTGGAGGTTGGGCCAGAGAGGCAACATGGGTGTTTTCCCATGAGAGAAGCCAAGGCTAGTGAAGGTTTCAGTGCATGGTTCCACCTCCTTGTTTGTTAAAATTGGAGGTTCCCAGGGGAGTGAGGAAAGAAGGAGACAGACACAGCAGCCTTTCAGGACAAACATAGGGTAGAGAAGCAGAAAGATAGGGTGACTCCAAGGAAAATGTCTACAGCTAACATCTGGCTTCATCATCGTACCCAAAAAGAGTTGTTACTTTGAGGTCTTTCCCTTGCAGACCTACAGAAGGCAGAGGCTGAGTTTTAGTGAAAGTGAGGGCAGTTTCCACCTCTGCTCTTTCTGTCCCTATCAGTATAAGTGATCAGTATAAGTGGAGGCTCCCAAGCTGACTTTTGCCCTTTCTTCTGCACGATGGACCATATGGGGCTATGATATGTTGAGGCTAGTCCCTTTATACCCTTGCCTTTTATCCAGAAGTTTTTCTTGATCCCTAGCCTAAATCCCTCTTGCTACGTTTTCAGCCTATCCCACTCGGTGGGCACCTCTATCAAGGGTGCAGCCACTCGCATGGAGTCGGTTCTGAGCAAACTCATCTGGTTGCTCTAGCCATCAAAAGGAAGGAGACAGGCCAACGGAAATTTTATATATATATATATACATATATATGTATATATATATATATATATATACACACACATATATATATTATAAAATTGCAAACAGTTTAATTTGATTTACTATTTTTATTATTTAATTTGGCTTGATTTATTTTGTTTTTACATCATCTACATTTCCCTTCCCCTCTTACCCATCCAGTGAACCATTCCTCAAAATAAAGAATACAAATTTTTAAAAAAATAAACCATTCCACAAAATTAATGCATCACCTATGTCTGTTGGTATATGCATTGTTACTTTCCTGTTGTCCTCCTCTCCAAAAAACAGGAGACACGTTTTCTCCAGTCTTCTTGGCCATTATAATTACAAAGCACTCGGTTTCAATTTTTTATCATTGTAATTTCAATTTACGTTCTTGTCGTCATTGTGTATATCGTTTTCTGAGTGCTGCTTAACTTCACTCCACATCTGTTCATACGTCTCCCCATTCTTCTAAGAATTCTTCATATTCCTTGTTCCTTATAAAGAGCAGTATATTTCATCACTTCCGCCTACTACAATTTCTATGGCCATTCTCTAGTTAAGTTCCTTATCTTGAAGGGGACAGAGGCGTGAAATGCTGTGCCCATCATATACCTAGTCAGTGGCAGAGCCCAAGGCTCCTGCCTCCCCAGCTGAACACTCTGCCTACCACTCTTGGCTGCTTTTGAGGGGAGGAGGGAGGAAGGCAGGGCAATTGGGGTTAAGTGACTTGCCCAAGGTCACACCGCTAGTAAGTGTGTCAGGTATCTGAGGCTGGATTTGAACTCAGGTGCTCTACTCACTTCACCACCTAGCTTGCCCCACCTTGCTGCTTTTTTTTATGAAGTTGATGCTAGTGACTGTGGGTTTCTTAATGGCTCCCGTAAATGATAGCTCCCATTTCTGTGGCACTTTGAAGTTCTTAAATTGTTGTGCAACAGTCCTACAGATTAAGTGATACAGGGGTTATTCTCCCCATTTTACAGAGGGGGAAGCTGAGATTCAGAGAGTTTAAGTGACTTGTGCATAGTCACACAATAAGTATGAGTGGGGATTGGAACACAGATCTTTTGACTCCAAGGCCAGTGCTCTTGCCAAACAAACTGCAATGTTTCTCATTCATCCTTCTTTGATCTTTATTATAGTGGATTCAATCCCAGAATTTTTCCTTTGGAACATGCCTTGGGAGGAAAGGGTAACCACCTGTTTTCCATTTCCCCTGAAGTCAGAACAAGAGGAAGTGGCCTTGAGCTGCAACTAGAGGGATGACAGGTAGACAGACAAGAGGAAGAAGCTGGCCATGATGTGTGAAATCCTGGCATGGGGTTACTGTGAAGCAGAGCTGTAACTAGGGTGGGGTAACAGGAGCTTTGTCCAGGACATCAAAATTTAGAGGGTGCCAACACCAGCCTTGGGCATGCTTTCTTCCCCCATCCTCAGCAGCCACATCCCAGGTGAGCTCCCCCCTACCCCACTCACCCCCCCCTCTTTATCCAGACTGAAAAATTCCCAGTTATGGTTCTGCTATGAAGAAGGAAAGTTATAAAATATATCTCTGGTGTTTTGTGAGAAAAGAATATGCCCTTTCTCCCGACATTGCTTCAGCTGAAGAATTCTTGAAGCCGTCAGGACAGATGAGGTGACCTGGAGAGCCTTGACAGAGATTTTGTCTGGTAGAAGCCTTTTCAGTTGTGAGTAGTAGCCTTTGTTGACCTGAGTCAAGGAGCACAATGGGAAGACTTCCCTCAGACTTGACCACCAAGAGATCCTTTGGGACCTTATGGAAGGCAGTGTCTATGGAAAAAGTTGGGCCCCTGGTCAGAGGAGAGAGAGATGAGTGGGGAGCTGGAGAAACGGTCTCAGAGGCAGGAGATGCAGACCATGCAGTTCAGTAGGGGAAGAGGAGAAAGGAAAGGAGACTGTAATTGGATCTAAAGCTAGATTCTTGGCCATAGAAAAAGAAGGTGGGTCCTCAAATCCTAAGTGCAAAAGTGAGGGACCTTTTTTTTTTGAGGGCCATTGACCTTCAAAAATAAACCAACTGAGGAACAGCTACATGGCACAGTGAGTAGAGCACCGGCCCTGGAGTCAGGAGGACCTGAGTTCAAATGTGGCCTCAGGTACTCACTAGCTGTGTGACCCTGGACGCTTAACTGCAATTGCCTCCAAAAAGTAAAAATTTTTAAAAAATCAACTGAGACTCATATGTTTAAAAGCTGCTTGATTTTGATTTTTTTTTAAAATAAGGTATTCTAGGCATCTGCTTTTTTAACTTAACACTAAACATAAAACTCAGTTCAGTGAATAAGGCCTGTAATAAATAATAAAAAATATCAATTGTAAGTAAAATAAAAATTATAAATGAAAAATAGTTCGGTTCTTTAGCTAGTTAGAAGAGGAACAGGAAGTAGAATAAAGGCGAGAAGAATGAGGGGAAAGGGAGATTTCAGATTTAGAGATGTCAAGGAGCTTTTAACGGTCATCAAGTCCAGCACCTTTATTTTACAGGGGTGGATACCGAGGCCCAGAGGCTTGACATGACTTGCCTAAGTTACACAGACAGTAAATGACAGAACTAGTATTTGACACTGAGTCCGACTCCAACGTTCTCTCCACTGTACCACACTGTCTCCCGGAGAGGCTCTGGGAAGGGTTGGTTAGTCTTGGCTGGCACTGATATGGGCTAGTTATTCTCCGTCCCAGCCTTTAACACCATCCTGGGTGTGTGGGACGGGAATGCGTGAAGGTTTAAAGAACCCCCGTGGTAACTCACCAACAGCAGGCTGCAACTGCCTATAGCTTAGCAGAGAAATCCCAGACGGGTGTATGGAGGCACGTAAAAATTAAATAATTCACCCAGGTTCATAGCCAGTGAATAAGTGTCAGAGGGGAATGTGACCCCAGGCCTTCTTGATGTTAAGGCAGTGCTGTCTTTACACTCATAAGCACACCACGGGTCCCAATAAATTTGGAGCACGGTGCCGGGCACACCATAGATAGGGAATGCCTAGCGCAATGCTGAGCATCCAGCAGGTGCTGCTTAAATGACTGTTAGATCGCTGAGGACGTAGCAGGGGCTCAAATGTTTACACAAAATGGATCTTAAGATGTTTAGCACAGGGCTGGGCACACAACAAGCCCTTATACTGACCGTTCTCTTGGAAGAGGGAGTTTGGTGGATCAGAGTAAGGTGTGGAATACAGGCTTCTCTCCAGCAACCAACAATGGACAAGTATTAAGTGCCTAGTGTTAGTTAAGCGTCTCCTACTCACCCAGCACTGTGTTAGGTGCTAGGAGTACAAATTACAAAGAATGCAACAAACCTTGCTCTCCAGGTACTCGGATGCTAACCACAGAGGCCACAGCACGCAGCCGAGTATATACAGAATAAATACAGAGCAGAGCGACAGCCGTAGTCCAGTTTTAAGCTCTTAATGGCTTCAAGCTGTCAGTTATTAAAACTGCACTAAGATTTTTGGAATGCACAAACAGTGTAAATATCTAGTATGAATGCAAGGTAGTCTGGGAAGGAGAGCATTGGCATTTGGGGGATTAGGAAAGGCTTTATGTAGAAGGTGGTACGCAAACATTTAAGCCCTATCTTCTTTTTATTTAAAAAAATTTATTGGGACAGCTGGGTGGCGCAGTGCGGCCTCGAACACTTGACACTAGCCGTGTGACCCTGGGCAAGTCATTTAACCCGATTGCCTCACCCCACCCCACCCCCAAAAAAAGTTATTAACTGAAAGAGAAGAGAGAGCATGAGAAAAGCCGCCTCCAGTTGTTGAGAGGCAATGTGGTGTTTCTGCATCAGAAGTCCAATGATCTGGGCTCTTCTACACAGTGCAGCACTGGTCCTGGAGTCAGGAAGACCCGAGTTCAGATCCAACCTCAGGCACTTACTAGCTGTGTGACCCCGGGCAAGTCATTTAACCTCCACCTGCCCTGATTTCCTCAATTGTAAAATGGGGATGATAATAATAGCACCTACTTCCCAGGGTTGTTATAAGGATCAATAAAACGAAGTATCTCATCAATGAGATAATACTTAGCACACAGTAGGTGCTTAATAAATGCTTTTCCTCTGTGCCCCCCCATTTCCTACCTGATCACAACTTGTGTGACCTTAAGTAAGCCCCTCATCCCCATTTTAAGTTGCCATGGCCAAACACCACTCGCTTCATTTGGGTACTCGGTGTGAAAACCACATGCATCCGTTTGTATCCGCACAAAGTCAAGAAACTTGGAGGATAACCCCCGTTGTGTCAAACAGCCCCGCCATGGAGATTCTATGAGAGGATGTGGGGCATGGCCAGGAATCACACAAGATGGGATGGGAAGGCAGGAAGGGGTCTCCATCTTCATCATTGCTGGGAGCTTATTTAGAGCTGGAAGGTACCTTTGAGGTCATTTTGTCCCATGGCCTCATTTTACAGATGAAGAAACTGAGGCCCAGAAAGACTAAGTGACTTGCCCAGCTCAGAAGGGCCTGAAGCAGGAATCCAACCCAGGTTTTCTTGACTTCAGGTCCAGTGCTTCACTTTGCCCCATCAATGTGGAGCACTCACCCTGATGCGCTCACGCCAGTACATCAAAGTATAACATAGAAGGATAGGAAGAATAATTCAGAATCAATAATTGATTAATAGTCAGCCTCCTTCACAAAGCTGCCGAAGATAAAGCTACATAGGATGTCCAAGTGCCTTCACCTGTATGTTCTCATTGTTACGGGCATAAGGATCACCCTTTGGAGAAGGCTAAGGATAGACCCGCTCAAGTCTGAGGCTGTGGATGCCCTGTGTCAGGGACAAAGTGGGAGGCCTTAAGCTCTTAGGAATCAGAAACACGTATTTACTCATCTTGAATGTGACCTGGCTTGGGTTGACCCATGGGGTGAACCGGACGTAGCAGCCCCTGCTCCCCATTCCTTTCCAAGCATGCCTCCTTCCCCAGACTCAACTTCTCTGCTGGCTTTTGATGCCCTTCAGGAGCGTCATGCACTGCTCAGAGGGGGCCAAGCGCCCCTCCCCATTTGTCTGTCAGGCTTTGCATTTGGTTTCCAGCTTTGCCCCCCGACAACATGCACCAATCCTTCTTCATGTCGGCCTTGCCAGCTCACCCCGGTCGGCCTTTGTCCACATGCTGGGAGCAGCACTGCAAGCTTCTGCCGGGGATTGCAAGTGTCAATGCGGCATCAGTGACCAAATGGACCATCGAGGAGGTAGGAGGACACGGCTGGGTCTGGGGAGAGGAAGCCTCCTCCCACCTACCTCCACACCCCACTAATGAAAGAATTTGGCAGAGGGGTCCTGAATGCCCCCTCCCAACTCTAGGTCTTCCCTCCCTGAGACTGGTCCAGCAAAGTGGGTGACGAGTCCTAATTGCAGGATCACCCAGCCCATATTCTGACTCTTAATTGTTCAGGCCTGGCCCTCAATTTTCTGTCCTTTGACAAGCCTACTGGGGGCTTTTAAGGGGGAGAAGGAGAGGAGGTGCCGGTCCAGCCCAGCAAGGGGTGGGAGTTTTCCCATTAGGGGCCCTCAGGTCCAAGGGCCCCACTTCTTACCCCGACTTGCTGGAGCAGTCACCAAATATAGCATTCCCAGATCCTGCCTGGGGTCAGCTTCATCTGGTGGCTTTGGGCACAGGAAACCTCTGGCTATCTCATGGGAAGCCAGAGGGCATTTCTGGCCTGTTTATTCTACCTTCTTACTTCCCATCTCTTCCTCTCCCCTCTGCTTCCTTCTCTTCCTTTTTATCGATATTCCCTTCCCTAATTTCCAAGGTCTTCAGCTTTGTTCAGATTCTGACGGGTTGTGATGAACAAGCTAAACTCTTCAGAGATGAGGTAAGGAAGGCCCAGTTAAAGCGATGGGGAGGCTGCTGTTGAAGGTAGAGGGGTCAGGGAGGGCAGGTGTACATGCTAGCTGCTGCAGAGAGCAGGCTGGAGCAGCCTCTGGTTTGGAAGCCAGACCTCAGAGAGTCCTGTCCCATCAGAGGCCCTTGGCTCCCCATGGTGCTCAGTTTCTACATCTTACTAATAGTCCATATCCTGGGGAAGAATGAGGCATTGGCTATATAAAGGATGATGGTAAAACTCTCAGAGAGACAGCAACAGCCTCTCTGTGCTGGCTAGATTTCGGGAAAGACAATAATGAACACTCATGGAGTTAATTCAGGTTCTATTTATTTTCCTGTTGTCAGTCTAGGCCTTTGTTTATTTGAACTAACTAGCATTGGTCTGAAGTGCCAATCAGAATAAATGTTTCTAAAATTTCACAGGCATAACAGTACATAGCATAAAGGTTTACTCAAACATGACATTTAAAATCAAGAGGCAGGGCCTTATTTGAGCTAATAAATAGTTGTCATTTAAAATAGAAATAGAAAACAATCTCTAATTCATGAATATTAATTCAAACTGAAGATTGCAAAGGACCTCGAGGGCCACCTAGTCTAGCTACTCAAAACAAGTGTAGAAGCCCGATTGACTTCTGCTTGCATACCTCTAGTGATGGGACCCTCGTTACTTCATGAGACAGTCCATTCCGTTCTAGAACTGCTTTCACTGTTTAGGAAGGTCTTTCTTAGGTTGAGATGAAATCTGCTTCCCTGTACCTTCTGCTCATTGTTCCAAGGTTTGCTTCTGGATGAACACAGAATAAACATGTTTTATCTTCCACAATGACAACTCTTCAAATATTTGAAGATATTTATTCTATCTCCCCTAAATCATCTTTTCACCAGGCTATACATAACCAGTTCTTCAGTTCTTCCTATGATAGCATTCCAGACTTCCCCTCCTCCTCATCAGGCCTTATTCCTGTGGTCACCCCCTAATTTGTCCATGTCCCTCCTATAGACGGAGTTCTTAGAACTGACAACAGAACTGAATGTACTATGTTTTAGATGTGGTCTGACCAGTGCAGAGCACAGTGGGATTCTTACTTCCTTTATTCTGGGCAATAGACTTTTACCCAATGTAGCCTAATTTTGACTTTTTTTTTTTAGCAGCTGTATTAATTACACTGTGGTTTCATATTGGACTTGTGTTATATATTAAAAATTCCCACATCTTTCTCACCTGAGCTGTCATCATCTCCCCAGATCCATCCCCACCCCATTCCTCTACTCGGGCAATTGATTAGTTAGAATATATTCGATTTGTTGAATTCCCCAGATTACTTTGAATCTTATCCTTATCACCAATGGTCTTAGCTACCCATCCACAGATTTGGTAAGAAATTCTTCCGTGTCTTCGTCCAAGTTGTTGGTAAAAACATTCAACAGGGTAAGACCACGGATGGAAGCCCCACCGGCACCTGCTCTCTCTAGAGGATATTCAGCCATCCATCTACATGCTTTGGGTACAGTTATTCAACCACCTTATAGTATTATCATCCATATTCGTATTTTACAACCTCATCCTTGAGGGTATCATGGGAGACTCTACCAAATGCTTTAGTAATATCAAGACACACGAAGCTCGTAACATTCCCCTGACCTACTCCCAGAAAAAACCTATCCCCCCCACAAAAAGGAAAGGAGGTTAGTTTAACATGACTTACTTAGAGTGAACTAACATTATCTCCTAGTGTTCACTGCATTTTAAAAATATTTATAAACCATCTGGTTGATGTTCCATTTTTCCATTTTGTTATTTAACGATATCTTGCTAGCTAGCTGCTCTGTAGTTTCTCGGATCCATCCTCTTCCCCTTTTGAAAAGACATTTGCCAATCTCTAGTCTTCCGGGGCTTCTTTTGATCTCCATAATTTCTCAAAATTGGCAATAGTTGGGAGATTATATCAGGAAGTCCTTTCAGATAGCCTGGGTTGTGATTCATCTGGGCCTGGAGACCTGACCTAATCTAATGTAAATGGAGTAGGGACTCTCTTATTGTCTGTTCAATCAGTAAACATTTATTAAGTGCCTGCTACGTGGCAGGCACAGTTCTAAGCAGCTGGGGATACAAAAGGAGGCAAAAGATAGTCCCTGCCCTCAAGGAGTTTACAATCTAAATGTTCAATATCTTAGGTGTCATGAAATTCCTCCTTGACTTTGTTTGCCTTGCCCTTTCCAATTTGAAGCCCATTCTCATTGCTAGAGATGATGGGAGCAAAAGAGGAGTTGCCTGCTTCATTCTTTTCTCTGTCATGAGTTAAAATCGTAAATAAATCCAAGGGGCAGACTTTCTACTTCCTGTCTTCAGCATCGCTTTAAAAGGTCTCTTGTCTTATCCTTGGCATCAGCCCACCCTAAACTTTGTAATACTATTCTTACACACAATGGCTCACTCTCCCATACGGTACTTATCCTTAGTTATGGGCTACTTCTTTCATGTTTCGTATACATCCTTTTAACATGAGCCCATCAGAGAGTTCCCTATGTTGGTTTCTTTAGAGGCTTCCCCTTTGTCTTCCATAATGTAACTGTTTGCTGCTGTACGATCAAAATTTTCTCTTTTAGAAACTCCCATAGGCTTTATTCCTTTTTAAAGTCTCTGGCCAACTTTGTGGAGGCTGGGCACTGTATCTCTGTGGCTGAAGGGGTGGGAAAAGGGGAGAGCGGGAGATGCGACTCTTGCTTTACTTTCATTTGGAAGGGTAGGCACGGGCTTTCTCACCAGCAGTATACCTCATTGTAGCATGGTTTCAACCTTAGCCCTGGGATCATGCCTCAATTTTTTTCTGACTGTTTAAAACTCAAATTTCCTAAGTCTTGGGTGCATCTCTGGGCCCCGAGTTCCTTTACCTCCCTGCTACCATGCTATGATGTGATCACTGTTTCCTACTAGGGAGATTAGTCTCTTCACCTTTAGGGATGAATTCAGTAACAACACAGTTGTCATTTGTTTAGTACCTACTAATGCGTGGAACCTGCTCTTTCTTAGCACTTGGGGGAGATGGAGACTGATGCTTGAGACCCCCGTTCTGCTCCTGGAGCTTAATGAAAAAAGAGACAGGGAAATCATAGTGCTTAAAAAAAGAAAGAAAAAAAAGAAATACAATTTTTTTTTTAAAAAATGTAAAGAAATACACTTTTAAAAGAAAAAAGGAAAGATACAAACAATCCAAGCTTCCAAGCAGAGTTTCACCTCCTGAGTAATCTCATCTAATGGATCAGGAAACTCCTTTGATCAACTCCTTTTGTATATATAGGATATCTCTAACCAGTTAGTTTAAGCTATTAAATGCCATTTAATATTTCTATTTAATAATCAATACTATTAAAGCAATTAAATACTATTTAATATTCCTACTTAATAAGCTATTAGATACTATTTCATATTCCTATTCAATAATTAATACTATTAAGTCTTTTAAATATTATTTAATATTGCTATGTAATAACTAATACTATTTAAGCTGTTAGGTACTATTTAATATTCTTATTTAATAACAAATGCTGTTAAAGCTTTTGATATTATTTAATATTCCTATTTAATAAGCTATTAGATACTACTTAATGTTCCTATTCAATAACTAATACTATTTAAGCCTCTAGGTACCATTTAATATTCCTGTTTAATAAGTAACGCTTTTTAAACTATCAAAGCTTAAAGATATTTGGGACATTCTATATCTGTAAGTAAGGTCATTCTCAGAATTAAGAGGGCCAGCAAGAAAAGCAATTAGAGAGACCATCAGAAATAAAGAGGAAACTCTCAGGTCCAAGCAACCTCCCCCCACCATCCCAAAGGGTCCCTTTGTTCTCAGCCGCCCTCCTAAGAAGGGAAGTTCGTGGGGCCAAAGTGGGAGCAGGGGAGGTCAATCTTCATTTAACTTCCCATTGGGACCAACAGCCCCCTTGACACTCTCTCCACAGTCCCCAGGACTTTCATAAGATCTTAGCTTTAGAGCTGGAAATGATCCAAGAACTCATCTAGCCTAACCCTTTTTTCCTCCCATGCCCCCCATAACAGACTCAGCTCCCCTGAGTCACAAACAACCCTTCTGGCTTTACCTTTCTATCCTTAAGACCTAGCTCCCCATCATCTCTCCCTCAGCACCAACCACTCCTGTCCCTGTTCTGTCAGTTGGTAGCTACCAAGCTGTATATGCAAAGGGGAATGATCAAGGGAGTTCCCTGTTCCATTCAATGAGCTTACCAGGAGGGGAGGTTATGCTTGGAAGCTTGGACTGTTCATATCTTTCAGCTAGTTTCAGCAAGCCCTGATTTTCCACTGCTTAAACATCTTCCTCATTAGGAAGTTTTTGGTGAGTGTTCCTAAGGGTGAAGAAAATCATAGGCTCATTGTGATTTCTTTTTTTAAACCACAGAATCCAATGTTCCAACCTTAGATATTTTTATGGAATCCAAAGACATTTTGTACCTAAACCATCAGTGCCTGTGCAAATGCCTGTGTGTTTATAGAGAGAAGCCACTATATTTCTCTTTCCTTCTCTGTCCCTATCTCTTGGTCCCTCTTCCTTTATTCCTTTCTCCCTAACTCTCATCTTCCTCTTTTCTCCCTTTTCTTTCTCCCTACTCTTCTTTTTCTTTCACCCTCCCTGTTCCCCCTTTTTCTCCCCTCTCCTCTGTCTCCCTTTTCCCTTCTCTTTCTTCTTGTTCTTTTCATCTCTTCTTTTCTCTTTCCCTCTTTTCTCTCATCTCCTCATCTCTTTTCCCTTCCTCGTTTCTCCTTTTCTCTCTTTCCTGATCATCCTTTTCTCCTTTCCCTTCTCTTTCCTCCTTTCTTGCTCCCCTTCTCCCCTTGTCTTCCCTTTTCTATCTCTCTCTCCTGCTTCCCCTTTTCCTTTCTGTCCTCTTTCCTTCCCTCCTCACCACCTTTTCCGCTCCCCATCCTCCCAACCCCAGAAGATTGATGGCGAGGCCTTCCTTTTGCTGACACAGGCGGACATCGTGAAGATCATGTGTATCAAGCTGGGCCCAGCCCTGAAGATCTATAATGCCATTCTCATGTTCAGAAATGCCGATGATACCTTAAAGTGACTGTTCCCCGGGTCAGAACTCCCAATCATCGGGGTCCTCCCCTTCCTGCTGACATCTCCTTTTGGCCCCAGCTCCCCAAACCTACATCCCCATCCTCTCTCTGTCTTGCCTCTCCCTGTTGGGAGTCTCGTCTGTTTCCATCCCAGGTTTGGTCTCCATGTTTCTGGGGGTGGTCTTTAGGGATTGGGAATGGAAGGACTTTGGAGAAAATGCAGTCCCCAACTCCAGAAGCCGAGTTTTCTCCTGAGGTCCTGGCAAAGGCAGAGCATGGACTGGAGATAGGCCTTCCTTCCAAGCTAGCCCAATATCTTGGGTCCAGCTCTGTGCCCACACATTCTAAAATTGTTGTGGATGTTATTGGGTGCTGTGGGAGGTAGGGACAGGACTTCTGATCAGGGAATACCTGGAGTGGCTGTAATCACATGGTCCCTCAAATCTCCTCAATAACTCCCCCACGGACTTTCTTTTTTGGCAACTGGACTTTTTCAGAGCAGTCAAAAGCAACTTTTCAAAAGCTTTAGAAGCTTGGCAGAATGGGAAGCATCCAAGAGGAAGCATCTTCTTCTGACATAATTTTTTCTGAAGTCTTCACCCACTTTTCCCTCCTTGTCAGATTTCTTATTCTGTTCAGTTGACCCACCCATTTACTACAGCTTCCTTCTTCTCCTTCAGCCTTAGCAAAGGCCCCAGCTCCTTTTCTGTCATTGGTGACCCTGCCTGACCACAGGCCTGGCTCCCTGGGCAAGGCCACCTCTGCTGGTAGAGCCCACCCAGGCCTGACCCAACTCCTCTTTTTTTCCCTTCTGATACTCTAATCCACAGGGAGACTTGTTTTTAGAGGATCTGTGGCAAATCCCTCATTGCCTTCCTCCCCATTGCTGAGGAGGTCAGAATTTGAGCCAAGATGCCTTCTTTGAACATGCCTTGAGCACCAACCCTGGGCTATATATGATGTTCCAAACTCCAGTGCCAAGGTCCCAGCTCCAGGGTTTGGGAGACAGTCTAAGGTCTCTTTCAAGGCAAACAAAGGTTTGGATAATTTTTTTAGACCACTCCTTTGCTTTTCCAACGTGCTCTCTTCTCATTGGCTAAAGTCCCCACCGCCCCACCACCCCCAAGCAAAGGAGCTTGGGAGTGACTGCTAGTGAGAGAGAGGTTGGCCTAGCTCTTGCAGGACAATCTCTACTAAATCCCTGAGCAGCTCATGGGGCCAGGGGAAGGGTCAGGTTCCCATTTCTGCAATCGCTGCCCCTCCCTGCCCCCCAAGGATGGGGATGGGCACTCTCATCATGGAACACCAGCAACCTGTCTTCACTGCTACATGTCTACAATCCACTTTGGTGTGTGGGTCAAACTCATGTTAGGCTTCCCATGGAAATGTCACATTTTGACTCTTTACTACTGAATATGTGAGGTCACTTCTGACCTGTCATTTACATGTTTGCTGCTTGCTCTTCATGAGAAATTTTTAAAAAGAAGAAATGTTGGGGGTGGGGGGAGGATGCGACTGTGTGTGTATGGGGGCGCATGTAGGTGAACTTTTCTATCTTTTTTAATGAGTTCTCTGGCATCTGTCCCTTTCTCATAACTGTCCTTCCTCTCTGCCACTGCCAAACTGTTTCCTACAAGGGTGGGGACTCCTGAGACCCTAGCTCACCTCTGCTTCGGGGTGAGGGAGTAGGGACAGGAGAGGGACCCCTGGCCCTGAGCAGTCACTGCCAAACCTGCCCTTCGACCCAGATGGCACCGACCCTCTTCCTGAGAAGGGGACTGGGCTGGAATGGTGGGATTCCTTTGTTTCCAGCCTTACTGGTGAGGAATTTTGAGAATGTGGGCAAGAAAGATCCTCTTGGGTCCAGATCCTTACCATGGGCTCTCTTTGTGGTCCCCATCCTGAGTACTTCAGTGACTGGGAACTCTTTGCCAAGGGAAGCAGACCCCTGACCAGAGGGAGCCCTGTGTCTACCTACCTTGTACTACATGGGGAGGGCAGGGGAGGACATCATTTTTTTTCCTTCTTTTGGGGGTCCACAGAGTTAGCCTCCAAGAAGAACAAAGGCAAACCCAAGTCCATAAAGTATAAATCTGTCCATAGAGCACCAGCCTTGACTCTGCCGGGTTGCAGGCTAGTCTGCAGCCAGTGGCTCAGTGGGAAGAGGCTGAGCATCGGGTAGGTCAGTTACGTTGCCCCACTCAGTGGCAAGAACCCAAGCTACTCCAGCCCCAGCTTAAGCAGCCCAGCTTTGCTCTGGCCCCTGGATCTGCTCAGGCTCTACTCTATAAACATGCTGAATGTGTCATTGTAGAGGAGAGTAAAGCCTGGATGAAGTGGACCAGAGGGAGAATGGATGTGGTTGTCTGAGTGTTGTGAGCATGTTGGGCGGGGAGGGAGTTTTGTGTGTAAGGTAAGTATGTGAGTGAATGAAATTGTGTATAATGTAAACATGGGAGAGATGAGTAAGTATGTGAGTGAATGAAATTGTGTGTAATGTAAACATGGGAGACTTGGGGTGTGATATCTCTGTGCAGGGGACCCATATACAGCATCTGTGAAGTCATGTCTAGCTGCATGTTGTGAACACACTGGCTGAGTGTTCTCTGTGTGTGTGGAGAGGTATATGAGTATGTAAAGTACCTGTGAGAGCAATATTATCTGTATAGACTGTGACTGTGGCCTTTGTAGGAATACGAAGTGTGTATGATAATGCTGACACAGGGTTGTATGGCTATACAGAATATGAAGGATATGAGGAAGTATGTATTATGAAAACGAATAGTGTATAGTGAAGGGGCAAGGAGGGTGATATGGAGGGGTACATGAGTCTATGGGTATGAATTTCTGAGTTATGTGGTAGGAATGGAGAGGGTGTTGTGTCTATGTGTGGTATGGAAGAAAAGGTATAAACAGTGAGAGAGCTATGTGAGCGTGGGGGTGTTATGTGTGAGGGCGTATTGTGGTTAAGTGTGTGGTATGGAAAAGCTGCTATAACCATGTGGAGCTGGGGGATGTCATGGGGTGTAGGGAGCCCGACCATAGGTGCTGACCTGAAAGGCCGTTTGCCCAGGACAAGGTCAGGACTTAGGGAGAAAGTTAAGGGCTATTACAATTTGATTTTTTTTCTTTCAAAACAAAACAAAGACAGACAAACCCAAAGCACTGCCCATTTCCACCCCCTCACCCCACCAAGGTAGAGCCCTGCTGGGGTTCACTTGAAGCTGGGGAAGTTGAAATGAGAGGCCCGAGGGCCCTCAGTCTGCAAGCTGCAGAGAGCCAAGCAGAAGTAGAAGGACATTCTTGTGAATGCATAGGGCGGGCGGTTGGGAATGGGACCTCTGGAGTCACGGAGGAGCCTTTCTTGGGGAAGAGAGGAGGGGGTCCCTGTGCAAATGGGGCAGGTCCTAGGGAACTGTGGGAAGGGGTATCCTGGTGCCACTTGCATCACTCCCTCAGAAGGATGTTTGTTGTCTTTGTCTATGGTGCTACAGCGACTACTGCTCATCCTGACCAGGCATTCTAAAGCCAAAGGCATTTTGGGATGGGGTGAGGGGGGCTGGAAAACCAGCTGCAACCGCTTGCCCAGAGTGACTTGGGACTTATAAGACCTGGCAGGAGCCCCCAGCTTCTGGGGTTTCCTCTTTGGTGGTGAAGCTACTCCCCTGTTGATGAGGCAGTTTGGTGCCTTGGTGGGGGAGGGTATCTTGTTTTGTCACTGTCCTGCCTGCTCTCCACCCCACCCCACCCCCACTTCTCTGAGTTCAGCTGTCTGGGGCTTGTGCCAGCTGAATCACTCATAGCCCATTGCCTCCGCATTACTGCTCCAAAGTGAAGAGAGACCTCAGAACCCAGCACTGGAAGGCCGGTGACTCATCCAAAAAGGTATATGCCTTGCAAGCCCTTTGGGGTGATAGGGTTGAGTTTTGTCAAGGCCACACTGGTGCAAAGAGGGCAAGAAGGCTGACTGACCCTCCTCTCATCCTGGTTCTTGCACCTGACATTATTTTTTCTAGTTATGCCTCTCTGTTAAACAGAGAGAAATGCTCTTTCACCTCCTGCCTTGAGGCAAAATGACCGGTGCTAGGTTATCCTCTCCAGGATCCCTAGGTGAGGTGCTAAGGCAGTCTTTGTTTCCATGGAGGGTTGAATCTGCCAGCAAAGACTTGTGCTGTTTGGTTGTGGAGAAAGTAAGAGGGGCCGGGGACTCTTGGAGGAAGAGGCCCTCACCTCTCCAAACCTGGAAGCATCCATACTTTCTGCATCAATGTCAAACGCTTTGGAAGAAAAATCACAGGAGGGGAGAAAATTCAGCTATTGCCTTCTATCCCTCCAGGATGAAGTCTTTGCACTTGGATGTGGGGGAGGCAACGGAGACTGTTTCTGGCCTAACTCCTTTTACCCCTCTCCTCACATCCCCCCACCCCCACCCCGCCAGTTTCTGAGGGATGGGGAGATGCCTCCCTTTGGCCCCAGCCTAGCCCTGGACTTGAGAGGGGAAAGGCCCTTTCTGTTTAAGTTTGGCATTTGGGGGTGGGGGGATAACTGTGGTGACAACAACAAAGGAAACTTTTGCACTTTTGTTCTTTTGCACATTTTTTGGGCACGTTTTTGATATTTGCACCATTTTTTTGTGTTTTCATGAGGAAAATACTCTGGTTCAAGTGGCTGCAGCTAATCTGGAGCTTTATGTCCCAAGTATACAGAGATTTAAATGGGGGGAAAGTTACAAGCAAAGTGTGATGTGTTTTGTCAGTGTTCTGAAATTACCAGTAAATAAATGTGAACAGCTGAATCAAACAATGCCTTCCTTCTCTGCATATGTTTACTTACACCCCACCTGCTTCCCTGATGTCGGTCCTCTTCGAGAAAGAAGGGCAAACGGTGATCTACTTCCCAATGTTTATTCACACTTCACCTGCTTCCCACAAGGATTTGAGGTAGTTTATATAATCTCAGTATAAGACAAAACAAAAATTTTCTCAATAAAAAAAACAGGGGCAGAGAAGTAGATGCTACCAGGTGCCAAGCATAAATAGTTCTGACTGTGGAATGCTGAAGTTAGCTCTGTGTGAGTGTCCTGGAAGCCTGGCCAGAAAGGAGAATGCAGTGAGGCCTAAGGTTCATGGCTAACAAAAGCAGAGACAGCTGTGATGTAAAGAATATTAGATGTGGAATTGACCCTGGGCAAGAAACTTCCTATGTGAGCCCCAATTTTCTCTGTAAAATGAGAGCGAGTAGAGCAGATTACAACTAAGACACCTGCGAAACCTGTGGCTCTACAATTTATGCTTCCTTCTATTCTAAATGCCTCTTTTGTCATTTGCTGTTCTGCAATACCATTATTACAAGGACATACGGATTCACAGGAAGGAAGGAAACAGACAAGCATTTATTAAGCACCAACTATTGCCAGGCACTGTGCTAAGAACTTTATAAATACCTCGTTTGACTCTCACAATAACCCTGGGAAGTAGGTGTAGTCAGTGTCTCCATTCTACAGTTGAGGAAATGGAGGCAAATACAGGTTAAGTGACTTGCCCATGATCACACAGCTAGTAAAAGTCTAAGGCTGGATTTAAACTCAGGCCTTGCTGACTCAAGGCCCTGTGCTCTATCCACTGCATTATCTGCTTACTGCCTCTGTAAGCCCAGGGAACGTCTTCAGTGACACATCACAATCTCTCTGGTCTTTGTGAGTTACTGTGGCTTAAAAAAAAGTCATCGCCTGATGACATGCTGGGATAGCAGATCGATACACCACTTGGGCCATACTTGAAGACTTCTCAGCTTGCTAAGACTTTCTATAACTCATGCTCAACTGGCCTAGCCTTGGGGAACACAGGATCACCTCCTGACCACCACACTGAGGCATTAGCATAGGACTTTAGTGAAAATACTTCTTATTAGTAGTAACAAAAATGATAGCTGACCTTATAACTGTATGTCAAGATTTACTATGAGCTTGTCATGCATTATCTTACTATGTCCCCAAAACAATCCAGTGGGGTGGGTGGTGCTAGAGTTACACAGCAGCCCAGTTCCTTCTCAACTCTAGAACCCCTGGACAGCTCCAGGTTCAATGTAAGGTACTTGGGGCAATCCTAATTATTCAAGCACAGCTCAAACCCCAGGTTACAACCATTAACGGGCAGATGATCCTCAGGGCTCTGGCTTGGGTTCTCTTCTTTCTTGACACTGTTTCACATCTTAATTTTATCAGCTGTGTATTCCACTCTTACTCACATGCTGATGATTTTCAGATCTACTTATGCAGCTCAAACTTCCCACCTAGCCTCCCATCTCTAATTGTCTCATGGACATCTTGATCAGAAAGTCTTATAGACATCTTAAATTCAACATGTCCAGAGCTATACTCAACTCTGCCCAAGTCTTTCCCTCTTCCTTACTTCCCCATGACTACAATCTACATCTTCAGCCTTATTATACACTACTCCCCTTCTGCCACGCTCTAGTTCAGCCAAACACCTTCTTGCTGTTCTTTCCAGACAACACCCCATCTCCCCTCTCTGTGCTGTTGTACAGGCTGTGCCTGATGCCTGGTAGATACTCCCTACTCACCTCTGCCTCTTAGATTCCTTTGTTTCCATTATGCCCCCAGCTTCTAGGGTCCTCGCTCCCAAAATTACTTTGAACAGATTTTGTATATGTTCTGTAAACATGTTTTTATTCACATATTGTCTCCTTCAATACAATATAATCTGCTTTTGCACAGGGATTGGTTCATATTTTTTCTTTATATCTTTATATCCTAGCACAGTGCCTGGGACTTAATAGGCACTTAATAAATTCCATTGGCTGATCATCAATTAAACAGAGCCAGAGATCCCTGAGGCACATTGCCAGAAAGAGAACTCCCTCCGAGCTGACATTCAGTCAGGCAGCCAACAAGCATTTATTAAGCACTTACTAAGTACCAGGCATGATGCTCAGTACCAGGGATAAGGCAAACAGACAGAACCTATCAACAATGATCAGTCTTTGAGTCCAGTCATTCAACTTATTCTAAATTTAGTCAGCTCTATTATCATTTTACTCATTCCTCTACCTTCTTATACCCAGATACCTTGCCACCAGAGTCAGAAACATGCTCTGGGAGCTTTAACCCTTGTAGCTCTAGAACTCCTACCCAGGATCTCCCAAGGTCCTGACTGGTGAATGACTCAAGAGTCTACTATTTCAGGCCAGCTACTCCAGCCACGATTCACTTTACATTCCTGCCATTTTTTTTAACAGCTTTCTGGCTTCCACAAGCTTGCTCCCCCCACCTCCCTACCCCCATACTGTCTAGTTCCAGGGCCATAATCAAATCAATACTTCCATTGCTCTTGGAAATGACATGTCAACCTATAGTGAGTGGCTCCAGTCACTATTCCTATAACTTTACAAATTAAGATAACCTTCACTGGCTGCTACATATTTGTTGATTTCCCCTATTAGAGCATAAGCTTCTTGAGGGGAAGCACTGTTTGCTTTTGCTTTTTGTAGTCACGGGGCTTAGCACAGTGCTTACACATAGTAAGGATTAATAAATGCTTTCTCATTCATTTATTCAGCATACATTTCTGTATCCCATCCACAAAGATAGCAAGAGAAATTTTGTTAAATATGCATAAATTGAACTCCTTGTTTGACAAAAACTGCTGGAGAAAACTGGAAAACGGTATGGTAGAAACTAGCTATAGACCAACATCTTACACAATATAACAAGATAAGTTCAAAATGCGTACATGATTTAGACATAAAGTATGATACCATAAACATATTAAGAGAGCAAGGAATAGTTTACCTGTCAGATCTATGGAAAGGGAAGAATTTATATCCAAAGAAGAGATAGAAAGCATTACGAGATGTAAAATGGATAATTTTGATTATATTGAATTAAAAAGATTTTGCACAGGGGCAGAGCCAAGTGGTGGCTAGAAAGCAGGGACATGCCTAAAGCTCTCCCCCAGGACCCTCCAAACACCTATAAAAAATGGCTCTGGACAAATTCTAGAACTGCAGAACCCATGGAATAGCAGAAGGAAGCAGGGCTCCAGCCCAGGACAGCCTGAATGGTCGCTAGGTAAGGTCTATGGCATGGAGCTGGGAGCAGGGTGGAGCAGAGCCCAGCATGGGCTGTGCCCAGACTAACCAGACCAGGAGCCAGGCAGAACAGGCCCTAGCAACCTGAATCAGTGAACTATGGCAGTTTCCAGACTTCTCAACCCACAAACACCAAAGACAACAGAGAAGGTTAGTGGGGAAAACTACAGGGGCCAGAGTAAAAGGTTTGGCCACCTCCCCAGGGCAGCTACAGAACTACAGCTGCAGTTGCTTCTGGCCCCAGGCCCACCTGGTGGGAGGAATTAAGTGGTGGATCCCAGCAGGAGTGCAGAGCCTGCTCAGATCTGAGTTGCGGTCAGGGGTGGCAGTTCTTGGGGGAGGAGCAGCGCTGGTGTGGCAGAGCTTGCTGAGTAGAAAAAGCTCTGAAAACAACAGTGCAGCCTCTCAAGCTTGGGACAAAGAACTCTATACTCTATGAGAAGTCATACCCCAACAGAAAACTCAAAGGTCAAGTAATTGGCTAAGAACATGGCCAGGCAGCGAAAATG
>CM053625.1:68950504-68982683 GCA_028646595.1 Phalanger gymnotis | reverse complement strand
TCTGCAGTCCCTCTTCCCCGCCCCCTTCAGTGACCTCACCCCTCGCCTTTCCATGCGCCCGCCCCTCGCTCTGGAGGACGGTGGAAGAACACCTTTCCCATGATCAAACGTACCCGGATACTTTTATCATCCCCTCAAGATAACAAAAAAGAATAACTGAAAAAAGTGCCCCTCCCCCTAGGCGGGGAGACAGACCACAGAGGAGCCACACAGACGAGAAAGGAACCACAGAGAGGTCTGTATCTCCTCCGGAAATTAAAGAATCGCTTCCCCGCTCCCCGCCCCAAAGATAGGTCTTGTAGATAAAGGAATCCCCAAACCTTCTAAAGCAATTTCCTCCCTGACTCCCCATGCCCAGGGTTGAAAGTCCCAGGTTAGCTTTCAGGACTCATGTGGTGCATCAACCCTGCTTCCCCAGGGGGACAGGACTGTGGCCAAATGTAACGAGAAAGTGAGAGGGTCTGGACACACAACTTGTGCCACCGAGATCCCAGAGCAAGACCGATTACTGAATCAGTAAAATGCCCCCGGGAGGATCTGGCCACATATTTTCCTATGAAGTCTCTTCCTAAACCTCACAGGTACCTAGATGACTCCTAGCCCTGATGTCAGAGACTCTCTTGACCTAAATAGCCCGGAGTTCGATTTGGACACTCACCTTTGTCTACACACCTATGCAAAACTTAGCAACTTGGAGAGTTTGGCTTTTTCGATGGTAGGCACCACTCTCAAGTGACTCATTTACTACCCCATGTGACTTACTGCAGTACTATTATCCCGGTTTGGGGGTAAATGGGTTTGCGCCCCCCACACCACACCCACCATTGTAGCAAAACATTAAAAGGCAGCTGGTACCATGGAAATGATGCTGACACATGGAGGCATTGGACCCTATGTCTATGTCAAATCTACCATGGCTCTACCAGGGTCACCTTGGGACACTTAGTCGCTTTCTCTCTCTAGACCTCCTAAGTAAAAGGGTGGGTTTTGGACCCTAGGTGTTTTGTAGACAGTATTGGAGTCAGAAAGATCTGGGTTCAAATTTCACCTCTGACATTACTTATAGGACCCTGGCAAGTCATTTAACACCTCTGGGCCTCACTTCCCTCGTCTATAAAATGATGGTGGACTAGATGTTTTTTAAGGGCCGTTCCAGTTCTAAGTCCATGATCCTATTCACAAGATCCTGGTATTATGATGATAATGGCGAGTGTCATAGGTCCATCTTGCTATTGTTAATGCCTTGGATGGCCTCCTAAATTCTGTTCTGCCCTTCACACCTGCTATTTGCTGTTCACCCCTCAGAAAATGGTGCCAGCCCTCGAGCAACTTGACTAAAGGGGATGCTTCTGCAATTAAAATGCCTTGAAGTTATTTAAAACCTTCTCTTCTTTACTCTTTGGCCCCTGGCCCTCTACACAAAGTGTCTTCCCCTGTAGCTGTAGGAATTTCTTCTACTTTCTTTGCTCAACCAAAACCTCTATTTTCCATTCTACACTAGACTAATATGAATCCATCCAGTTTCTCTCTATTCTATCCCCAATTCAGTTGAACAAGCATTTATTATGTAGCACACACTGTTCCAGGAACTGGAGATAAAAAAAAAAACAAGAAAATCCCCATCTCCATCCTCAAGGAGCTTATAGTCTGCTAGTAGGAAACAACATAAACTCAGAGGAGTAAGGCAATATAAAAAACTGCTGTGGCATAGTAGATAGAATACAGAACTTGGGTTCAAATCCTACCTACACTAATGTAGGAAAGAAAAATGAAATGCTCTCAAATGGATACTTTTATCCTGTAAGTCCAGGGATAGAGAACGTTATGGATGCTTTTAGATGATATCATCACCATAATTGGTTTCTGACTTTTGCAATATTGGCTGTGTAATCTCTGTGTGGGGAAGGGGATGAGCCTCACAGGACAAGATTTACCAAAAGTTAAACTAAACCTTTGTTGAAAAAGTCATTTTTTAGTGAAATAGCACCCTTAGATGGCTTCAAATAAACTTACTGTTTCCTTTTCAGTCTCTGAAATTATTAATTGCCTGCAGACCCAGCTGGTGGGTGAGATTCTCCTGAGGGGCTCCCACAAACCCCAGATTAGGAATTCCTTAATGCTGTATGTGTGATCATGAATGAGCCACTTCGCTTCTCTGACCCTCAGTTTCTTACTCTGTAAAATGGGGAAATAACCCATAATACCTATTTTGTACAGTTATCATGTGACTCAAATGAGATAATATATGTAAAGGGCTTTGTAAATTTTGAAACACTTTAAACTTTAACATTAATTATCGTTATTTGCTATTATGATGCTATTATCAGTATGATGGCAATGATAATGGTGGATCAGCTATGAGTGTAGGTTGTTGCAGAAACAATACAGAGTACAAGTCAGATCCAGTTGAATGATGAGGTTGGAAACCAGACACCAGAGTTAAGAAGAGAGTGAGAGGAAAGGAAGTAAAGGCAGGCATTGATTGTTGACAGCCTTCCCAAAGAGTGTAAGGTAAAGGAAAAAAGCTGTAGGACTGAAGATTAGTGAGAGAGTAAGAATGATACTAGGGGTAATCTTCTGGAGAAGATAGGATGAAATAGGACCACCTGTGAATGTAGAGGGGATTGTCTTAGCGAAGAGAGCACCATCTTGCCAAGATCACGGGTTCATATGAGAGAGGAGTGAAGGAGGACATAGGAGCAGAAGGCCTCTGTGTGATGATGTGAGATTAGGAGGAGGAGAAAAGGAGCTCTCCGGGAAGGGCCTCAAGTTTTTCAGTAAAATATGGGGCAAGGTTCTTGGCTGAGAAGGATGAGGGGAAAGGAGACATGGAAGATTTGAGGAGGGATGAAAAAGCTTGGAAAAGTTGCTGTGGTGAGTGGGATAGTGAACCAGTTAGGGAGGTGTCAAAAAATTGCCTTGTCACAGTGAGGGCTCAGTTGAGATTATGTAACATAGCTTTATAGTGGACCCAATAAGCAAAGTTTCATGATTTTTTTCTGGGTTTATTCAGCAACACATGAACAGAAGTAAAGTCAGTAGATAGAAGAAGTGATCAAAGGCTGAGGCCATGTCAAGATCTGTATTAGGATAAGGAAAGAAATAGTGAAGAGTTGAGTTGGTGTAGTATCAGTTAAGTTGGGTGTCTTTGATTGAGTCTTATTAGGTGCTAAGCCTATGTGGGCATGAAGCCCCCAGGGTGCTAAGGGGAGTTGCTAAGACCAGAGCCAATAGTAAGAGCTTAAGTTCTGGTCACTCAGATGACGTTTGATTACGGCTAAAGAGTGCATAAAAAGAGAGAACAGAGCTATTTGCTTAGGGCTCTCACTCTTGGCAGTGTGCTGATGTGGAGATTCTGGGCAGCTGTGTAGTTAAGAGCCCTCCACCTTGTAAACCCAGCTGTTCGGACTTTGTTAAACTCTGGTAACTGTATTGGGATATGAATTTGATGTTTGTACTTTGTATTTTGCTCTGAAGTTCAGGGTGCTGGTTTTTTCCTCTGAATTAAGTGAATGATATTTGTATGCTGAATTAAAGTAAGCTTGTCAACCCATAACGTTGTGCTTTCCTTAATTAAGCAGATCAAAAGAATCTGGGCTTGCAGCTTTCTTTGTGCTGGTTGTTGTTGGTTTTACACAGCCACAGTAGCTGCTAGCAAGATTGTTGAAACAGTTGGTTCATTGCAAAAGTCAAGATGGGGAAGGGAAGAGAGCATAGCCACTCCAAAGGCAGTAACTGGGAAAGAACTGAGCCACAGAGAGAGTGGAGGTCACAGTAAGAATGTAGAACAGGGTTGGAGTTGAAAGGCAAAAAGAAATATGGAAGAGCAAAAGATTACAATGAAGTAAAAGAATTTCAGAGTTCACGAACATGGACATGGAACATTTCCATGTGATGACAAGATCAAGGGTCTAACCATCTCTGTGATTAGCTCGGGTAGGATAAAGGAATAAATGGAAAATGAGTTAATTGACAACCTGGGAAATTAGGATATTTAAGGAAGTATCAATTGATAGGTATGTTGAAGTTCCCTAGTAGGAGAAGTTGGAGAGGAAAGCAAATCTATGAGCTAGACACTGAACTTATTGAGGAAGGAAAGAGAATGTTCTGAATTTCAGTAGATAACAGCTACCGAATCTTAATTGGGTGATAGATACACATCAAATGAACTTCGGAAAAGAGGTTCCTGAATTACAGTGTTAGAGGGTCTGGAAATGTCAGTGGGGCACAAGCAGTATTCCAAGTCCCCCATCATGACCCACATGAGTGGGGTAATCAAGTGAAAGTGTACCCAGTGGTAAACAGGTGGCCAATGAGGCTGTGTCATCAGAAGGGACTCAGTTCTGAGTGAATGCAGGAAGATGGAAGGAGAAAGGAAAAGAGCCAAATTGAAAGCAAGCTTGTTACTTGTGGAACAAGCATTCCAGGGAGCATAAAGGAAGGGGTGGGTTGATTTTGAGTGACACATTGTGGGGTGAGGTCAGGTTGAGGGGTATAGGAAAAGGAAACCAGGTAATGTGGGATGTGGAACAAGGTTTGTATGATGATAGCTAAGGGGTTCAGAATGACTGGGATAAGAAGAGTATGATGGCATTCCAAGAGAATGTTAATCATTGAGGAATGAATTCAGGCCGGTTATCATTGTCCCTAAGAAACCAGGCAACCAGTGTTGGATGTAGAGCAGGCCAGAGGGAGACACAGTAGTAGAAAGGGTGAGCAGAAAGGCTGGGCCTTGTCATAATATGGAGTTGCAGGCAGACTTACCAGTCCTCAAGTTAGCCTCAGGGTAGAGTTGTCCCAGGGCTCCTGCAACAATGTGTAAGTGGAAGAGGTACTAGGAGTGGAGAGAAAGAAAGAAAGAAAGAGAGAAAGAAAGAAAAGAAGGAAGGAAGGAAGGAAGGAAGGAAGGAAAAGAAAGAAAGAGAAAGGAAGAAAGAAGGAGGGGGGGGAAAGCAGTTTAAAATAAAGGAGGGTCTAGGGTTAGAAGGAGTTTAGCTCAGCAGAAATCAAGCATCTCCCTCTTGGATGGCCCCACCATGAGCTACCCTCTTGCAACTCCTCCTTTCAACCTGCCCTGGAAGCCATATTTACCTTTTATCAATGCTTGCTCTGGCAGGCTGCACTCAGGAGCAGACTAGGCGATAGGAGCAGTGGGGAAAGTGAACTTGGCTAGAGTGTCCTCTTGATCATTTTTCTTTCTCTGATATGGTTGTGCCCCAGAAGAATTATGAGATCCCGATTCAAGTCGGTTATTACCCTCCTTGGGGAATTTATAAAATTAGCTTTTCAAAAACCAATATGGAGAACATTCTTCCTCATTTGGTTCAAGTCTGAGCCAGGATACAGTCCGAGTGACCTGAACCCTTCTAGTCCAAGCTTCTGTCCCTTTATCTTTATAGACCACAGTTCATTTACCACCCTTTTTCTTTCTGTCTTCCCCTACATAAATAATTAAGTAAACAACCAGAAACAATTACAATTAATCCTTTATCCAACTGGCATTGATATTCACTAAAACATAAGATATAAAAGTAACTTTAAATAACAGAAAACCTTTGGAATAGGAACTCTATCTGGAAAGGAGAAAGAAGATGAGAGGAAGAGGGGAAAGTGTCACCGTCATCCATCTCAGCAGAATCGAGCAGCCACAGTGCCTCTTATCTCAGCCCCTGATACCTGATGGTATCTCTGTGGTGTAGTTCTCACACACTGCCCTCCTCACGCCCCACCACCATTTTGATAGCAGCAGCAAGCTAAGGCAGCTGGTGTTTTCTCCTCTTCCTTCCAGGACAAAAGTGAAAAACCCAACCTAAATTTTCGGTAGCTCATGCCAGTGCTCAGTTTGAATCTCCTTGGTGATCCGCATCCTCTACTCACCCAGTGTCAAGGATGCACTTAGCAAGCCAAGAGGATCTATTCTGACCTACAGAACTTCAATTGTCTGCATCTAATTTCTCCAGATACTAACAGTTATGTCAGCCTGGAAGCACATGTACTTTTCCACATCAGAAGACCTCTACTTTTGCAAATAATGGAGGCAGGTATACAAGGACACCAGAAAACTTCACTCTCCATAACATTGCTGATGTTCAATACTTCAGTCATGACCCGGTCCGGGGTTTTCTTGGCAGAGATACTAGAGCGGTTTGCCATTTTCTCTCCAATTAAGGTAAACAGAGGTTAAGGAACTTGCTCAGGCCCAGTGAGTGTCTGAGGCAGGATTTCAAAACAGGTCTTCCTGACTCCAGGCCCAGCACTTTATCCACTGAGCCACCTAGCTGTCCCTTATGACAGGTAGGTATTATTTTAAAGTCAAGCCTCACGTATTACAGGAAAGGTTTGAAGACTCCATTGGAAAGGAGAAAAGAGAAAAGCAGTTTCAAATTTTGTCTCAATCCTGTTGGGAAGGAAAGTAAGAGGAACAAAATTTAACATGGGCTTTCCTGGGGTTTGAACTGGGGACCCCTTATGGCCTAAGAAAGAATCATAGGGGCAGCTAGGTGGCACAGTGAGTAGAGCACCGGTCTTGGAGTCAGGAGGACCTGAGTTCAAATCGGGCCTCAGACACTTGACACACTTTCTAGCTGTGTAACCTTGGGCAAGTCACTTAACCCCAATTGCCCTGCCTTCCCCCCTGCCAAAAAAAAGGAAGAATCATAGACTTAGAGCGAGACCAACAAGCCTTCCAAGGTGGACTCTGAAAAGAGAATGGCTCCCCTACTTGTTCTGCTTCTGGAGGGTTATTATTTGACAAAGGAAATAGAATTTTGAACTTTGGAAGGTTGAGCAAAGAGTCAAACTCTGACATGAAACCTCCATTCAATTCAATTCAACCAATATTTATTCAGTCAACTATGGTCAAGGTCTTTAGAAGACACAAGGAGAAAAAAAAAACACAGTCCCTACACAGAAGAACAAATCAAATATTTTTGCTGGATCTGCTCAGTTACAATTAAGTTTACAGCTGCCAAGACATTACTGTCAGTGAATTGACCTGGTCAGAGTTCTCTGGTCCTCTGAGTGCAAAGAAAACTCCAGAACTGAAGCAAAGCATGACGGGTGGAAGAAGAAGAATGCTTCTGCTCCCATCCATATAATCCACCCAAAAATTCTGGAGGAGAAATTTCCAGAACTTCTTGGCTAGCTGAAACCAGTCATCCTCCTTCAGTAACTATGAGGATTTCCTTTAGGCACTATCACTGCATATTCCAGTTACCAGGGCATCCGGGGAGTGCCAGTAACATTATGTGCTGGTAATATGTGCTCTGCCCAGAAGCCTGGGAAGTGTTAGCATCATAGTGTAGTCTGCCAATTTTATGTTATGTTAATTGATATCGTTAGCAATGATTGAACATGAGAGAACACTGCTATTTTCCCTGTAGAGATTTGTAGGAATTAGACTTAATGTAACCTTTGTGTCAGAGGCTCCTTCCTGACATGAAAGACCTAAGTGCATTTGAGGGTATCTTTCCCTTCTGTGTCTCATTGCCCCCAACTACATGCCTTCGAACTGCAGTATCTGACCCTTCCCTACTCCCAGAGGTGTAATAATGCACTTCCTTTACAAGCAAAAAAGTTCACAAGACTCAAAACATGTGTAACCACCCAGGGCACGATGAACAGATTTCTTTAAGGCTTAATGGAAACCAGTAGGACTCAGAATGATTTAATATCCTTCCATAGCCATGCAGGTTCTTGAAAAAAATACTGTCGACAGCTGTTTTCCCTGCCCACCTGCTCACCATTAATTTCAAGGAATTCCTAGCAGAGGCATTCACCTATTAGTCAATGAACATTTAAGTGCCTACTATGTACTGAGTACTGTCCTAAGACAGTGCCTGCCTTCCAGGAATTCACAATCTAATGAAGAGACAGTATATGTATGTATGTGTGTATATGTATATTATGTATATGTGCATGTGTATGTACACATATATACACTGGCCTACACTTTACACACACACACACACACACAAGCTACCTACAAGATAAATAGGAAATAAGAAAGAGAAAACACTAGAACTAAGAAGAGAGTGTTAGAGGTGTTAGAAAAGGAGCCAGTGAAGCCAGGAGGTAGGGATATGGAGGTGGCAATTCCAGGCATGGGTGACAGCCAAAGAAAATGTCAAGTCCAGAGGTGGAGTGTCTTGTTCATGGAACAACAAGGAGACCAGTGTTACTGGATTGAAGGTTACTATGTGGAGAAGAAGGTGTTAAGAAGACTAGAAAGGTAAGAGGGGTCTAGGTTAGGAAGGGCTTTGACCACCAGAGGATTTGTATTTGATCCCAGAGTTGATAAGAAGCCACTGGAGTTTATTGGGGCAGAAGGAGAGGAGTATCATTGATCCTGTGCTTTAGGAAAATCATTTGAGTGGCTGAATGGAGGACAGGTCAGAATGAGGAGAGACGAGGCAGGTAGACCCATGAGCAGGCTTTTACAATAGCCCAGGTGTGAGGTGATAAGGGCCTGAACTAGAGTTGTGACAGTTCCGGACGAGAAAAGGGAACATATTTGAGAGAATTTTCAAAGGTAAAATTGACAGACTTTAGCCACAGATTGGATATGGTGGGGTGAGAGATAGTGAGGAATCAAGGATAACACCTACATTGTGAGCCTTGGGGACTGAAAGGGTGGTGTTGTCCTTGACAGTGTCAGGGAAGGGGTGAGGGGAATTTGCAGAGTGGAGGCAAGGAAGGATGTAGGGGGGGAAATAACAAGTTCAATTTTGTATGTGTTAATTTAAAATATCTACTGGGCATCCAGTTCAAGATATCTGAAAGGAAGCTGGAGATGGTAGATGGGAGGTTCAAAGAGAGGGCAGGATAGGTAGATTTGAAAATCATTATAGATGGTAATTAAATCCTTGCAGCTGATGAGCTCACCAAGTGAAGTAGTGTAGAGGGAGAAGAGAAAAGGGCCCAGGTCAGAAACCTGAGGGACACCTAAGATTAGAGGATAGGATTTAGAAGAGGATCCCACCAAAGAGATCAAGAAGGAATGATCAGATTGGTAGAAGGAAAACCAAGAGAGAAGTGTTCTGAAGACCCATGGAGAAGAGAATATCGAGGAGAGGGTGATCAACAGTGTCAAAGGTTGCAGAGAGTTCAAGGAGAATAAGAATGAGAAAAGACTTTAGATTCAGCAATCAGGAGATGACTGGTGACTTTGGAGAGAGCCATTCTATGGAATGATGAGATCAGAAGCTGGATTATAAGGAGTTAAGAAGAGAAAGTGGAAGCATCTGTTGTAGATGGCCCTTTCAAGGAGTTTAGCCAGGAAAGTCAAAAGAAAAATAGGACAATAGTTAGCAAGGATGGTGTAACAACAATGCTGCTTGCAGCTGCTGTGGAGGTGTAAGGTCAATAATACCAGCACACAGGAGGGCTGCTAGCACAGGTTCTTTGTTCTGCTTTTCTAAGGAAAGCAACCTTAAGGGGTTTATAATCTCACTTTAATTAAACATACATATATCATTCACTTAGTTCAGGGAGAAAAGTCAGCACCCTGAACTTCAGAGAAAACACAAACAGAAATTATAAGCAGAAATTGTAAAGGGAGCAAATAACACAAATCAGCAGACAGGGCTTCTAACTGTCTGTCCTTAGCAATACATACATAGTTACCAGAGAGAGAAGCACCAATATCTGAGTTTTCAAAGCCGGGGGGGGGGCTCTTTAACAGCTACCCAGAGTCTCATTTGGTGAAATCATGTGAGTGATCTTCCAATGAGTGAACCCAAAGCAAAATGCTAAACTCAGAGTATATATACACTTCTTCAGGGTCAGAGGGCATCACAACCATGTGACACAAACTCATGTGACTTGGGCTTTCTTGTGACTTAAGCAGGTCATCAAAGACTCTTGATTCAAACAAAGGCAAGACTCAGTCAAAGGTAATTGACTAACTAGAGGCTGGATGCTTCATTGGGGGTGTCATAGAGCAGATTCCTGTGGCAAGGTGGATTGAACTAGATGGCCTCTGAGATCTCTTCCAACTCAGAGATTCTGGACTGGCAGGGCTCTGTAACAAAACCCATAAAACCTGTTCTTGCTCTACAAATACTTACATTTGAATAATGGAATTTCAATACATCAAATGTTCAAAACAACTTGTGGATCATTCCCTCTAAGTATTCATCACCTTCTTTTGTCTATTGCTTCTCATATATTTTTCCTTTTGCCTTCTGTTCTTCTGATTCAGCTATTTTTTTCATTTTTCATTGTTTCATAAAGGTCTTTTTCAGATGTCTCTATATTTCCTTTACTTATTCGTCTTAAGTGAATTCTAGTATTCCATTATATTAATATGCAAAAATGCATTTAGCCAGTTCCCCTATTGTTGAACATTAGGTTCCTTCTGGTTTTTTTTTTTTCAATTACAAATAATACTGCTAGAGATATCTTTGAACAGATAGTTCTTTTATCTTTTTTCAGAACACTCTCAGGGTACATTCCTTGTGCATGATTAACACAAGGGTATAATTATTTTTGTTACTTGCAGAGTAGTTCCAGATTGTTCTCCAAAAAGATTCTATGGTGTCACAGTTACACCAAGAATAGAGCTAACACTTGCTCTATAGACCAGCCAGCATCAAGTTTTATACCTTCTAATTATTTTTTTAATCAACATCATATGTATTAGGTTGTACCTGAAAGTTGTTTTAATGTGCATTTATTTACTTGTACATCCATGAGGCTAAGTATTTAAAAGGATTTCTTACAATTTGCTTTCTTTGTTTATAAATTGCCCATTCAATATTCTTTGATCTTTTATCTACTGGGGACAACTTCAGTGGTACCCCTAAAGTTCTATCTTTGGTCCCTTTCTCCTCACCCTCTATACTATTTCACTTTGTGATCTCTTCAGCTCCTCTGGTTTGAATTATCATGTCCATACCAATGGTTTTCAGATATACTTGTTCAACCATACTATCTGTTCCAATCTCTAGTCTCATATCTCCAGCTGTCAGTTAGACACCTCGAACTTGATGCTACATAGACATCTTAATCTCAACATGCATAAAATTGAATTTATTATCTCTACCCCTGCCCCCCAACCCAATTTCCCCTCTTCCTAACTTCCTTATTACCATACAAGGTACCACCATCCTCCAGGTCACCCAGGCAGACATCTAGTTTTCCTCACTCTTTCTCATCCCCCACATCCAATCTGTTGCTAAGTCCCGCTAATGCCACATTCATAACATCTCTTAGGTACACACCCTTCTCTCCTCTGATGCTGCTACCACTCTGTCTCATGCCCAAACTGTTGTAATATTCTTCTGCTGCATCCTTCTGCCTCAAGTATCTCCTCACTCCAAGCCATTCTTCACTCAGCTAGCTGTTCAAGTGCTCCTCCTAAATCACAGACCTGACCATATTCCCTTGCTACTCAATAAAATCTAGTGGCTCTCTATTACTTCCAGAATCAAATATAAAATGCTCTGGCTTTTAAGGGAACTGAATGTTATCCTTCCATATCTTTAACAGTTCCTTATCATTTTAAATGTCAGAGTTTTGTGTCATATTTGACATAAATATTTTTCCAATCTGTTATTTTTCTCTTGAGAACTTTTTGGCTCATAGACTTTTTTATTCTGAAATATGCTTCCATATTTATATTCCCACTAATAATTTATTCTACTTATTTAAAATTTCTCTTAGACAAGTTAATATTTGATACTAAAGGTAATCAGGACCCAACGGAGTATATTGACCAGCTGGCTGTCATGATCAGCCCTGCACTTTAAAAAAATCGCTTTGGAACCCACATAAATCATCAGCATTTCTATATATTATCAGCAAAACTCTGCAAGAAGGTATAAGAAGAGATACCCCATTTGAGATAACTGTAGACTGTTTAAATACGTGGGAGTATACCTGCCAAGATAAACCCAGAAACTACGTGAACATAATTATAAAACACTTTTTTATACATATAGAGTCAGATTTAAATAATTGGAGAAATATTAATGGGTGAGCAGAACCACACAATAAAAATGACAATTCTATCTAAACTAACCTACTTATTCAATGTCATCCCAATTAAATTGCCAAAAAAATTATTGAATTGGAAAAAATAATAAAATTCATTTGGAAGAACAAAACATCAAGAATATCAAAGAAATTAATGAAAAAATGTAAAGGAAGGAGGTTTAGCAGTACCAAATCTTAAACTATATCATAAAGCAATAATTATCAAAATCATCTGGTGCTGGCTAAGAAACAGAAAGGTGGATCAGTGCAAGAGAGAAGACATGCAATACACAGTAATAAATGGTGATAGTAGCCTTGTGTTTGACAACTGTAAAGATTTAAGCTTTGGGTATAATTTGGCAAAAATTGTTGGGAAAACTAGAAAAGAGTCTGGCAAAAATTGGGTCTAAATCAATATCTAACACCATTACCATTTACCATGATAAGGTCAAAATGGATACATGACCTACATATAAAGGGAGATATCATAAGAAAACCAGAACATGGAACACATTACCTATCAGACTTATGGGTAGAAGAATTTATGAATAAACAAGAGAGAGCACGTTATGGGATGTAAAATGGATAATTTTGCTTACATTAAATTAAGAAGTTTTTGTAAAAATAAAACCAATGTAGCCAAGATTAGAAGGAAAGTAGAAAATTGGGGAGAGGGTAGATTTTATCGATAGTTTCTCAGATAAAGGTTTCATATCTTAAATACATAGAGAACTTTGTCAAGTATATAAGAATATGAGTCATTCCCCAAATGATAAATGGTCAAATGACATGGATAGGCAGGTTTTCAATGAAGAAATCAAAACTACCTATAGCCATATTTTAAAAAAAAAACTCTAAATCGTTATTAATTAGAAAATGCAAATTAAAACGACTTTGAGGTATCATCTCACACCTATCAGATTGGCTAAAATGATAGAAGGGGGAAATGACAAATGTTGGAGGGGTTGTGGAAAAATTGGGCCATTAATATACTCTTGGTGGAACTGTGACATGATGCAATCATTTTGGAGAGCAATCTGGAATTATGCCCAAAGAGTTATAAAACAGTATACCCTTTGACCTAGCAATACCACTATTAGGTCTGTTTCCCAAGGTGATCAGGAGAAAAAAAAAAGAACCTCTGTGTTCTAAAATATTTATAACAGCTCTATTTGTAGTGGCAAAGAACTGGGAATTGAGGGGATGACCATCGATTGGGGTATGGATAAATAAGTTGCGGTATGTGATTATGATGGAATACTACTATGCTGTAAGAAATGAGGAGCTTGGTTGATGTTAGAAAAACATGGAAAAGCTTACATGAAATAATGAAAAGTGAAGTGAGCAGAACCAAGAGAACATTATATACAGTAACAATATTTTTCAAAGAATAATTATGAACAATCAAGTTACTCTGAGTACTATAAATACTCATATCAGCTCTAAAGGATCTATGAAGGAAGATACTATACTCCAGAGAAAGAATTGATAAATAGAAGTAGGCATAGCTTGGTTTTGCATATATTTATAAAGCTGTGTCAAATGGTAGCCTTCTCTAGTGCAAGGTGGAGAGGGAGGGAAGGAGATAGCTCAGAACCTAAAATGTAACAAAAATAAATAAATAAAAATTTTTATTAAGAAAGTTTCCTTTCTTTGTATTCCCATCTACTAACACAGTACCTGGTACATGGGAAGCATTTAATAGATACTTGTTGACTGACTACAGGATGGATTGAGAGGTTTGAAGAAAGGAAGTCACATAAGCTATTGCAGTTAGTCTAGGTGGGAGATGGTGAAGACAACACTAGGGTGGTGACTGTGTAACTGGAGGGATAGAACCTATATGGGAGGTGTTATAGAGATAGATATGGTGAAGTCTGGCAACTGAATGGATGTGTAGGGTCAGTGAGCATGAGGGGTCAAGGATAACATGGAGTTTGCAGACATGGGTGAATAGAAAGAATGGTCATGTTCTTGATAGAAATGAGGAAGCTTGGAAAAGGGATCAATTTAGTGGAAAAGAAAATGAGTTGGAGAAGGCTTGTATAGTGTCACTGGAGACAGTGTCTCCTGGTGGTTAGAGGATTCTGGTATCTTCCTTACCAAACCCCTGGGAATTGTGAGGGACCTCGTCTGTACCTGAAAAGACAGAGGCCCTCATCCTTCATCCTAGTCAGTGTATGCTCAAAGTATACTTGCACTCAATTCTTCTCACTGGTGGAGACTGATTACCCAATGCTCTGCCCCTGCATGAGAGGCAGAATTAGTTAGTGCTTTGGAGAAGAATGATCTTTAGTCTTCCGGATATCAGATTTGAGAGAGAAGACACAGTTCCAGATTCTCTCCAGGGAGAGGTCGAAGGGATAGAAAGACTCTGAAAAGCAATTCATATGTAGAAGAACTGGCCTGTCAGTCACATCATTATCCTCAGCTTGCTACACTAGTGATTTCAAGAAATTTCTTGGATGAGATCTAGGACTTTATCTTTCTTAATTGAGCTGAAATATCTTACTTCCAGTATGGGAGCTCTGTATTTTCTAGCATATTCTCATCCATGTGCCTTCTCTAATTTCTCTTTGCTGTTGGCTTGGATAACAGGTTAATTTGCTATTTGCTACATGTGGTCTTTGTGGAACAGGCATTTGATGAGAAGGGAAGTCATGCTTTGGATAAATTATAGCTTAGAACACTTTCCTTGTTAAGGGATAGTGATCAGAAGGTCAGTTTGAATCTAAAAATTATTTCCCCTAGACTAAAAATATTTAGGAGTGGCAGAAAGATACCACTGTAGCCCAGTAACTCCACTCTCTGAGGAGAGCAGAGTACCCAGCCTCTGCCCCCAATCTCCTGCTTCCCTTCTTGGCAGGAAACAAAGTCTTCCTTGGAGAAGGTTGGAGAGAGGAGACTCTAGACTAGAGATACCAACTTTTGCCTCCCTGTCAGCCACATCTAGAAAGACATGTGTGGTTACACATAGCCTACAAGGGCAAAACAACACAGGCCCACCATATGCCCCTTCCAAATATAAAGTAATTTAGGTTCAGGAGGTGTGAAGGGGATGCCTAACAACTGGAAGAATCAAGAAAGGCCCTTTACAGGAGCTAGAATGTGCAAGGGGTAGAGATGAGGAAATACATTCCAAGCATAGAAGCTCAGGAAATGAAATGTTATGTACAAGAAGTAGCAAGTAGGCCAGTTTGACTGAAACATAAGAGTGTGTTAAGGAGAATAATGGAAAATCAGCCTGGAGAGACAAGTTAAAATCAGACCGTAAAAGGGTTTGAGGCAGAGGGAGCCACTGAAGTTTCTTGAATGGAGAAGAGTGACAGGGCCAAAAGTATGATTTAGGAATATTGCTTTGGCAGATATGTTGAGAGAAATTATTATTTCTCTATTATATCAATAACCAATTATCAAATTAGGTTTGTGGGTTTTTTCCTTTCCATTTCCTCATTTAAGGACCAGTCCTTGTAGGTCAATAAGTCTCCAAAGTACAGCAATAAAGATGAGATTGGCTTAATCCTCCTGGAACATTCTCCTCAATCTTGGATGGGACACCACCAGACTAGGAGAGTTTATTTCTGATTCAAGTGTAGATAGAATCTAATCTAGGTGAATTCCAGCCCTAAAGCATTAAGTTCATGACCTTAAAACACACACACACACACACACACACACACACACACACACATACACCATTGTTCAACTGGAAAGGTAGATGGATTCCATTGTCCAGATTGCTGGAGGTGGCTGAGTCCCATGATCAAGTCATGTCCTCAGCAGGAGGAGCTAAAGACTTTTGGCCCACCTCCTCCTTAATATTTCTACCCCCTCATTAATTATTCACCAATCAAGGTTGATCTCCCTCTGTCAGGAACGCCCACTTCTCCAAAGGTATTTAAACATTAGATGATCTCCATGGTTTTACCTTTGGTTACCAAGAGAGACCGCTGACCATCAATTTATTGATTATTTGCTAGCTTAATTAATAAATTGATTATTAATTATCCAGAAACTCTCTCTGCCATTTCATTCATCTCACTGTGCTGGATGAATTAGAGGCAAAGCTGGAGACACTATTGCAATAACGCCACCAAGAGATGGTAAGAGCTTGAGCTAGGTTGGCCACTATGGGAGAAGAGAGAAAAGGGAGGAGTCAGAAGATGCTGCAGTGGTAGAATAGATACAAACTGGATTTGACAACTGATTAGATGGGGAGGGAGAGGTGAATTGAAGGTGACTCCTAGGTTGCAGGCTTGAATGTCTAGAAGAACAATGGTACCCTTAACAGAAATAGGGAAGTCGGGAGAAGAGATAACTTTAGCAGGGGAAGATGATGTCAACTTTGGACACATCAAGTTTGACATGCTAGTGGACCATCCAAGAAATGAGAGATATTTAGCAAGCAATTCAACATTTGGGACTAGAGCTTAGCACAAAGATGAAGGCTGGATTATGTAGATTCAGAAGTTGTCTTCAGAGAGGCTAGTTGACTCCATAGGAGTTGATGAGAATATATATATGTATATATACATAACATATATTATATTAATAATCATTATTGAACATACCAATATTGATATATTATGTATCACATATATCATATACATATATACATATCATATATACATATATGGATATGGAGAGGAGACAGAGACAGAAGTAAAGTGAACCCAAGATAGAAAACCCTGGGAAAGAGTTCTCTCCCCTCTCTGAGGAGAACAGAGTGCCCAGTCTCTGGCCTCAATCATCTGCTTCCACTCCTAGCAAGAATCAAAGTCTCCCTCACAGAAAGGTGGGCAAAATAGACTCTATAGATATCTATTCCTGCTTCCTTGCCAGCCATATCTAGAGTAATTCATGTAGACACATATAACCAACATGAACAACACACACACACACACACACACACACACACACACACACACACAAGAAGGGGGAACCAGAGTCCCACGGGATACACTCTGGTAGGATTTGACTTCTTTCCAGGAGGATGATTGAGAGAAAGAAAGAATGGGAAGGCAGCTGCTTCCCAGAATCCTCATTGCTACAGCTACTGCTATGATTATGAACTGCAGAAGGAAAACTGTAGTTTCTCCCTGCAAAGGAGAACAGCAATGGTGAAAAGCCTACCTCTCTGTTTCCTACTTCATGCTGGCCCTTTCACTGAGCCTATTTTCCATTCGTTATTTCTTTTAAAAAAAAGTCTGTTAACTTTCTAAATTGGTCAAATTTCTCAAAAAGAAACCAATTTCTTTAAAATATTGTTTAGTACGTATAGGTCTGTCTTTGGAGTGATTAAAAAGAAATTCCAGACTAAATGGTTATGGTCACCCTGGGAACACCCAGAGAGAAGGAAGGGAGTTCCCAGGTAGGGGCTCAAAACAAACTAAAGAGATTTTTATTGAAAGAGTATTACCGAGGGTGAAACCAAGATGGTGGAATGAAGGCAGGGATCTGCCTGGGCTCTCCCAGATTCCCCTCCAAACAACTTTAAAATAATGCCTCAAAATGAATTCTAGAGCTGCAGAGGCAACAAAAGGACAGGGTGAAACAATTTTCTAACCCAAGACACTTTAGAAGGTCAGCAGGAAAGGCCTGTCTCACTGAGGTGAGAGTGGAGCACAGTCTAGTGCAGGCCACATCCTGTCAAGAGAGCAGCAGGCCTCGGGGGTGACTGAATCAATGAGGATGGCTTCCAGAACTCTTATCCCACAGACAGTAAGGGGTCAAACAACTGGTCAGAAGGGGACTCTTTGTTGGCACTGGGGTCAAGACTCTGTGGCATTGCCCTTACATAGGGTCAAAGTTCCAAGATGAAGAGGAGCACTAACAGGGCTGGGACAATGCTCACAGCTCCAAGGCAAAAAATAAGTCCTTATGGGTTGCTCACAGAGCAGAGCACAGGCCAGGAGAACAGCAACCACACCTCTCCTTAGATAACACCACCTTAGAAGAACTGAAAATTGCAGACCTCCAGAACTAGCTCTGAAAACAGCAGCACAAAAAGCTTGATCCTTGGGATGGTGCCCCCTCCATCTCAGGAACAGAACCCAACTTTAACGTAAAGTTAAAAGTCAAGAAATAGGCTGGAAAAATCTTGCAAATTGCAAATAAGTAAATAAATAACCTGACCATAGAATGCTACATTGGTGACAGGGAAGATCAAGATACAAACTCAGAAGACAACGAATGTCCAAAAAAGTTACATGTAAGGCCTCAAAGAAAAATGTGAATTGGTCTCAGCCCACCCTCAAAAAAATTCCTGGAAGAGGTCAAAAAGAGCTTTAAAAATCAAATAAGAGAAATCGAGGAAAGATTGGGGAAAGAAATGAGAGTGATGCAAGAAAATAACCAAAAAAAAAGAAAAGAGAATCAACAGTTTGGTTAAAGAGACACAAAAAATACTGAAGAAAATAATGTCTTAAAAAAAAAACAACAGAATAAGCCCAACAATAAAAGAGGCTCAAAAATCCACTGAAGAGAAGAACTTCTTAAAAAGAATTGGCCATGGGGAAAAAGAGGTACAAAAATTCACTGAAGAAAAGAACTCCTTAAAAAGTAGAATTGACCAAATGGAAAAGGAAGTACAAAAAGCTCACTGAAGAAAATATTCCTTAAAAATTAGAATGGACAAGTGGAAGCTAATGGCTCCGTGAGACATCAAGAAATAAATAAAATTAAAAGAATGAAAAAATAGAAGAAAATGTGAAACATCTCATTGGAAAAACAGCTGACACAGAAAATCAATCAAGAGAGAAAATTTAAGAATTATTGGACCACCTGAAAACTATGATCAAAAAAAGAACCTAGACATGATATTTCAAGAAATTACCAGGTAAAACTGCCATGATGTTCTAGAACCAGAGGGTAAAATAGTAATTGAAAGAATCTACCACTTACCTCCTGAAAGAGATCCCAAAATGAAAATTCTCAGCAATATTATAGCCAGATTCTAGAGCTCCCAGGTCAAGGAGAAAACATTGCAAGCAGCCAGAAGGAAATAATTCAAATATCATGGAGCTACAGTCAGGATAACATAATATTTAGCAGCTTCTACATGAAAGAATCAGAAGGCTTGGCATATGATATCCCAGAGGGAAGAGAAGCTAGATTACAAACAAGAATCACACACTCAGCAAAACTGAGTATAATTCTCTAGGGGAAAAAATGGATATTCAATGAAATAGAGGACTTTCAAGAATTCCTCATGAAAACACCAGAGCTGAATAGAAAATCTGACTTTCAAATAAAAGATTCAAAAGAAGGATAAAGTGTAAATGGAAAAGAGAAATCATAAGGGATTCAATAAGGTTAAACTGTTTACATTCCTGCATGGAAATATGTTGCTTGTAATTCCTGAGAGTTTTCTGATTATTAGGGCAGTTAGGAGTATACATAGAGAGAGGGCACAAGTATTAGTTGACTACGATGTGATGATGTCTAAAAAAATTAATTTAAGAGAGTAAAAGAGGGATGCACTGGAAGAAGGGGGAAGGGAGAGATAGAATGGGGTAAAATACCTCACGAAAAGAGGCATAAAAGAGCTTTTATAGCAGAGGTAAAGATGGGGTGATGGCAGGCAATGCTTGAACCTTACTCTCATTGGAATTAGCTCAAAGAGGGAATAACACATACACTCAGTTGGGTATAGAAATCTATTTGGCCCTACTGGGAAGTAAGAAGGGATAACAGAAAGTGGGGAGCTGATAGAAGGGAAGGTGGATTGGGGGAGGCAGTGATCAGAAGCAAAACACTTTTGAGGAGGGACAGGATAAAAGGAGAGAGAGACCAAGACAAGGTCAAAATGGGTGTATGATTTAGACATAAAGAGTGATGGCATCAGCAAATTAGGGGAGTATGGAATAGTTCACTATTTGGATCTATGGATAAGGGAAGAATTTCTGACTAAACAAAATTTTTGCACAACAAAATCAATGCAGCCAAGATTAGAAGGAAAGCAAAAAAAAAAAAAACCAAAAACAAACAAACCTGGAAGAAATTTTTACAATAAGTTTCTCTGATAATGGCTTCATTTCTCAAATATGTAGAAAACTAAGTCAAATTTATAAAAATATGAGTCATTCCCCAGTTGAGAAATGGTCAAAGGATATGAACAGGCAGTTCTCAGAAGAAGAAATGAGAGCTGTGTATAGTCATATGAAAAAATGTTCTAAATCACTATTGATTAGAGAAATGCAAAACAACTCTAAGGTACCACATCACACCTATCAGACTGGGTAGCATGACAAAACAGGAAAATTATAAATGCTGGAGTTATTCCATAACTAATATGGAAATGTGTTTTGCGTGGCAGTGCATGTATGAAAATTGGAACACCTAATGCATTGTTAATGGAGTTGTGAACTGATCTAACCATTCTAGAGTCTGGAACTATGTGATATCAAACTGTGCATACCCTTTGACCCAGCAACACCACTTCTAGGTCTGTATCTCAGAGACATTTTTTTTAAAAAAGGGAAAAGGGCCTATATATACAAAAATATTTATAGCAGCTCTTTTTGTGGTGGCAAAGAATTGGAAATTGAGGGGATGCCTATCAATTGGGGAATGGCTGCAGAAATTATAGTATATGAATGTAATGGAATATTATTGTTCCATAAGAAATGATGAACAGGCAGAATTTAAGAAAACCTGGAAAGACCTACATGAACTGATGCTGAGTGAAGTGAGCAGAACCAGGAGAATATTATATGCTAACAGCCACAGTATGCAATAACTGACCTTTACAGACTTGGCTCTTCTCAGCAATACAGGGTCCTAAGACAACTCCAAAAGACTTATAATGGAAAATGCTAACAACATCCAGGGAAAGAACTATGGAGTCTGAATGCAGATTGAAGCATACTTTCTCTCTCTCTCTCTCTCTCTCTCTCTCTCTCTCTCTCTCTCTCTCTCTCTCTCTCTCTCTTTTTCTGTTTGTTTTTTTTCTTTCTCATGGTGTTTTCCTTTTGTTCTGATTCTTATTGTACAATATGACTAATGCGAAAATATGTATAATATGATTGTAGCCTATATCAGAATGCATGCGGTCATGGGGAGGGAGGAGGGGATAAAGGGGGAAAAATTTAGAACTCAAAATCTTATAAAAATGAATGCTGAAAACTAAAAATAGATAAATAAATAAAGCAGCAATATTGTAGGATGATCAGCTGTGAATGACTTAGCTATTCCCTGCAATAAAAGGATTCAATACAGTTCTGAAGGACTTTGATGAAGAATGCCATCCACCATCAGAAAGAAAACTGAAGGATTCTGAAAGTGTGCAGAAAAGCATACTTCTTTTACTTTATTTTTCTTTCTTGTTGTTACTGTTCTGTGTTTTCTTTCATAACATAATTAATATGGAACTGTGTTTTGCGTGACTGTGCATGTATTACCTGTATCAAATTGCTTGCCTCCTGGGGGACAGGAGCAAGGGAGGGAGAGAATTTGGAACTCAAAATTTTTAAAAGATGCAAATGTAATAAAGTATTTTAAATGTAATTGGGGAAAAATAAAATATTTAAAGAAAGCATATATTAAACTCACCAGAAGTAGAAAGAGAAAATTAATCTGGACCATTCCTCAATTCCTTTGGATTGAGAATGAATGAAGCAGTAGCATTAAAAGAAAAGAGGCAAGAAGAAATTCTTTATTTAACCCTCTCTGAGGCAGCTATTCTCTGACAACTCCTTTCCCCTCATCATTTTCTTCCAAAGGAAGTTCAAAGAAACCTATCCTATCCCCCAACTGGAAGAAGAATGAGAGTGTTGGCTCAAGCAAAAGTCATTTCCACTGGGACAACTGAAGGGTGGAGCTGAGAAAGATCGGCTCTAGCCATCCAAGATGGGGGAAGGAGGAGCATTGGGGAGAGGAGATCCAAGAGGAAGTAGTTAGTTTTTCTGCTAAACCTAAACATAATAGCTCCAACTTCCAGTAGTTTTATTTGGACATGTTGGGTTTAATATCTAAAAATAAATTATTCATCCTGATTTGAAATCAGAGTCTCAGACCTGGAAGGGACCTTAGAAGTTATCTAGTCCAATCCCTTCATTTTACAGATTGGAAAACTGAGGTACAGGAGAGGAAATTGTCTCAAGTTGCACATTGAACCCAGGTCTCTCAACCCCACATCTGGTGCTTTTCCCAGCAATAGATTCTCTTTTTTTTTTGGAGGGGGGAAGACAAAGCAATTAGGGTTAAGTGACTTGCCCAAGGTCACACCACTAGTAATTGTCAAGTATCTAAAGTCAAATTTGAACTCAGGTCCCCCTGACTCCAGAGCGAGTGCTCTATTCACTGTGCCACCTAGCTGCCCCTTACTTTTTAAAATTTTTTTGACAGATTCTTTAATAATAATAATAATATGCATTTATATGGTGCTTTAAAGTTTACAAAGTGCTTTATAAATATTATCTCATTTTACCCTTACAACAACCCTAAGAGGTGGGAAATATTATCATCATTCCCTTTTTATAGATGAGGTTTTCCTGACTCCGGGTCCACCTGGCTGTGCCCCTTAACTGCCTTCCATTTGTGAGTTAGTCATGACAACCGTGCTTTCAGTGCTGAAAGTGAAGCCTGCTAGGTTGACAGCTTGGTCACATGACTATCCCAAGGCCATAGAATTGCCCATCACAGCAGCAGAACCAGAGCAGGCTAGTGTGGATTGAGAATTAAGAGACAGGTGCAATAAAGGAAGAAGCCCTTGCCCAGCCGTAGGAGCCAATATGACAACGCTAAAAACTCCCGATTGGGTCATATGGGAATGGAGTGAACCACAGCGACTCCATCTTGTGACTCAGTTTTGGAGGTAACTCAGTTCCCTTTCTATTCAATTATAGGTCTCATCCAATTTCTGTCTTTTGAGAAAACTTTATTCAATTATGGGAATCGTGAAAAAACTTCATCACATTGTTTGAATCTAGCCTTGTGTGACTGGAAAGCCGGACCACTTCTATCTCTTGCTTAGAGACCCTTAACTAAGGACCAAAGTTATGCTGACCAGAGACCCAGTCGGATCTGAAGACTGATGCGAGGAGTTTTCTCACGATTATATGTTTCAAGCAGGGGGCCATCTCCAGTCATCTTGATCGGCATCTTAGCACTGGACCCAGATGGCTCTAGAGGAGAAAGTGAGGCTGGTGACTTTGCATCACCCTCCCTCACTTAAATCCAATTCATTTGCTGTCGTGGCATCATCTTCCTGATGTCATGGTCCTCTTGGAGAACGGAGGACAAACAACATCTTATGCAGCCCGTACATCCAATGTCTTAATTGAAAACTGGCCCTATTGCAGTCACCCAGTTATTGTTTCCATGTTCCTTTGATGGAATACAGATACCTGAGGAGTGAGGAACCTCTTTTTGCTGATTTCAGGATATTGTACCTGTTCATTCTCCTCCTCCCAACTTGGAAAGACCCTAATCTTTCTTGCAGTTAGAAATCAGATTACCTAATCTTACACCTATCCTGTTGATGGTCTTCTTTTAATGCACAAAAAATTGTCTCCCCTTGTATTCAGGGGCCAATGCCAAGCTCAGGAGGCCTGGTCTCAATTTGTTACATAATTGGCTTGCTTTTGTTGTTTAATCGTGTCCGACTCTTCCTGATCCAATATAGGTTTTTCTTAGCAAAGACACTGCGGTGGTTTGCCATGTTCTTCTCCAGCGGACTAAGGCAAACAGAGGTTAAGTGACTTGCCCAGGGTCACACAGCTAGGAAGTGTCTAAGGCCAGATTCGAACTTAGGTTTTCCTCACTCTAGGCCCAGCGTTCTGTCCACTGAGCTATCTAGCTGCCTCCATTGCTTAATAAATCAATACGCTCAGAAGCTTGAACCTTTGTTTCTTCAGTAATTTCAGATTTCACCCTTCACAGTTGCAGGAGGTGTGATGGAAAAGATTTAGGGCTTTCCAGATGGAAGTAGATCTTTTCTCCTCTCTTGATTTGTACCACGGACCTTATGAGGTGTTTATTTCTAGTGTGTTTTGCAGTGGCTTCTTCAATTTTACTAAAATGTCCAGCCAAACAGTTTGATCTATTCCTTAATTGCCAGATATGAAGACGTGAAAGTCCCAGACAGTTTGGCTCAAAATGAATGGTACCTAGAATCTGTGCTGGGTAGGAATGAAAATGTATCAGGGCAAATATCAAGGGCTCCTCCCCTAGTAGGACAACTTCTGCCAATAGTCCTACTCTGTGGGATATGGACAGTTAGAACTGTCATCCACTCAAGGACCATAGTTCATAAGACTCTCATCTTGATATTCTCCTAGGGGTAGTAAGTCAGAAAACATAATTAGTTCAAATTGAAGGTATTTCATGAAACAGTAAAACGAGAAAAGTAACCATAGAACATTTCTTCCATAAATCTAGGGCACAGTGTCTCACAACTTCATACATAATTAAGGAGAAGAATGGACATGCCTAGGAAACAGATCGCAGGGCCACCCAAGTGGAAAGATACAAACGTTGGTGTCTCTAGGACACATCCATGGATGGGCACACACTTAGGAGACATGTGTTATCCAGACATGCCTGTGTATGGGATCTTCATAGCTCTAACTGTGAGAGGCCATTAACGTCACCATACTACTGGGCCTTCACTCTGCTGAGCCCCTGAGAAGCAATTGTGTTTATTAAAGGCCACAGCCTCTGCTTTCTTTTTAGACAGAAGCTGGTCATTTGATTTCTTGTTTTTACTGACTGTGTTTATTTGTCATATTTATACATTGAATTTTATTATATCTTTGGACAGATGCAATAAAGTTAGTTGTTTTGGTTGTGGCCATTGTGGAGTTTTAAAAATTATTTGCAAGCAAGTTATTTGTACAACTAATTTTATTGTGGGAAAGTTAGGTGGCTCAGTGAGTAGAGCACCTGCCCTGGAGTCAGGAGGACCTGAGTTCAAATCTGACCTCAGATACTTGACACACTTACTAGCTGTGTGACCTTGGGGAAATCACTTAACCCCAATTGCCCTGCCTTCCCCCCTCCAAAAAAGATGGAGGTTTAAGCTCCAACTTTTTTTAGGGAGCTATTTATCTAGTGTCAAGCCGTGGGATAAAATACTGGGCTTGGAATCAGAAAGACCTCAGTTCAAATGTGTGCCTCAATTTTCTGAACCATAAAATAGGAACCATGACAGCACCTGCCTCCCAGGGTTGCAATGAGGAGCAAATGAGATAATATCTGCAAAGACCTTAGCACAGTGCTTTCCATCTAACAGGTGCTTACAGATATGCTCGTTTCCTTCCTTTTCTCCCTGAATCAAGAGGGAATTTTGTTGCTTATCAAGTTTTAGGTATGAGTATCTTTTCCTCCAGAAGGCGAATCTCCATTTGCAGAGGGCAACCTTTTTGGAACACAGAGCAGCCAGCTGGTTAAGGCAGTAATTTATCTTTGAATCTGCTATGTCAACAGACAACTATCTCCTTTGGAATTAAGAAATTCCTTGTGTAACCTCTCACTCCAGGCTTTCCAGTTTGGTAATCATTGCCAGGGAGACTCAGGAGCCTGGAAGTCACTATGGCAACTGAGCAGACTTTTGCCAGGGTAAATAGGACCCATGACGTTTGGAGAAGGGGCACGTGGAGAATCCATCTTGGTCAAGCCATGTTGGGGAGTGAGAGGGCAGAGAGGTGCAGCCACCGTTCTGAAAGCGTGACCTGGGGACGGGATTGCTTCTGGGGCTATGAGAACTGGGAGGCAAGGAGAGCCCAAAATGCAATGTGGTGATGAAGCTTCCAGTGTCCCCATTGGAAGGGGCGGGTCGCAGTAGGCTGCTGAGCCATGTGCACATTAAGCCCCTGACATCTTCTTTTTCTCAGTTTGAGTAAACTACCCAACTCTTCACTTCCTGGTTCCCTTCCCACCTGGACAAGGGAGGAGGGGAGGAGGAGTTTATTCTGTTCCCTACCAGCTTCGGCTCCAGAGTTAAACAATCCTGACACATAAGACAGCATGTGTCAGAGGTGGGATTTGAGCCCAGGTCTTCCCAGCTCTGTCTCTCCCACCCCTGTTACATCATTCTGCCTCCTTTATCCTCCATATAGGTTACCATAATCACAATAACGGACATTTCTGTAGCTTTATCTGATTTTAGCCTCCATACACTCTGAGGTAATAAAACTGAGGCTCAGAGAAGTTAAGTTACCTGTGGCCACAAATATGAAATTTGAGCTTCCTGGCTCCAGATCCAATACTATGGTACACCACGTTGCCAAAACCTTCCTGGAACTCTTAGTACCCTGCCTCAACTACCTTCCCTAATCCCAATATAAATGTCTGGGACATATGTGTTATCAGACCTTCTCAACACATTTTGTAGCACATGATATCTGGAATTATACAAGCTGTCTGGAGCTAACCAATCTGGAGTTATCTGTCTGTCTGAGCTCCCTAACCAAGCTCCTATCAGAGCATGACCATTTTGTATTACATAAGTGTACTGGCCTTCCTTGGGCAGCTAGGTGGCAAGGTGGTTAAAGCATGGACCTGGAGTCAAGAAAACCCGAATTCGAATCCAGTCTAAGACACTTACTATGACCCTGGGCTAGTCACTTAAACCTGTTTGCCTCAGTTTCCTCATCTGTAAAAATGAGCTAGAGAAGGAAATGGCAAATCACTCCAGTATTTTTACCAAGAAATCCAAAAAGGGGTCACAAAGAGTTAGACATGACTGAAATGAACAAACAACAAAAATCAGACTTCCTAACTAGTCTCGACACCCCTATTAAAATCATATCCTCGATCTTTTTCCTCCGTGTCTTTGGGTTTGACGGTGACCATACACAACCAATTTGGGGTAAAGGGCTGAAGAAAATAGCACCTCTGAGCTGTCCTAAAGCCAGGAGCTAGGACCTGGGAGGGTTGTAGAGACCTTAGGAAGGAAAGGAGGGTACTGCTTTAGACTCGGAGCTGCTAGGAGGCAGGATTCTCCGGATATCCCACTTCAACTCTAACGACGCACCTCTTTTTTCCTCTATGAATTGTCATGGATCCTTGGAGATCACCTCCTCTCCTTGAGTTTCTTTAAAACTGAAAGAGAAAGCCTCAGTATCAGAGACTGTAAGTGAGGAATTCTCTGTGGCAGCTGGTATACTGAGAGCTGACCTCAGGATGGAACAGTATAAAGCTAAGCTCCTGGGTCTTGGTTAATTTCCAGAAAACCAGCCTTTCAAATGAAAATTCTATCCAGACCCCATACACCCCCATAGAAGCTGCTAGCTGGATTGTTGAAACAGAAGGAAATCCAGCAAAGCTACAGCTGTGTTTGAGGTAAATAAGGGTCCCCTCCTCTGCCTAGGAAGAAGGCCAGTTAGCATTGACTCACAAGGCAGAAAGGATTCCATCAAGCCTAAAGGGCTGACTCCTTGTGGGCTAGGTTTTTTATGGCCTAGCAATGGGGAAGTTACCTCAATGGTCAAAGTCTGATGGACTTATTATATCTCAAGGACTTTTTCCTTCCCTTTTTGGAAAAAAAAAATTTTGCCTAGATGACTTGAAGTAGACGTTACTCCTACCACAGAGAGGTGTAACAGACTCTGATAATACAATGAAAATACATGGCCAAGCATATCACCCCTGTACTTGGGTCTGTGGAAGCCCTGATAAGAAGATAACTTTATCCCTTGTTTCAGAAGTCCCTCCTGACTCCTTGACCATCAACAGTAAATAGGTTTCTGGGGTCTCCAAAGCCAAATAGCAATGGGCTTCCTTCCACTGTTTGTCTTCTTTCTTTCTCACATAATTAGCTCCTTTCTAAAGACTGTGAAATGACAGTGCCTGGTCTGTGCCACATATAACCTTGGACTGTGAAGTAGCTCAGACACCAGGACTGAACCCTATCCAAAGGACAACTGAAACTGCCTGGATCCCATTTTCAAAGCTGATAGGGTTGGACTTTAATCTGAGAGTCACAGGAATGCATAGATCCTGGTCTTCTTGGTTTAAAAATTGAACCCACCCAGGCTGGGACTCACAGAAATAGCTACAAACTGACTCTGTCCTTATAGCAAGCAACGTTGGGAATGCAAGGCCTCAGAGCATTGGAACACCAAGCCCTGGGGAGTGTCCTCTCAACATTAATCTACATGGGGTAGGTTAATACAACTAGACAGCTTGATAGCAGTTAATAATCAATCTACAAGCATTTATTAAACCAGTAACCCCAATTTTATTCTTCACATTATCCCTAGCCAGAAGCTTTTCCATTTCATTTTCTCTTGTTCATAGTCCTAAAATTAAACGCTGAGAGACCCAGAACAGACTCTGGTCACCTAACAGACAGAGGCTGCTGCTATTTACAGATCTTAACATCAGACACAGCTAGGACTGTGCCAGCAAGCAGTAGAGAATCGTCCTTGTAGCTATGTCCTCTCCAAGAGAATCCACAAACATACATCAAGTGCTTCATCCATGCAAGCTGCTCCCCAACGCAAAAACTCATCTTGTTAATAACAATATTCCTCCAGAGAAGCTGTAGGATTGCAAATCATGGAGCATATAATTTCTAAATAATGACAACTGCCAAACAATCAAAACTTTGGAAGAAGAACCTAGTTCTTGAGGGGGAAATCACACCTCCCCTCTGCGGGGGGGTGGGGGGGAGGGAGGATTCCTATTTCCTTCCAAACCCCTTTAATTGGCTCTCTTCTGTGCTACCAGAAATCACATACCTCAGAGCCGTATCCTACCTCAGGCTGCTCTGGGAGCTGGCAAATTTGCTTTTTAAGGCAAATCACCAAGAATATGGCCAGTCTCCCAACCAGTCAATGGTTACTTTTCTTTGGTTCCATCAATTTGATCCAAAGAACTTCACTTTTGGTAGAACCTACATTGGATTACATGCCATCTTGGGGGGTAGGAGGGAGGAGAGGGAGCGAGAGAAAATTTGGAACCCAAAAACTTGTGGAACTGAGTGTCGTAAACTAAAAATAAAATATAAATTTATAAAAAAAAAGAACTTCACTTTTGGTAAAGGGGTAATAGAACATATGGCACTTCTTCATATTTCTTTTCAGAACCATATACATTATTTCTGTTGTTGGTCCTTCACCTGTGACTTCATCAACTAGGATGGGCAGAAATTAACTGATCAGGCGCATCCTGATCAACACACACACACACACACACACACACACACGCACACCCGACAATTATTTGAGCATAAGAATTAACATAAAACAGATCATTAAAGAATGTTTCGTCAGAAAGAAGGTGGGTCAGTCATATTCGTGAAACTGAGGGGAAACTGAAAGGTACCCCAATGTTGCAGTGATACCCAGGAAATATGAAAGTACCTAGAGGAAGGCTTCTAGGTCATTGAGAATGGAGCATATTTCACATGTGTCTTCGTATGCCTAATGCCGAGCCCAATGGTAGGCACTTAATAAATGCTGATTGATTGATTGATTGGGTAGAAGATAAATGGAGATTGATAGAAGGACTGTCTGTGTTAAAAAGTGCTATCATCTAGCTATGCTATTCAAATGATGCTATTCAAATAAAAGAGGCCCAAGCATGGTCTTTCCAAGGTGAGGGAAGATACCGATGTGGGAGAGAAGATGTCTGGATGTTAAATTTGCTTTGTTCAGTCTGACATTTTAGAGCTGTCTTGTCAATATTTCTTTCATTATGGCCTTCTAGGTATTGGCTTTTTCTGTAAATTATCCACTCTGAAGAACTGGACTTAGAAACTCTAAGCGAAAAATTTAAAATATTAAACACATAATATTTCAAAGGCATCATTTGTTTTGGATTTCTGAGCAAGCTATTCGAACTTAGTAAAGAAGTAGGTTTGGGGAAGGTAGGTGGCACAGTGGATAGAGTTCTGGGCCTGAAGTCAGGAAGAGCTAAGTTCAAAGATGACCTCAGATACTTACTAGCTGTGTGACCCTGGGCAAGTCATTTAAATTATGCATAAGCTTCCTCATTTTTAAAATGGGAGTCATAATAGCACCTATCTCCCAGGGTTAGGGTTAGGATTAAATGAGATATTTATAAGGTGCTTAGCATAATGTTTGGCACATTTTTGTTGTTGTTCATTCATGTTTGACCATGACTCCATTTAGGATTTTCTTGGCAAAGATACTGGAGCGGTTTGCCATTTCCTTCTCCAGCTCATTCTACAGATGAGGAAACTGGGGCACACAAGGTTAAGTGACTTGCTCAGGGTCACACAGCAAGTTCAGTGTCTGGGGCTGGATTTGAATTCATGAAGAAGAGTCTTCCTGATTCTTGGTCCAGTGCCTGTACCACCTAACTGCCAGTCTGGCACATAGTAAGAACTTTAGAAATATTAGCTATTATTATTGTTATCATTTTAAATTTTTTTATTATTTTTAAGATTCATTTTTTTAAATTTTGAGTTCCAAATTCTCTCCCTCCCTCACCCATTGTGAAAGCAAGAAATGTGGTATCAATTGCACATGTGAAATCATGTGAAACATGTTTCCACATTAGTCATGTTGCCAAAAAAAAAGTAAAAAAAAAAGTTAAAAAAATATGCTTCAATCTACATTCAGATTCCATCAGTTCTCTTTCTAGAGGTGGATAACATTTTTCATCATAAGTCTTTCACAATTGTCTTGGATTATTGGACAAGACAGCTCTAAAATGTCAGACTTAACAAAGCAAATCTAACATCCAGACATCTTCTCTCCCACATCAGAATCTTCCCTCACCTTAGAAAGACCATGCTTGGACCTCTTTTATTTGAATAGTATCTAGATGTTAGCACTTTTTAATACAGACAGTCCAGGGGGCAGCTAGGCGGCGCAGTGAGTAAAGTACCGGCCCTGGAGTCAGGAGGACCTGAGTTCAAACCTGGCTTTAGACACTTGACACACACTTACTAGCTGTGTGATCTTGGGCAAGTCACTTAATCTCAATTGCCCTGCCAAAAAGTAAAAAAAAATACAGACAGTCCTTCTATCATTTATACCTTCAATCATGTATTGCTGAGAATAGCTAAGTCATTCACAATTGCCCATCATACAATATTGTTGTTACTGCGTACAATGTTCTCCTGATTCTGCTCACTTCACTTTGCATCTGTTCAGATAAGTCTTCCCAAGTTTTTCTGAAACCAACTTGCTTACCATTTTTTATACCACAAAGTATTCCATCACAATCATATATCACAACTTGTTCAGCCATTCCCTAATTGATGGATATCCCTTCAATTTTCAATTCTTTGCCCCCACAAAAAGAACTATTAGCTATTATTATTAAGGAACTCCATTTTTAATAGAAAACTCATAAGAGCAGGGGTCTTTTCTGCATCTTCATTGTGTGGGCTCTCCCTAAAACATGAATACACAGCAGTTGGGGCCCCCTACAAATGTGGGTCCTAGGAAAAGCTCATATTGGTTTGAGATACTCTTTGATCTGTATTCAATCAAAAACTATAGGTTGTGAGTTCTCAATAACATGTTTACCCTTACCAGCCTACCAGAGGACATCTTAATTCAGTGCAAAATCAGACAGTATAGAACATTAAGTGACAAGAAAAGATACCCTATGTATACATGAGCTACATCCTCCCACAGATTATCATACTACCAGTATGGAGGACATACACACAAACATGTATGATCAGAAACACACAAAGGACACACACATAGGGACATATATACATATGTGGCCAAAGCAACCCATACTTTCATGTAGAAACACATATAGCCGGGCAGACATGTTTATATTTGTTTGCATGATGGCTCCCCCATTAGATTGTAAGCTCCTTCGGGACAAGAACTGTCTTTTACCTCTTTTTGTATTTCACGAACATGGTAGGTACCTGGTACATAGGAGATGCTTATATAATGGTAATGTAAATTTGAAGATCTTCCCCATCCATTAATAGGCCCATGTGACCTGCTTACATCACAGGAAACCTAAGTCACATGTGCTGGGAAGAGCTTGCTAAAGGAATGGAACAGGAAAGGGTGGAGCAGGAAAGAAGCTAGTCAGAACAGTTAGAGCTGAGGGAGAGAGAGGAGGCAAGCTAGCTGCGCCGTGAGTGTGTTTGTGGGAAGTCCCCGGAGAGGGGAGGAGGAGAAGGGCTATGGAATGCAGCTCTCTGTTGTGATAATGTGTTTTAACATCTTTTTTGCTTGGATGGATTGGACTTGCTGGTTTTGGGATTGGGCTTTCTGGTGTCTGAATAAATGGTTTGCTTCTGTATGGAGAGTCT
>CM053625.1:68933938-68950004 GCA_028646595.1 Phalanger gymnotis | reverse complement strand
GGGAGGGAAGAAAATCTGGAACCCAAAATTATGTAGAACTGTATGTTGCAATCTAAAAATAAAAAAAAAACTCTTCAATGTTACACAATCAAAATCTGTCATTTTATCTGCTGTAAGCCTCTTGACTTCTTGCTTAATCGGTGGCTCTTCCATTATTCATAGTTGGGAAAGGTTTTTCTTTGCCTGCTCCTCTAATGTGTTTGCAATATATAACCTTTTAGTCTAGGTCAGGGAATCATCAAATTATGACCTGCCTACTTTTTTTTTTTTGCTATTTGGTAGGGCAATTGGGGTTAAGTGACTTGCCCAAGGTCACACAGCTAGTACATGTGTCAAGCCTCTGAGGCTGGATTTGAACTCAGGTCCTCCTGACTCCAGGGCTGGTGCTCTACTCCTTGTGCCACCTAGCTGCCCCAACCTGCCTACTTTTATACAAGGGCAGGTAGGTGGTGCAATAGATAGAGTGCTGGGCCTGGATACAGCAACCCTCATCTTTCTGAGTTCAACTCTGTCCTCAGACACTTACTAGCTGTGTGACTCTGGGCAAGTCACTTGACCTGTTTTCCTCAGCTTCCTCATCTGTAAAATGAGCTAGAGGAGGAAATGGCAAACCACTCCAGTATCTTTGCCAGGAAAACCCCAAATGGGGTCACAAAGAGTTGGAAATAACTGAACAACATTCTTGTACAGTCTGCAGCCTAAGAATGGTTTTTACATTTTTAAATGGTTAAAAAAAACCATCAAAAAGAAGAATAATACTTTGTGATAAATGAATATCTAAAATTCAAATATCATTATTTATAAATAAAGCTTTGTTGGAATATAGTCACATTTATTTGCTTATAAATTATCTATGGATGCTTCCATGCTACAATGGCTGAGTTGAATAGCTGTTCAGATATGGTGCATTCTTGTTTTCCTTGCTCTGAACTGCTACTAGGCACACTAGAAATTGCAGTGAAGTAATTATATGTCAAAAAAAAAAACCCATCTCAAGCACCATGCATATCACTTTAACATAACATTTTTTTTGTTACCAATGCATACCCATCATGTCAACACTTGAAGAAAGTTTTATTACAATTTTTAAGCTTAGGGCCAAGATTTTTTTTAGCTTAGGGCCAAGAAATTTTTCTGAGAAAGAAGAATCATCAACCACTAATATCAAACACTAAATGGTTTGGGAAATTAGTTTTGCTACAGACTTGATAATGTTTCTTAATGAATTAAACCTAAAAATTACAAAGCAAAACAGTACTTATATTTGAAACTTATACTGCACTAAAGTCAATTTGACAATTAACATTGTTTGAATTACAAGTAATCTCAAATTGTTTTATATATTTCCTATGCTGCCAAAAGTTAAAAGAAGTCAGATCTCAATTCCCACACAAATTTGCAGCAAATACACTTCCTGAGCTCAAATCACAGTTGCAACAGCATTCTTTGGAACTCAATCCAAATGTAAAAGAAATGTGTATATTTCAAAATCCGTTTAACTGTGTAACTGAAGAGCTTCCACAAGTGTTCAATTGGAAGTAATTAATCTGCAATGTAATAATGTGCTAAAAGGCAAATATCAAGATGAATGTAATAGAATTCTACAAATGGCTTCCAAGAGATTAATATGCTCAATTAAAATAATATACTCCTGGATACTGTCAGTCAAGAACAAAGCTCAAAACCTGAAAAAGTTTTAGAAAGAATTTTATTAATTCATTTGTCAAAAGAGAGAGAGCCAGAAAGTGATATGGCTCCCCTTCTCAAGTCTTTGTGAGGTTTACATTATATAGAGTTCAAATGAAGATACCAGCACAAGTAGGCAGTTTGCTTGAATGCATATCAGCAGATAAGTATAAACATTCAATGAAATTGGGGCAAAACCAAAACACAAACTATTCAGTGGATCCAAGACCTGAGTGGACCCAAAATAAGCACCTTCGTTTCCCTAGAGGGTCTCTGAGATTAGTGTGACATACTGTTTTCAATTAGATAAATTTCTAAAGCTAGGTTCAAACGATATTAATAGATAATAGATAATAAAGTATTTTCAATGAAATATCAGTATTTAGCAGTACCTATCTGTATGAAAAGACATTTTAAAGGATTAAATAAATAAAATCTCTTTACAGATCAGTATTAATAGATGAGTATTTGTAATCAATTTTGACAATAAGGAACACTTTGAATCCCAATTAAGCAAAATGATATTTTTTTTAAAAAAAGGATTCTATTTGTCTCATTAATAGTCCTATATTATAAAAAAAAATTATAGGGCAGCTAAGTAGCACAGCAGACAGAGTTCCATGCCTTGGACCAGGAAGACTGCTCTTCTTGAATGGGAATATGGCCTCAGACACTAACCGCGTGACCCTGGGAAAGTCACTTCACCCTCTTTGCCTCAGTTTCCTTATCTGTAAAATGAGCTAGAAATGGAAATGGCAAACCACTCCAGTATCTTTGCCAAGAAAACCCCGTCTGGGGTCACAAAGAGTCAGATGTGACTGAAAAATGACTGAACAAACAACAAATAAAAAATTATAGTCAATTATTGTTATTGTATAGTTTAAATTTCATCAATAAAAATTTTGTAGAAATTTGTTCTCTTTTGCTTATGTAAGTACCTATATAACATCCTTGTTTTTGCTTCTTGGCTTTCAAAGTCTAAAATATTTGCTATTGAGCCCTTTAGAGAACAAGTCTATTGACCCTAGATCTAAATATTGTCAAACTGTCAGTTTCTACCCTAAGAGTTAAAGTCCTTGAATTTATTAAAGACTATACTACTGTAAAGATGAAAGCCAATTGAATCCGTCAATCACCCCATCCTACTTAGTCCTCTTCCATTGAGTCAACCAATCAGAAGTATGAACAAAGCCTGGACATGTGTTTTGAATTAATCAATTAAAAAAATTTCAACAAGATATAACAGGAGGCATATTCTGATGAAGGAAATTTGGTCATGCCCTGTGGGCTTATGTAAATCTAGCAAACTAATTTGCATTTAGACATTCAAACATAAGGCAGCCTAATAATGGAGGCTAGTCCAGCTAAGCTCCTGAGGAGGAACAGCTGGGAGAGGGAGAGGGAATAGGGAAGCACCTCAGCCTCTTCCCACTACTCCTACCCCTGGCCAGAGGAGGCCCAGTACTGGAGTTAATATTTCAGAATAACTGAGCAACAAAGTCATCATCCCATTATTTCCATGAACCACTTTCCTCAAGTCAATGGGACTCTTGAATTAAACAAAAGAACCTTCTCCTTTCCACCAATACTTTCTCAATAAAGAAGGGTAGATCTTAGAAACAATCACTCCCACCATTTCCTCGAAGGACCTGTATAGTAGGAGTCAGAGTGCGAAAACTTGACCTATGATTCCACAGTTAATGTAATGAATGTAAACAGCAAAAGAAGCTCTAATTATTCCATGGGAAAACTTGCATGTGACCCTGGGCCATCTCTGACACCATGCCTTTTTTGTTCTGTTTCTGTATAATATCTAACCTGGCCTAAGGAGGATGTAGGGATCCCTCACTCTGTCCTCCTGCCACCAAGGAATGGTCTTGTGAGTAAACTCCCTAAACTCCCCCAACTAACACAAATAAATCTATACATATGCCCCCACACTGGCATGGATTGTTCTTCCCTCTATGATATCTCAGTATTGTCTTGGAGAGTCTGCCATCCTACAATTGGCATAATCAGGGAGGAACAGATGTTGCATCTTTACCATTGGTGTAGTTGGCAAGATAATTAAGAAATGGGCTTGGGGAAAGAAGTCTCTCCCAGGGGCAAGTCAGAGGTTGGTCACCCACATGATTAGAGGTAGGGGGACCTGCAGGCTTGATGCCTGACCTGTGTCCGGGGAGACAGGCTTCCATAGGAGAAATCACCAAGTTGGTCACTCGTGTCTATGTGTGGAGGGATAACAGGTCAGCCAATGGTAATCTTGGGTACAGCTGGCTGCATGAGTTCAGAGCAGTATGGGATTCAAATAAATCAACAACTGGTTCTCCACAGAATCAAGCTGAGGCGCTGCCACTGCTGACCATGGTGGGTGCAGCCCTCCCCTCTGCCCCCCACTCCCCCAACAATCTCAACTCAAACTAAAATTAGGTACCGGTTCTACCGAACCAGTGCGAACCAGCTGAATCCCACCACTGGTTCAGAGTAAAATATTTACAAAATTATAAACTGCCTAAATTAATAGAAGAGGAAATAAAATATCTAAATAAAACTATTTTAGAAAAAAAAAATGAACTGGCCATAAATGAGCTTCCTTAGAAAAAAGTACCAAAATCAGATGGATTTACAAGTGAATTCTGCCAAACGTTTAAAGATCAGCTAATTCCAAATCAGCTGTAAAGGATCTATGAAGGAAGATGCTATCTACATCCAGAGACATAGAAGTATGTGTAGCATGGTGTGTGTGTGTATGTATGTGTATATATTTGTATGGATGTACGTATGCGTGTGTATGCATATGTATATATACACTATAAATATATATACACATATATATGCATGTGTTTCTACTTAGGGATTCTAAATTCTATACGCATACACATACCACACACGCACACACACACACAAACACAATTCCTGTCCAATAGTAGCCTTTTCTAGGGTGGGATAGAGAGGGAGGGAGAAAAAAGTAAAAAGTACACAGCAGAGAATAAAAGAAAAATTAGAAAGAAGCACAGAAAATCAGGGTAGCTTTGAAAATGATGTGTAGTATTTATTACATAGCTTTTCAAAAAAAAGTAAATAGTGTGAAATGGAAATTTTTGGTTTTATATTAAATCCTCTTCTTATATTGTGTGGTGTACATGAAAATGTTTTCTTTTTTGTCTTTTTGTATTTAAGTTCAAAATGAATATTTTTTTTAAATCTTAGGAAAAAAATTAATTTGTATTAAAAACAGAATACCTTTCCTCTAGTAAAGATGAAAATTTTGTTGTTCTGTTATTTCAGTTATGTCCAATTCTTTATGACATCATTTGGGGTTTTCCTGGCAAAGATATTGGAGTGGTTTGTCATTTCCTTCTCCAGTTTACTTTATAGATGAAAAAATGAAGGCAAATAGGGTTAAGTGACTTGCCCAGTGTCACACAGCTAGTAAGTGTCTGAGGCCAGATTTGAATTCAAGTCTTCCTGATTCCAGACCTAGTACTCTACACACTGTGCCATGCCATGTAGCTGCCCCCAAAATGGCAATAGCACGGGCATTTTCTGCTATTTCTTGGAGGGAGTGTTGGGGCTCTGTGAAACTGTGGTACTTCCTACCAGATTCAAAAGATCCTTTCTTGCTGGGTCTGTTGCCACTACTATGGGCCTATACTAATGGGGCTCTGTAGATGTCTATCCCCTTCCCCACCCCATTCAATTCTGGAACTAAATTCTGTAAACAAATTAATTCTGCCATTGTACCTGGATGGGGTGTATCAAGCTACTTCTCTCTACAATCCCATTTCCCATTCCCAGTAATTTTCTGGCCACTACTCCCCTTTGAGTGTTATCTCCTTATCTCCTATATTAGAATATGAGCTTTTTGATGAAAGACACTATCTTTGCTTTTTGTATTTGTATCACCAGAGCTTAGCACAGTGCTTGGCACCTAGTAAACTTCTAATAAATGTTTTTTTTCATTCATTCATTTATTAGCAAGCTCTTTTTCCCAGTCCAACTTCCCTGTTCAGGGGCTCTGAAATTTCTTTATCTGTTGTCATTCCACCTTTCCCTTTGCCTTGTGACCTCAAACCATGTTCTTCCTACTCACCACAATCTCTAGTCCCTCCAGTCTTCAGTTCTTTCCCAGGCATCACACCTGCATCGGCTACACTTGCCTCCCTTCCTCATCTTGACCCCTTGGTGAAATAGTTCAATTCTCTGTTATCCTCTTCTCTCAAGTCTCCTGTACCTTTATTCTACTGTGGTTAGTAAAGTAACACTGGAGCAAGCCAAGGCACAATTTTCTTTAGGGCAAGATTACAGTTTATTAACAGTGATACACATAGCTGTTAATAAAATGGGTCACTCTAGCCATTGTAGCAAAGCCAAAGATTTAAGCACGATCAATTTATTAATTAGATTAGCAGTAACCAATAAATTTGATCAATGGCCTCTCTCAATGACCCTAGCAAGGGCGAATAAGATCTTTTACACCTAGGTATGTCTTCCTTCTGATTGGCCTAATACTACATCATTTGGACCTCCCCTCACAGAGGTAAGACAATCCTATTTGGTAGACATCTTAATGAGGAAGTGGTTAGGAGTTACCTTAGCTCCTCCCTGTTACTTCCTTGTTGGAAGATGAGAGAAAGCCTCAAGTGATAGGATTAGTCTGTAGCTAGGGACATTGGATTGGCCCTCAGGTGTGGCTAATCACTGCCCCTCTCTGAAAATTAAGGAATGCTAATTATTTTACAGGCTTCAGCTGCCTCTAGTGTTGTTCATCCTTCTTTCCTTTTTGAAGAGGATCAACTACATTGAAGGTGATGTCTTGACTTGCAAGTGAATCGTATTTGGGGTAGATTTGTGCAAAGTCATTAGCCTCACTCTCTTCCAGAGTCATCATAGTCCAGTGGCAGGACAAGAGTCAAGATGGCTGGCAATGGCCCTGGATGCAGTGCGTGACCTTTGCTCTTCAATATCTGACCAAGCTCTAAGGACTCCACAGTGCCTGCTGTAGCTTCTTTCATGACTGTTGGAACAAACTGTTCTCATTTAACCATTCTGAGGAAGTCTTCACATGTGTGGGAGTTATCCTTCTAACTCACTGTAATAGCAATTTAGATTTGAAGATCTTTCCCACCCATTAAGAGACCATGTGACCTGCTTAGGAAGCCTAAGTCACACGTGATAGGAGGAGCTGACTGAGAGGAAAAGGAAGTTATGTCACAAGAAATGCAGAGAGAGAAAAAGAGAGAGAGAGGTGTTATGGCAGTTAATGGTTGTCATGATAGTTAGAACTGAGGTAAAGTCAGCCTGTGATAGCTGTACAGACTGTGATAGCTGTACTGTGAATTTGTTTTTGGAAAGACCACAGCAAGGGGGTCAGAGAGGTTTGGGGATGGCAAGGCTCCATGCTGTGATATTGTGTTTTAAGTTCCTTGCTGTTATGATAAAGTAGGCTAAATGGTGCTCTAAATAATGGAGGCACCTATTGTAGTTGACCTTCTCAAGGAGTTTAGCCAAAGAAGAGAAAAGATGTGGGACAACAACTAGTAGAGGAGTTTTTGAGAACGGAAGAGACATGGGCATGTTTGTAGGCAGTTGGAAAGTGGCCAGCAGGGAGGTAGAGATTAAAGATAAATGGCTCCCCATGGCTTTTCCTCCATCAACCCTCTCTGCTGAGAGCTGATCACTTTGCCTTCTAGGTCACTGAGAAAACTGAGGCCACTCACTAAGAGCTCCCTCTTTTCCTCTCTTCATCTCCCATCACTCAAAAGCCAGGATTAGTACCATATAGATGCAACTGTGCTCTGGTAACAAGTATGACTCCCATCTCTCTGAGAAACATGAGATGAGAGAGAAAAATATCTTTTTGGCTTTCTTATTTTAGTCCATGAGTCTGAGATAGGGAGAAAACACCCCTTTCTCCCTATTTCTTTTCATGGAGGGCAAAGAGCTGGAGGGTTAGGAAACGTTTGGAAGTGACTGTTTGCACACAGGAGTGTGTTTGGTTTAGTGTCTTTTTCACCCTATTCCATGTACTATAAATGCCTGATTACAGCTTGCTAAATCTCTGAGCCTGTCCATGCAACAGGAAGTGAACTGAGACCCTGAAACCCAGACAAGGTAGAGGCTCTGAACCAGGTACAGGAAACGGATTTCCCATTTTAATAGTATGAATACTAGATTTCATCTCCTAGTTTAATTTCAGACCTAACCAGTGTGGGGTTAATCAACATCGCTTAGTGAGGCCTCTGGGAGCAGCTGAAGTATGTGCAGGGTGAGCAAATCATGGATGCAGAGCAGTGATACTGCATCCTCTTAAGAAAGAGCTATCTAAACCCAAGAGCCAGACAGAAGCTTAAAAGGCTGGGCCTTGTGGACCAAGTAAAGCATCTGGTGGGCAATTCAGACATTGCATTCCATCAAAGGAAAACAGTGATACATTGTCTTTCTGTAGGCGTCAGGAAAACAATATCTGAACCATACAACCAAAGGTCCCCATGTATGGGGGTAAATGTCACATGGGCAAATGCCACACTAGGTACAAGCTGTGGTGGTAAAGCCAGGTAGGTTGCGAAGTGGATAAAGTGCCAGGCCTGGAGTCAGGAAGACTCACCTTCCTGTATTCAAATCTAGCCTCAGACACTTACTAGCTGTGTGACCCTGGGCAAGTCACTTAACCCTGTTTGCCTCAGTTTTCTTATCTGTAAAATGAGCTGGAGAAGGAAATGGCAAACTACTCTAGTATCTTTGCCAAGAAAACCCCAAACGGGTCATGAAAAGTTGGATGTGACTGAAGAATGACAGAACAAAAACGAAAGATTTACGAAACAGAAGAAGTTTCTGGGTCGGCCCCAGCAGAAAACAGTGTCTCTCGTCTTTGCCACTCCCTTTAATCTATTTCCATCTTCTCTTCTCCTCCTTCCCCAGACCACTGTGAGAACAATAAGTAAGGAATGAGAACTATACCTCAAAAGTAATTTTTCTATGCTGGTAAACAATTGCCAGGAACGTAGCCCTTTAAGACCCTATCATAAACACCACAGGCAGTGTGGGAGCAGAGGACAAACAAGGGAAAAGAAAGCATAATAGAGGGAGTGGAAGGGGGCGAGAAACAAACTTCCCCAAGTTTTGGTTTTGCCCGAGCCCTAAAGCATTTGGGAAGATTAGGGGAAGTCATAGATCTAATCCCTATGGAAGACAGGCTGGATAATAGGAATAATGAAGGAAGGAATCCAGGGGCAGGACCAGGGCCAGAGAGGAAAGGAGAGGTGGGCAGTGAGTGACCAGAGTGGCCCCCTGGGACATTCCATTTATTCAGGTGTCTGATATTGGGGAGTAGAGGGTGTCCCTCCCCATCACCTGGGGAAAAGGGCCATAGGGTCTGTCAACTGCATTCCATTCCTCTTTCTCATCTTCTTCCGCCAGACATAGGCAGTAGCCAAAGGGCTTGTATCCACATTTAGCTTCTTTTCCAGCAGTTGCAGCCGGGCTGTGGCGTCTGTCAGCATATCCATGAGCAGTTCCTGTTGGAGCTTCAAATAGTTGTTTTCTTCCAGCAATGCCTTATTCTTGCCCTGGTGGATAGGATGCTCCCAGTAGGCAGTGAGATTCAAGGGTTGCAAGTTACCCGTGTACCCTCCTTCCATCACCCACTTCCCAGCCTGGAAGACAAAGTCCTGGTCACTGAGCTGAGTTCGAGGAGGACCATAATTGAGACCTAGCTCAGCCTGGCGAGTGTGGTGGTCCAAAAGGTAAAAGGTGGACATGGAGGAGAAATGGCGCAGCGGGGGTCGCCTGGGTGAGAAACGGCGGGAGAAGTGGTCAGCCCAAAATTGCCGTAGCTGATCCAACAGGATGGAGAACAAGTTCATGCTAAGAGTTAGGGGAGAGGCGCCCAGGCTGCCAGGGACTGATGGACCGATTGAAGAGAGGAGAAGGAAAGACTGGAGATCCCACACACTGGCCTTGGCTACTCTGTGGGAGGCTGTCCGCAGGGGAGCCCCAAGATGGAGTTCACTTTAATGGCCAAGCAGCTGGGTCCTGGATAAATACCAAAGGTTTCTGTGGGAAGATGGGATCACGATGAGTAATTTCTCCTGCCCTGCTCTTCTCAGAGATGGGAAGCTTCCTGTGGCCACTAATCGTAGCCCCAATTCCATTGCCTGCCCACCACAGTCTTTCTCTTCTGCCCCCTTTACCTTTTTTTTCCCTTTCCTATATCTTCTAATGGAGGAAAACCTAGGTTCAAATCCCACTGCAGACACTTACTATCTGCATGACCTTAGAAAGGTCACCTAATCCTTTGCATCTCAGTTTCCTCATCCATAAAATGAGAGAACAGGACTCAATTTTCTTCTAAGGTCCTTTCCAGCTCTAAATCTGTATGATGCTATGATCCCCGACCACCTTAGATCTAGGACCTAGAACACAGCTTAGCCCCATGGACAGCTTTGTATTATTCCTTCCCAACCATTCAAACAAGACTGAACTGGCCCCCTTGGTCCCATCCTTATCCCTTTGGCTCCTACCAGCAGTACCATCATCAGCCTCATGACCATTCCTGTGCGTCCTCACTAGTTTCTGCACAGGCAGGCTATGCTGGGACTTATGATATGCATAGAATGTCATTCCCGCCCTCAGGAAGTTTATACTTTCAGGACAGTAAACTTGGGAATCATGCACACTCTCAATATGAGGGACAGACCACTTCATGGAAAATCTAAGGCTGTTGATGCTGCCAGGTCACCATAGAGACACAGATTTTTTTTAAAATCCCTATTCTCACTAAGATATGATTGGGGAGAGCTAGGCTGGTACTGAGCTCTCAGTAAATGAGGCTGTTCCCATCTGATTACTACCACGTCTAGGGATATACACTACTGAACCACATTCATTTAAGGGAACCTTTCTTCTACTCCAGTCCACAGATACTCTGGTTCTGCTGACATGTGACATCTTTATCCATGAGCCAACAGGCAGTACACGACCAAGGGCACTCTGGGGTTTGGGCCATCTCCCAGAGGGGAATGCTGATTTCTGATCCCTCCCTACATCCTGTCAGTCTCCCTTATAGCTCATCTCTAGTACTCACCTTCAGTTTCTTTCATGGGCCCCACACCCTCAGCTCCCTGTCAGCTCAGCTCCTGACTATCTCATACGACTCACAATGACTGACCATTTGCCTGGCTTTGTGGAGTCCACTACAGCTGCAGGATAGCTGAGGGTCAGTCAACTGGCAAGTCCAAACCTGTCTCCTTCCTTCCATCCCAGGTGGTAACATCAGAGTTCTTTACTCCTTCTAACTATACCCCTGGACTGATCTTTCCAAAGCACACTTCCATCCTGTGACCCTCTGCTTAAGGCCCTCAAGATATATTGAAAATGGGAGGATAGGGATGGGGATGGAGAAGGTGACCACAAGACAAGATATAGTCTTGAAAGGGAGTTGGAAAGGGAAGAGTAATACGCATGAAATTAAAAAAACCTCCTTCAGGAAGCTTTTACAACTATTTCAACCCACATATTCTCTCATTTACCTATAGCACTCACAGCTTCTCCCAGTCCGTGTCTAATGGTGTTAGCAGTGGAATCACAGATTTGAAACTGGAACCTCAGAACCTTAGACATCATTTAGTTCAACATCACCACCCCATTTTGTAGAAGCTCAAAGGTGGGAAGAGACCTGTCCAAGATCATACACCAAGCTAGTGACAAAATTGGGACCAGAACCCAGGTGTCTTGATTCCTGGTCTCCTGGTCTCTCTACTATACTATGCCGCCCATTTCCCAGAGTGTGTGTAGGTGAGCAGCAAATATTTGACCAAGAATTTAAACTGATGACCCAAAGTCTAAAGTCAGGGTGGGCTCCCAGAGCCTGACTGTGAGGGAGACCCTCATCCAGGGGTATCCTGGTGCCAGCTCTAACCAGCTTGTGAGAGCCCATTGTTAAATTTTCAATATAAGCATTTCCACCTCAAAAATTGGCAGTGAATACAAATCAGCTTTTGCTTTATTATTTTCTTGATTGTCTAGCCCTAAGGAGGTGTTAATAATGCAGATTAACCTTAAAAGTATATACATACATTTTCCTCCAGAACGTTTGTTAAGCATTTCCCAGCATACCCCTGCCTTCATCCCAATATCAGTCCATCCTTAGACGCAGTGCCAGAGAAAATTGCATATTCTCCCTGTTCTCTAAAAGCAGAGTAGCTAATGATCTGGGTTTCTTGGGGATCTGGGAAATGAGTAAGAGAAGACAGAGAAATAGGAAGCTCCTTTTCTTTTTAATTAATAAAACTTCAATCACCTCTCATCAGGACAGACCAGGGACACTGAAGAGGGGAAAGGGAATCTTTGGCAATATTGTAATAGTTCTGACTTTGTAGGTGTCCCTCCCTGACAGAGCCACAACAGCTGGAAAACAGGGCAGCGATAGTAAATAGGTCACATGACCATATGGAAGCCAAAATAGCTTGCAACTTTTGTTAAAACATGGTTGCACTTTCTTTGATTCAACCCTGACTCACCCCTTAAAGAGGTAGCACACTCAGACGGATGTATTATCCCTGGTAGAGTAGAACAAGGACTGCATTGGGTCTTTGAGAATCTGGGTTCAGATCTCAAACCTGCTATTTATTAGCTGTGTAACCCTGGGCAGATCACTTAACCTCTCTGGGCATGTTTCTTTACCAGTAAAATGAAAAGTTTGGACTGGATCAGGGTTTCTTCACCCTTTTTCTGTCACGTACCCCTCTAGCAGTCTGGTGAAGCCTATAAACCCCTTCTTAACATCATGTTTTTAAATGCATAAAACAAAATACAGAGGATAGTAAAGATCGATTCTATGGAAATACAGTCATCAAAATATTTTTTAAAACACTCCAGGTTCAGAATCCCTGGAACTCATTCTGATGGATGACTTCTAAAATCTTTTTTTTTTTAAACCTAGAGCCTATGAATGCAAAAGGTACAAGGTTGGCCCTCAGCCTTCAGGGGTTGCTGAGGAGTTAGAGCAGTTTTGTAGTAAAAGGGAAAATGAATCATTAATCACACATAATGACCTGACTTCACCTGGGTACATAGCATTTTCACTTAGCTCTTTGCTTTCTCTCTGGTGGCCACCTGAGACAGCACTCTCAGGGACTCCTTGGTCCAACAAGTAGAAATGAGAACAAGAACAGCTCTCCTCTTTCTCTGGCTGGGAGCTAGGAATCTTGCATAGTCTTATAGCAGTACTGAGCAATTAGGTGGATAGAATGCCAGGCCTTATCTTCCAAAGTTCAAATCTGGCCTCAGACACTTACTAGTATATGACCCTGGGCAAGTCACTTCATCCTGTTTGCCTGGGTTCCAAATGATCTGGAGAAGGAAACAGCAAATCACTCCAGTACCTTTGCCGAGAAAATCCCAAATGCAGTCAGGCAGAGTCGAATACAACTGGACAACAATATTGTAGGAAATGCTTGCCTGTATACGTCATTAGAGGTGAGAATTATATCCTTAACCTGTAGAAGTCACTTTAGATAGAGTTGCATGTTTGCCTAAAGCTAGAGATTTTCTTCAAAGCTCACAGGCACAAGGAACCACCAGGAGAAAGGTCCATTCTTGGTGTATGTTACCCCAGAGCCTATCATTGTGTCTGGCACATAGTAGACACTTATAAATGCTTACTGACTAATTGATTAAAAAGTAAAAGCTCATATTCAAATCAAAGAAGTTACTTATGTGTCCAAGGGAAGAAAGCAGAGTGGGAACCAAGTCTCTTGGATCACATTCCAGGAGATGGAATGCCAAATTCAAGGAAGAGCCAATAGGCCTGATGTATGTTTCTTAACACATGCTCTAATAATCATGGTTAATAGTAACAGGTTTCAGGCAAGCACCATTCTCTGTCGAGTCAAGGGATCAAAGATCTACCAGTGAACAAATTCACTAGAAATAATTTCTATCACTACAAGAAAATGAACTGCAGAACAATGGAGTATTTCTGCTTTGAGAATATGCCAATTTGTAGTTCATAAATCTGGCACACAAAAATTAAGTCAACGTATGACAAAATTGTTTCTATAAAGTCTCCAAAGAGATTAAACCCAAAGTAGGGAATCTAGTCCTGCTAGATAGATGATGCCAAACCACATATGACCTTTGCCACACTATCTCCCTCCTGGGCAGCACTCTCCTAGTTAGGTCTTCCTGCTTTGAAAAGAAATCCTTTACATAAACTTGCAGTAGAAAACCCTCCAACTTAGCAGCACCATTATTATTTCTTAGTGAATTTGTAGTCAGGCTGAGTGCTAGGGATACAAAAAAGAGGCAAAAGACAGTCCCTGCTCTCAAGGAGCTCACAATCTAAGGGAATGTGGGGGTGGGTATGGGGTAGGGGAAGGGGAGGGAGGAGGTGCAAAAAGCAAACAAATATGTGCAAACAAGCTACATAGAGGTTATATAGGAAATAATTAAAAGAGCTGTAGAGCTGATCAAACCAACTGGCCAGTGGGAATAAGGAGCTTGAATTACTGTTCATTTGTCCACATTGAATATACATGATTTGAAGGGCCTTTTTTTGGGTCTGGATTTCTGTGGCATAGGAGCCTCCCTCTACCAACGTAGATGCAACTATGGTGTAACCTGTAAGCATTGTAACCTGAGGACACTGAGAAGTAGTTAAATGATTTGCTCAATGTTACACAGCCAGAATATATCAGTGGAGGCACCTGAAATCACGTCTCCCTGACTCCAAGGCCTGCTCTCTATTATGCCACATTCCTAGAATGTCAGGATTAGTAAGGCAGTCCACAGGTATTTATTAAGCACTTAAAATGTGCCAGCACTATGCCAAAGGGGATACAAAGAAAGGCAAAAACACTCTCTCCCTGTTAGAGAACTCATATCTTAATAAAAATTCCTTGAGAGTAGGAAGTTTCATTCTTTGTATTTGTAACCCCAGAGCCTAGGACCATGTCTGGCACATAGTACACACTTATAAATGCTTACTGGCCGATTGATTAAAAAATAAAAGCTCATATTCCTATCAGACAAGTTACTTATGTGTCCAAGGGGAGAAAGGAAAGTGGGAACCAAATCTCCTGGATCAATAAAACCAAACCTGTGTGTCCTTTTATTACACAGCATGACACCTGCAGTGAAGTTTAGCAGGTGTGCTCCATGCTCCAAATGTATGACTGTACAACTTACATATAGTTAGGAATAATAGCAGGCTTCTCTGCTGCCTTCTTTGAACTTCTGTACCCAGCACAGTTGGATTAACAGAATAAATAACTACCAATACCGGGTATCATTCAGGGTTGCTTTCTTTGCTCATCCTGGGAAGAAGAATCTCTCTTTTCCCCAAGGTTCAGTTATGTGGGATACTGAATGAGATAGGAAGAAATACAAAATCAGTTTTGGTTATCAACTCCAAAACACGAAGAAGAATTTCCTTCCTGAAACTGTTGGCTGAGGCCAAGACATTTACAAAGACTCCTATGCTTGCTTGCTTTCAGCAGATATCCCATTTTTCTCCCAATATATTTTTATTTATTTTGTTAAATATTTCTAATTATAACTAAATAAATTTTAACATTTATTTTTTTAAATTTTGAGTTCTAAATTCCTTCCTTCTGTATCAGTAAGGCAATAAACACAATATCAACAATAATCATGAATATGCCTGTGTAGCTCTGTATCACAAAGTATGAGAGACTGTCCATATAGTAGGTAGAAGTAAAACATTTATTCAGACACCAGATAACCATGGCAATCTGCTCTCACAGCCAGTTAGCTCACTTTATCATAACAGCAAGGAACTTAAAACACAATATCACAACATGGAGCCTTGCCATCTGTGTTGGTAAGCAAAATGGTCTTTGTTTTCTTTGAGTGATTCAGCTATTTCATTGAATCTTACTAAGTGCTAAGCCCCAGGCCCAAAGCCCTATTAGGAGTAAAACCTATGTGGGTGTGGATTGATGACTGAGGTGGGGCCCAAGGTGGGGCTGGCTAAGGGGAGGTGTTGACTCCAGAGCCCACCGGGAAGCAGAGCCAACCCAGAAGCAGAGCTGACCCGGAAGTAGAGCCGACCTGTGTGTGGACCGAGGAGTGCCGAGCAAGGACTTGAGGGCAGTGGGTAATCTTCTTACCGGAGAGGAGAAGCATGAATATGATTTGGTTTAATACCATCATGTTTTCCTGTGGCCTCTTGGTTACTCTTGTGAGGCAGACTTATTAGGCCTGGAAGCTTTTGATCAAAATATCAAAATAGGGAGGCTGGTTCATGGGTCTGTTACTTTGGAGCCTGAATAAATGCTTTAATCCTTCTGCCTTCTACTTAGAGAATTCCTTATATCCTGCGGTTTTGAACCATTCAGACATATATATGATTCTCTTT
>CM053625.1:68903092-68933838 GCA_028646595.1 Phalanger gymnotis | reverse complement strand
ACAGTCTGTTCAGCCATCACAGGCTGACTTTCTTTACTTCAGCTCTAACTATCATGATGGCCATCTCTCTCTCTCAGCATTTCCTGTGACATAACTTCCTTTTCCTCTCAGTCAGCTCCTCCTACCACATGTGATTTAGGCTTCCTGTGATGTAAGCAGGTCACATGGCCTACTAATGGATAGGAAAGATCTTCAAATCTAAATTGCTATTACACCTTCCTTTCTCTACTCCTTGAGAAGGCAAGCAATTTGATGTATATTATACATATGAAGTCATGAAAAACACATTTCTATGTTAGCCATATTGCAAAAAAAAATAAAACCCTAGACAAAAAACAAAACAAAACAAAAAAAACCCAAGAAAATTAAAGTAAAAAAATATGCTTCCATCTATATTCAGATTCCATCAGTTCTCTCTCTGAAGGTGAATAGCATTTTTCATCATAAGTCCTTTGAAATTGTCTTATATCATTGCATTGATCAGAATAACAAAGTTATGCACAGTTGATCATCATATAATATTGCTATTACTATGTATAATATTCTCCTGATTCTGCTCACTTTGTTTTAGATCAGTTCATATATGCCTTTCCATGTTTTTCTGAAACTATCTTGGTCATCATTTCTTATAAAACAATAGCATTCCATCACAATCATATAACACCAATTGTTCAGCCAATCCCCAATTAATGGGCATTCCCTTGATTTCCAATTCTTTGCCGCCACAAAAAGAGCTGGTATATTTTTGTACTGTTTGTACTGTAAAATTAAAAATTGATTTTAATTCTATTTTAAAGAGTTAATCAAGCTGGCATGGGCTTAATACTTTCCTATGCCTTCTAAGTCAAAATTCATTACCTTTGTGTCTTCACTCACCTATATTCAGAGATACTTGCCTAAAGGTCAAGCTTTTGTCCTGTAATTACTCAGGATTCAATTCTGTTGTGGATCAAATCTTCAGCCTTGTATTTTCTACCTTTATAAGCTCACCCACTACCTGATCATCTACCTGAGAGCCAGTGTGGCTTCAGAAAGGGCCCAGGAACAGTAGATATGGTGTTTGCCACCCAACAACTCCAGGAGAAATTTCAGGAGCAGAACAGAGGTCTGTACACAACGTTTGTAGATGTGACCAAGGCCTTTGATATTGTTAGTCGTGAGGGCTTATGGAAAATTATGTCAAAATTTGGTTGCCCAGAGAAGTTCATCAGCATTTTATGTCAATTTCTAGATAATGAACAATGTTCTCGTGCCTTCTCAGTCACCAAGGAAGTGAAACAAGGCTGTGTTTGCTCCCATGCTTTTTAGCATGATGTTTTCAGCCATGTTGTCTAATGCTTTCAATGAGGATAAACATGGTATCAAGGTCAGCTACTGCGCTGATGGTAAATTCTTTAATTTGAAAAGGCTACAAGCCAAGACCAAAGTGGAGGGAGTGTTTGTGCATGATTTTGTTTGCAGATGATTATGCACTCAATGAAGCCTCAGAAGCTGAGATACAACAAAGTATGGATCATTTCTCTGCTGCTTATGCTAATTTTGGCCTAACAATTAACACCAAGCAAGCGCCCCATCAGCCACCATCTACATATGGAACCATCAATTACAGTAAACGGAGAAGTTTTAAATGCTGTGGATAAGTTCACTTACCTAGGTAGTGTACTTTCCAGAGATGTACACATTGATAATGAGGTTGACGCATGCATTGCCAGAGCTGGCTCAGTGTTTAGGAGGCTCTGAAGGAAAGTATGGGAGAGAAGAGGTATTAGACTGACTACCAAACTGAAGGTCTATAGAACTGTGGTGCTGACCTCATTGTTGTATGCCTGTGAAACCTGGAGAGTCTACCAGCGCCATGCCAGGAAACTGAATCGCTTCCATTTGAATTGTCTTAGGAACATTCTGAAGATCACCAGGCAGGATAAGGGACCAGACACCAAGGGTCCTTACTCAAACCAAACTGCCAAGCTTTCAAACTTTGCTTCAGAGAGCACAACTCTGATGGGCTGCCCACGTTGTTTGAATGCAAAATGTATGCTTGTCAAAAAGACTATTTTATGGAAAACTCACACAGGGCAAGCCTTCACACAGTGGTCAGAAGAAGTGATACAAGGACACTCTCAAGGTCTCTCTCAAGAACTTTAGAATTGATTGTGTGACATGGGAGACACTGGCACAGGACCACTCAGCATGGCATGCCTACATCTTTTTGTAACACCAATGTTACTAGAAGCTGCTGTGGAGGTGTAAGACCAACAACACCAGCACACAAAAGGGCTGCTAGCACAGGTTCTTTGATCTGTTTTTCTGAAGGAAAGCAACTTAAAGGGGTCTACAATCTCACTTAATTAAATATATATATATATACATATATATATAAATATATATATCATTCACTTGGTTCAGGGGGAAAAGTTAGCACCCCGAACTTCAGAGAAAACACTAACAGAAATTACAAGTAGAAATTAACACAAATCAACAGAAAGGGCTTCCAACTGTCTGACCAAAAGCAATACGCACATAGTCACCAGAGACAGAGGCATCAACATCTGGGTTTTTAAAGCAGCCACCCCTCCCCCACTCCTTAACGGCTACCCAGAATCTCATCTGGCTACATCACACAAACATTCTTCCCATGAGTGAGCCTCAAAGCAAAATTCTAACCTCAGAGTATATGTACATTTCTTCAAAGTCACAGGGCGTCACAACCCTCCAGCTCTAACTGCTCTAACTTTCTACTACACCCCCTCCTGTTCCATGTGACTTAAGTAGGGCATGTGGGCCTAATAGTGGATGGGAAGATCTTCAAATTAAACAAAAATATGAAGGCAGCTGAAGCAGGCCCTTAAAGCAGAGCACTTAAAGCTTGGTTAGACATTGAAGATACCAAAGTAATCCGCTACATCCCAGGCCATGACCCGTCGTCCTGACTTTTGTCTAGCCACTGGACTGTGATGACTCAGGAAGAGAGAATGAGGTTGATGACTCTGTGCAGCTCTACCTCACTTAAATCTAATTCACCCAAGATTCAAGTCATTGGCCCTCTTAGAAAACAAAGGACAAACAATAACTCAAATTCAAGTTGATTCAAGTCTGTAGACCAATCCCATTACCTGTAGACCTATCCTATTACAGCAAGGAAGACATGGGAAGGAACTCAGATGACTCAACCACTACCTCTTAAAATGTCTAACAATTAAGACTGTCATGATATAATATCAGGTCAATTAGAAGATGATACTCTTATAGCACTGGAGATTCTGCTCTGTCAAATGTTGTAAAAGACCCTGTCAGCCCTCACTCAGGGTCTTTGGTCATTGAGAGAGGCCATCGACCCAATTTATTGGGTACTACTAGCCTAACTACTAAATTGATTATGCTTGCCTTGTCTCTCAGTTTACCTTGATTTCAATCATAACAGTACACATAGGTCTTCTTCCTTTGATCTCTTTGGGATATAGACCTAATAGTGGTATTTCTGGGTCAAAGAGTATACATAGTTATATAGCCCTTTGGGAATAGTTTCAAATTGCTCTCCAGAATGATTGGATCAGTTCACAACTCTACCAACAATTCTTTAGTGATCCAATTTTCCCACTTCCCCTCCAACATTTGTCATTCTCCCCTTCTGTCATATTAGACAATCTGATAGTTATGAGGTGCTACCTCAGATTTGTATTAATTTGCACTTCTCTAATCAATAGTGATTTAGAGCATTTTTTCATGACTATTGCTTTGATTTCTTCTTCTGAAGACCTGTTCCTGACCATCTATCAATTGAGGAATTACTTGTATTCTTATAAATTTGACTCAGTTCCCTATATATTTGAAAAATTAGGTCTTTATCAGAGAAACTTCTTGTAAATTTTTTCTTCAATTTCCTGCTTTCATAGGTATCTCATTCTTAATTAAGGAGGTCAAAGGTATCTGTGTTTAGGGATCCTTCTTAAGTTTCCTTTGACTGTACCATTTGTCCCAGATACATACTAATGGGCAAGTTCTATAGGTTGTCCAGCAAAATTTATGTTGTAATCTGGGTAAAAGGCATTCTTCATCCACTTGGCTTTCTTTAACCGATCATTGGGCTGGCTATTGGAGTTCTGTCTCTAACACATTCCGGTTATGTGACCAGACAAGTTACTTTATTATTTCTCAATGTCTCTGATAACTCTTAGACAAGAAGTTACAGATGAGTTTCCTCAGTGAAAGCAATTTTCACAGGACAGTTCCCCAAACTGATGAAATCACAGTTCCAAAAAAAATCTTGCCTAAGTTTTCTCTTTTGTAGGCTAAACATACACAGTTCCTTCAACTGATCCTTTTCAGTTCCCGTCACCATCCTCATTGCCAGACTTTTTGTTTCAGCTTGTTTGTGGGGTTCCTAAAATATAGCACCCAAAATGGACCCAGTACTTAAGATGTGATCTGACCAGTGCAAGTACTGTCAACTCCCTCACTCCGGACCCTAGACTTCTATTAACGCAGGCCAAGTTTGCACTGTTTTGGCTGCTATGTCATACTGTTGCTTTAGCCACACGATCAGAACTGTGCATAAGGAAAATTGCTTTAGAAGAGTACATAAGTGTGCAGAATGGATTGGAGAGAAATTTGAGACAAGGAGACCAATTAGAAGGCTATTAAAACAGCCAAGAATAAGGGCCTAAAATGGGAAGGTGTCAGAAATGGAGAGTTAACAGATGTGAAATATTTGACTAAATGGAGATGGGGGTGGGGGAGAGAAGGGTCAAAGGTAACACCATGTTTTCAATCCTGGGTAACAGAGTGGAAGGCTCTGTCATTGACACAAGACACCAAAAGGGTCAGTTTTAGCAAAAAAAAAAAGTGACAAGCTCCAATTTAGACATGTTAAATTTGAGGTACTGTAGCACATTTAAGTGGAGGCATCTTGTAGGCATTTGGAACTGCACCCATTTAATAACGGTGCACGAAGTGAAAGGCAGAGAAATTGGGAGACATCCATGAAGAAACAACGATTGCACCCCTTTCCCACTCTGTCAACAACAGCCCACAGGCAACAGGGGCAGTTCTTTCCCAAAGCAGAAAGGCATCTTGAGTAACCCAGTGTGTTAGCTTAAGCCAGAGAAGAGAGGCAAGAGAGTACCAGCGTGATGGTGTTGCTGCTTTTTAGAACATAGTCCAATAAAGGAAAGTATTTCAAGGGAAAATATCTTAGTCTTAAATGTTTGATTTAAACTGCTATCTCAACCTCAACTGAGAACACTGACCCTGGAATTAAAAAAAGTTCTACGTTCAAGCTCCAGTTTTATAAAGGATTTGTCAAATCGTAAAGCTCTACGTTACTTTGATCTCCCTCCCACCCCCCAAGCCCAAAAGCTGCCATGAAACTTTAGTGACCTAGAGTTGTGGGGAAAGTAAATATCTCCTATTATTTATATTATTATATATTATATTATATATAATAATATATTATATTATTATCCTCAACCCCAAAATGCTGCGGGAGATCACATTAGGTACCTCAGGAGCAAGAGAAATGTGATGCGCCAACTCACCCAAGGGTCTAACAATCTTGTCCGCTTATTCGGACACAAATAATCTCAATTCGTTGTTATTACTTATAATGCCAGCAAGGCTTCACATAGAAAGTCGCACCTGCTCTGAAGCAAAGTAGGAATCTAAAGGCTGGTGAGGAAGCCAGTGGGCTTAACCACCTTATTGCACGCAAATGCCTTCGCCTCTATCAAATCTTTGTCCTCTCTGGGCCTGTTTGCTCATTTGTGAAATGGGAATACGAACCTCATTTATTATTTGCGCCACCTATATCAAAAGGAGGTGGGTTTGGAAACCTTAAAAGCGATACTGACACAGGTACCACCAGTGCCAGGTGTTACTAGGCCAGTGCCCCTCCATGCCTGTTTTCTAATCTACGAAATAGGTAAATAGGAAAATACCGGGGAGAGTAGGGAGAAGGTGTCGGGCTGCAAAGCCCTCTCACTACAAAGGAATAAATGACCTGAGGTGGGTTGAGTTAAGCCGGCGGGAGGTCCTGGAGGGTGCAAGCGGGTGTTTATCTCCAGCTCCCGGCCAGGCCACCCCCCCTCTCCAAACCAGGAAACAGAACGCTCCAAGCCAATCATGAATGCGGACGCACACGCGCGCGCGGGAAAATGAAGGGGGTGGGAGATAAACTTCTGGGTAATTTGTACTCGCGCCACGCGGAGGCCAGGGCAACCGACTCCCTGCTAATCTCCCAATCCCAGGCTTCCACAGGAGGCGGACGGGTGGAGTCCAGCTCTACAATCCAAAGGCCGTCACCGCCCAGTCTAGTCTCTTCCTGGACAACAGTCAGTGGCAGGGTCTTCCCTCTTTCCTCTTGGCTCCCCTCCCCCACCAGCTGTCTTCGGTCCAATGAGTAGGCACTTCCTGCCCTCCCTTTTATCCAATCCGCATCCTCCACGAAGAGTAGCCCTAGGGGGCTTGTGGAAAAGTATCTGAAGCGATGGTCATATTGACCAATCGAGTGTTAGCACGATGAAAGAGAGACGGGGTTGAGACCCAGAATAGACGAATCAGCCTCTAGGGGTGGAGCCTGGGCCGGGCGCCGCGCGCGGTGGGGCTTGCTCGGCGTCTTCCTAGCCCTGAGGCACGTGACGTTCGCTTCGGGCCGATCCGCTGCAGCATCCGAGGTGCTGGGCGTGGGGCAAGGGGGTGGGAAGTGGCGCCGGCGCCGGCCGCGAAGCACGAGGTGAGATGGACGCAGCTGCCCTAGTCCTGGGGACCGGGACAGCCGGGGCCTGGGAGGTCGGCTTCACGTCAGGGGCGGAGGAGGGCTGGCCTAGGCTGACCGGGCTGAGCGGTGGGGGAAGAGGCCTGAGGCCCTGGGGGCCGGGAAACTGGTGGGAGTGACCCGGTCTGGGGCCGGGGACCGGGGCTTTATAGAGGCAGAGCAGGATGGAGCCGCGAGCCGGGTCCGTGCGGAAATGTGGGATCTGAGCGGCCTGCGGAGGGAGGCCGGGCGGGAGGTCAGCGAGGCCGGAGCCCGGAGGGGGGCGTGACCTCCGGGCCGGGCTCGCCGCAGCGGGCGGCGGCCCAGGCATCTCAGAGGCCTGCGTGCCCCTTGCCTGTCCGCTCATCCCCCGGCGGGCTGTGGGCCTGGTCCAGCCCGAGTGGGAAGGCCTCTGGGGAGAGACAGAGGCCTGGGGCGGCGCGGGGGAGAGAGAAGCCATCTTCCCCCAGCCGAGCAGGAGCCCGGGAACGTACCGGACGAAGAAGCCAAATTTTCCCGGCACGAGGTGGCAGGGGTATTGGGAAACCATCGATCCCGAAACGGGGCCAGGGTGGGAAGGAGGATCTCGATCATGGGGTTAGGTAACTTGTTGGGAAAGAAACTGCTAGAAGACAGGCCGAGAAACTTGTTCCTAGGGTTCGGTATATATCCACCTATATGTAATAATTAGTTTATTTTTAGAGAACCATAAGTATTCCAAAGAGTTTTTGTAATCTTAACCTGTCAAAGGATACCTTTCCAGGTCCAGTCCCCCTGTTTTAGTGGCCCAGAGAAAGGAAGCAACTTGCCCAAGGTCACACAGCCATGTATTTGGCAAAGCTGCATAGAACCTAATTCTAACTTTTTTTGGTGCTCTTTAAGCCCACACCATTCTCTGGGCCCCTTAAGCTCTGACACAGCACTAGATGTAATATTCTCTGAGTTTCAGTCGTTATATTCTCTTCTTTAAATTCTCTGTTTTCCAGTCCCATTATGATGTGGGTACTCCCCATGGGACTTTCCGTCCTTAGGCTTTCTCTCTACAAACTCTGTTGGCAATACCACTCTCCAAGCTTCTAATCCTGTGCAGGTAATTCCTTAATTTATAGCTCCAGACACATCTCCAAATTCCTAAGGAATATCTTCACCTGGATATCTTACAGAGGCCTAGAATTCCACGTGTCCAAAAGCAAATCAATTATATTTTTATCAAAACAACTGCCTGACTACCCGTTTGTGTCACCACTATCTACCTAGTCTGCCCTGAGGGCAGCAGCCCTTTTGCTGGTAGGTGTTTAATAAATGTTTGTTGAATTGATTCAAATTTAGAGTCAATCAGTGACTAGGTACTCTGGAATCCATTCTTGAACTCTTGGCCCTTTTCAATCCTTCATTCCAATGCCAAAATGATCTTTGAAAATGAATCTGATCATGCCACACTTGTAACCAAAAGATCTTTTAAGTGGCTCCCTACTGCCTACCGAGTAAACCTCAACAAATATTCGTGATATTCAAGACTCCAAGGCTGGAATCACTCCATCTACCTTCCCAAACTTATTCTCTAACGTGTTCTGATCCAGCCAAACTGGACAACTTTGTGTTCCTGAGCATAAATGGTACACTCAACTTATATTTTTTTAAAACTCAGTTTAAATGTTACCTCCTCCTGGAAGCCTTCCTTGATAATCACATTCTCCACAGACCTCATGTGGTATTTTGCTTTCTAATTCTTCAAGGTTCTTAAATGATATTGTGTTGAAAAGCCGTATTGGTGTCATATTTTTCTAATAGATTTTTAGAGGATAGGCACAATATCTTCTATATATAATTTAACATATACCATTGCTCTGTATTAGTAGGTGCTTAATGCGTTGGGGGAAGGGAACAAGCATCTATTGAGCATGTGCTATGTGTCAGGCACCGTGCTAAGCGTTTTAAAAATATCCCAGTTGAGATGTTGGGGAGAAGGGATGGAAATTCAGCTGTTTACCATAAGCAAAGGCATTTATGCTGATGAAGAAAAAATAAACTTGGAGTTGGTGTAGATCTCACTCCTTCCACTAAGGGACAATTGGAAGGGAATACTTTGTCATGTGTCTACAATATGGGAGAAGAAAGAACTATACTGGAAGGAAAACTCCAAATTACTTTTAATTTTGAATTAGATTTTTGTGTGGTTTTGAATATTGCTTTGGAGTCAAGCTTCGTTGGATTTTTTTTAAATGAGACACTATCGTGATGATCTGTTAGCAAATATAAAGTGGATCTTTCTTGAGCCATGGATTGAGGTGGCTTTTCTTTGGATTTCTTTGGCTCTAGTTGTAAATTGCATGGTACTTCTCACCTTGTACAACCTAATGTAGTAGGTGAATGAATTATAAAGAAGCTTCAGTTAAGAATCCTAAAACTAGAAGTAAAGTGAGTTGTGTGACTCATTGGCACAAGTACGTGTAATAAGTTAAATTTGAGACTTGTAGACAGGGCTTTTTTCTTTTAAAGACGTTGGGGGATCTGAGTATTCTTTTCTGATTTTATTAATATGCAAGTTGTATCTATTGTAAGTGCCTTTATCACGGTAAACAGATCCTTGGTGTCAGAATATGGAGACCAGACTTGTTTTTGATAACTAGCATTAAACTGCTGAGTGATAATCTTACAAGGCCCACTGGGTTAAGTGGTTCTGGAAGAAGAAAAATCCTTGCTTGCTACTTTGTTAAGTAACATTAGGCAGTGCATTTGCTCCCAAAATGAGGCAATTTTGGTAGGTAAAGTGGTAGCTAACACTAAGGATGAGTAATGAATGGTGCTTATGTGTACCAGATTTCAAATTGCAGGGTTTTATATTACTAGCTTACTATTCTCCCTTAATGCAATTTAATCTGGGCCTCAGTTTCTTCTGTAGGAGAGGACATGGAATTTAAACTAGATGATAGCTCCAAAAATATTTGAAAAGCATAAAATGGTCCAGTATAAATATAAACTAAAATCTCTCTTAAGATATGTCAGTAGCTTTAGAAAAGAATAAAAAACACAAACATGTATGTGATCCAGTACACTGTATTGAAAACTGAATAATAACTGAGTTGAAATGATAAAATGTCTAGAATGACAATTCAGATAATTCTTTCAGTAAATTTAAATTTTGTATGTGTGAAGAGCTGTTTTTAAAGAAATCAGGCTTGGATATTTAGCATTACTATTTCACAAATGCAGTTGTAAAGAATGAACAGCTGGGTCTTCTGTTATTAGTAAAGGCCAATAAAAAGTAAATAAAGAGTAGTGGAAATTATTGTTGCATTTGATGGGTGGTAGGAAAGACTGGGAAGATGTCTGAATCTGAGAAGTGGAAAGGACCCAAGTGATTGGGGTGGGGATAGGATTCAATCTTCTTGATTTCCAGTGGAATGAACAGAGGCCCAGAACAAGGGGAGTGATTTGCCCAAGGTGTCCAAGCTAAGTGTCAGAACTGAGATTCAAGACTGCATCTTTGGACTCTAAATCTCACTGCCTTTTCTTTTATGAATCACTTTTTCCCTTTTTTACCCTTATTTTTAAAATAGAAATTTTATTGATGTTTTCTGAGTTTTATTTTTTACATCACCAAAATTTACCTAGTATCCTACAGCAAATCATTCTATATAACTGTTTTGAGGGGGGAGAGGGGATGGACAAAATTAATAAATATATCAAAAGAATCGGAAGCACCACACCCTTGGACTTCTCCCCTCTACAAAGGTTTGGAGATATCTCATGATCTTTACTTTGGACTTTGTTCTTTATAATTTGGCAACATTCACTTGGGGGGAGGGGGTCTTTCCATTTATATTTTTGTCACTGTGTTTTCTTCTCCATTCACTCTGCATCACTTAATGTAAATCTTTCCATGTTTCTGCATCATCATAGTCATCATTTCTTGCAGCAGAGTAATATTCCGTTACATCTACATGCCACAGTTTAGCCATTCCCTGGTTGATGGTCATCTACTCTGTTAGCAACTTTCTGCACTCATAAAAAGTGCTGCTATAACCATTTTGGTTCATATGGAATACTTCCTTCTTTTTGTTTTTTTCTGTTATTAAGTGTTGGCTTTTTTTTTTTTTTGAGCCCTGAAGAAAGATTGTTAAGCTTTTGAGAAATATCTTCACCTTGGGTCCAATTCTTAATTACACAGAAAGGTATGTTTACTATTAACCTATTTATCCTTTCAGCAAGGACCAAAAATGATACTGACTAAAACTTTGGAGAAATTTGTTTTTATGCTTGTAGGTCTATGAGGAAATTTTGGGATAGTGGAAAGAGGACCAGACTTGGAGACAGAAAACTGAGTTTCTAGAGCTAGCTAGTTACTTTCCCTGTAACCTTGAGAACAGGTCATTTCCATTTTGTGGGCCTCAATTTCTTCATTTCTAAAATGAGTGAGTTAGACTTCTAGTTATAATATTTAATTCTCCTATATTCTCTTTAGAATTATTTGAGGATCAAAATTAAGTGTAAAAGCTGTTGAAGAATACTTTTTCCTTTTGGTGAAAACTAAATCCTTATAAATTAGGGAAACTGCCATTTAATAATTTATTGACATTTGTGCAATGTTTCATAATTTGCAATGTGCTAATATATAAGCTTAACAGAAATCCTTTGAGATGGGTAATAATAGTACTATCTTCCTTTTATAGATGAGAAAATTGAGGTCCAAAATTAAGTAAACTTGTCCATGATCACAAGCCTAGTAGTTGTCAGCCTCTACCTGAACCAAATGGCCTTCCGTTTACTAAACATTGATGTTTCTTAAGAAGCAAGTAGTGAACTCTCCTGCAACTATCAGTGAACTATAGTTAGCATTTCTGCAAGTATCTTTCTATATCTGTTATTTTAAACTTTAAGCTTCCAGAAGACAGTGGTCCTCTTTTGATTGAGTACCTAATTATGTTTGATTAGTCAGTGATGGGAAAAAATCTTGCTTCTGGTGGACAAAAGACCTTGTTGTATCTAATCTAGCTCAGATTTTCAAGCACAAATAGAAATGGGACCCCTAAATCATATGTAAAGATTTTTACAAATTGACTTAGAAAAATCACATTAACATTCTCTGTGTTCTGTTGTATTTTTGTTAACTTTTCCAGTTGCATTTTGATCTGGTTCCAAGTGTACTCTGAGTGGTTAAGGCTCTTGTATTTGACACTTATGGTTTAGAGAACCAAGATTTTTTAAAAATCAGTTTGTTGTTAGCTTAACATTTTTTAACAGTCACCATTAAGTCACTAAGTCATTTCTGAGCTTCCAAGGTGCCTTTTTGGAATATGTTGGGGGGGGGGGTGACTTTTTAGTAGCATAAATTTTATCAGAATTTTTGAGAACTTGCCCTTTTTATCTCCCTAGAGAGAAGAGAAGATTGGTGGGTCATCAGTGTTGTTTTAAGTGCCTTTGGCATTATTTTCTAGGTTTGAATATTTCCTTGCAAGGATATCACCATCAACCACATTGCTCATCTAATCTTGTACTACTAGGTTGACAGTTTCCTGAATAAGTGGTGGAAGAAGGCTTGTATAAGATAAAGTATTTTCTAGTTTTGGAATTAAAATGCCCAGGTACCACCCTCATACATCCACACTCAGCCATCTTTTCCTTCCCAGAACTCCAGCCAGTCTTGAATTTTTATATGGTGGTTTGAAATGGCCTTGGGATATAAGCCATATTTTTTCTCTATCTTGATATCTTGTATATTGGTTTCTCAGTTTAGTTGTCTTTAGCATAAAGGCACTTTTTATATAGTTGGTTCATTCTGGCTGCTTTTCCCAGTTCTGTTATTTTTATACTGCCATTTTTAGTGCCATTTCTGTCTCTAGCCCAGAATGGTTATGTTAGGGGCAAAGTGGTGATTCCACTGTCCTTGATAAATGAAACAATTTGTTTTTGTGTGTGTCTGTGTGTAATTCCTTGCCATTTTTCTTCCATTTTCATCCTTGAATGTCCTTGGGATATTACTTGGGGTATCTTGCCAAGCTTTCTTATGAAGACAATCCAACCTTAATCTGCTGAAATCGTTTCATAAGATTTTACAAAGTAAAAGTCTCTCTATTAAGTAAACTCAAGTTCTCTCCTTTAACTTCAAGGATCAAATATAAAATCCTATTAGGCATTGAAAGCCCTTCAAAATGTGGCCTTAAACCCATCTTTACAACGTTATTGAACATTTGCACTCCATGGGCATGGAGTGCATTATAGTACAGTCACACTGGCTACTTTGCTATTTACAAGGCACTCACTCACCCACCTCTGTGACTTTGCACTAATTGTCCTCCATGTACATACACACTTTTATTCTAACTTTTATCAGCCATCTTTCTCTGTTTGGCAGGTTGTCAGATGTCTGCTGACTAAGGCACTTTCTGGGCTATTTTGGTGTCCTTGTGGCAGTTAAACTTCTTGATAAAAGCACTATAGTCAGTGTCAATGTCATTTTTGTTGTCTCAAAAAAAAATTTATTTTCATTTTTAAATAGTTCAAGGTTAAGTTGACTTACCCCTCCTCCCCTTTTTTGTTTTTGTTTTTAATTCTGATTTTAGCTCTGACTAAGCCAGTGGACTGACTGTACATAGCTGCCTCAGGAATAACTCCCACATAATTATCAAGTCTTTTCCTGTCCGTTAATATATAATCTATTTTGTTCTTTGTGGTATTATTTGGTGCTCACTATGTCCAGTGCCTACCAATTATCTTCTTGAAGTTGATATCATATAGAAGTCTGAGGCTTCTTGTAGTCTACAAGTCTTTAATGTCTCTTATTCGTTTTCCTGAGCTATGCTTTCCTACTAAGAGCAAAAATGTCTTACTTCTCTGGTTCTAAACTCCTTGAGAGCACAGCAGTAATGCTATATCATTTTTGTCTGTGCCTTTTCCTGTGGACCCCTTCCCTCTCCTGTCTTAAGTAGGTGCGTAGTAAATAAATATGTGTTTAATTGAAAATGGTTGAAGAGAAGTTCAGTCGAAATTAGTGGGCAGCCCTTATTGAAAGTTTTCTAGATACTTAGAAATCTAGATACTCTAGAAATTTGTTGTCTTAGGTAATTAATTAGGATACCTCCTTGGGCTGGGTGTTTCCAGATGAGTTTAGGGATGTTTTGAAGTTGTTGACAAATCGGTATTTGGTTTAACTAAATCATTTTTGTTGTTTTTCTCTTTTGCTTAATTGCTAATATCATAGCATTATTATTTTCTTTAAGTTTCATTATGAACCAAACAGATATTTGTGTACCGACCTGGGAAACTTAATCACCCAATATAATATTTTCTTTTTGGAAAATATATATCGGGTTACAAACAACTGACCGAGTTTTCGAACGTCTTTGAACTGATTACAATAGCCTGCACAAAACAGGTCTGACAAACCATAGTGATTATTTTGACTGTGTAGACAGTGGTAGAATATGTAGACTTCACTAATTAATATTTCGTTGTAGTCTGAAACATGCACATAAACATATCAGAAAGCAGCAGGGTACTGTGGAAAGAATGTTGGACTTGGAATCAGATGAGACCTAAGTTCAAATTCTACCTCGGATAACCCTGTGAAGACAACAGGGGTGCCCGCCTCCCCCCCACCCCCACTCCCGTCAGTGGTGTTTTCCCTTATCTATCAAATGGAGGATAATGCTACGAATAGGACAAAGCTGTTGTGAGGATAGAATGGTTGGCTATTTTTATAATTATTTAGGCTGTCTTCTTTGTAACTCACGTGTAGATGTAAAGATGTGAACTATTACCATAATCCATAATGGGCTTGTAACTGATGAATACAACTTTAGATTTGGGAGTCAGAGTTGAAAGATAACTTTAAATCCACTTCTCCTAGCTTATCCACTACAATAAGACCTAGGAGTTCAAGGTAGCTTAGTAAAAGTGCATCCAACTTTAAACTAGTTTTACGTAAACATCTAGTTAGAAAGCAGACACTTGGGAAGTGTGTAGAGGAATTTTTCGATTCAGCAACTTTCTGTAATATATATAGAATAGTCTGATATACAAACTTTAATTTAAGTCCCAGTGCCTCCTCATGCTGTGAGAGATGAGTGATAATGTTGGAGGACTGTGTCAGTGGAGTGAGCACAAGATTTGGCAGGTTAAATATGGGCCTAACAGTGGACAGTATGTTATCTAGGAACTAGTCTAAGTACAGAGGCTTATCACCAGAGGGTTAGGCCGGAGTAACACATGCAACCTGTTTGCTTACTTATGGAGAAGCAGTACTTAAACTTTTTAAGTCATGGATCTTTACAATTATCTGAGATTTACACCAAATTTCTTAATAACATTACATGAAACGGGGAGTTTGTGCATTTGGACACTTGTGTGAATCAGGACTTTGTGCTCATGAAAAAATTACCTTTAGTTCTCTCCTAGATAAAGATCAATGCTCTGATTGCAACCTCCTGAGAATTCATATAGGTGTCTTTTAAAATTTGCCATGCCAAAAAATTTATTATATTTTAGCCAACCTGGTAATAGTAAGGTCAGTACTCAACTCTCCCAACTTGTTATAGTACCTGCCAGAGCTTATGCTTTGTTGGCCTACCCTTCAAGAATCCAGGGTCACCTTAAAGTGATGAGCCTGAAGTAGTAGAGGTAAACCAGTTATTTGTGAGCTGGAGACAGTTCTGTGCTGACTTAATATTTTTCACTTTTTGTATTTCCTTTAATTGCATTGATATCTTTAGCCATTATAATTGAGGACTATCTGGAAAACTAGTTTTAGAAAAATATGCTTAGCCATGGAAACCAAAATTAAGTGGCATATTTTGACCAAGGTTAATTGACTTGACTCCTTTTTAATATTCTAGGCATTTTAAGCCAAAGTTCAGAGATTGTTCCACAGCACCAGAGGATTAGTCTTTAAATCTAGATGAACATGAGAAATGATGCCCAGCGAGTTCTACTGCCTTTGAGGACTTGAATCTAAGCCCTATTTTTGAATCTGGCTTCTGGTCAGTGAGACTAGAAAGCAACAGGGGAACACACTCATGCTTCTCATGCTTCCAAATTGATTGGTCAAGACCCCACTCAAATTATAAATTCATCTAGGGCATTGTGCCTGGTAAGTGCCTGTATCTGCTGTTGTAGACAAATTGGTCTACTTTTACTGGAGAAGTTGAAACATATCTTGAAAGAAAAACGACTCTTATGTTCTCCTGAGATTGAGAAGTTTGACCATTGTTATATATAACTACATCAAAATACCAGCTTTTTCGTTAAGTTCTTTGAAAGCTAATATGGAAATGGGTTTTTGGTAAATGATACTTTTAACAAGACATTGGCTGTGAGGCTAGTGATTTGAACTATACCTTACAGAGCTGAGAAATCTGTTTACTTTAACTCAGATGTTTGTCTTTTAAAACAGTTCATGTGGTATAAAGGAAACTGGATTGGTATACCTAGGGAGATTTGTAATATAAGAAATTCCAACAGACAGTTAGAAATGTTTTGTCGTACTGAGACTTTATTGTATAAAAAAAAATTGGATTAGCTGTCCGCTGGAAATTAGAAATTAATCTCTTGGATGGCTTATTTAAAGAAAAACAAAAAGCAGTAACCAAAAAATTGAGTGTTTCTTAATTCAAGTTGGCTGGTTATCTTTCTTAAAGAGGACCATGATATCAGGGAGGTGATGCCATAACATGCAAGTGAATTGGATTTAAGTGAGGGAGGGCTGTGCAAAGTCACTAGCCTTATTTTCTCATCTGGATCCAGTGGCAAGATAGAGATCAGGACCACTGGAGATGGCCCCAGATGCAGTGGGAAGCCATGACCTTTTTAAGTTAAGATCTTTCCCAGGTTTCCGCTTTTGTCATCTATCTTTAATAATACTCCTAAAGGAAGTAGAAATTTATTAAGAGCTACTAGCTGTATCCTATTATAGTAGGTTATTGGCAAAAATATTTAAAATTGCATATAATGAGATTTTTTAAAAATCACTGTCAAAAAAAATTATACTAAAGATAAGATGTCTGGGTTGAGAATACCTCACACTTGATAGGGGGAAAATCATTAAAATAATCTTTTGCTAAGTTTGGGACCAAGAGGATGAACAGTTGAAGAGGCGCTCTTGAGGCAGTATGGACAGCAGGACAAGAAGTTTCTTGCAGGCCGCTTCCCTGTAAGCATGGAGGATCCTGGGAGTCGTGTTTCTGATTTTGGGCCTTGTTTCCTGGGAGGGAATGGGTGACTGATTTCTGAATAGGCACTGAGTATAGTAGTACACACAATTTTGGCTTTTTGTTTGTATTTTGTTTTTCTCCGAGAAAAGGGATCGTAGAATGTCAGAGCTGGAAGGGACTCTAGAGATCATCTAGTAAACCTCCCTCATTTATAGAGGGGGAAACTGAGGTAGGGAGATAGATTGGTAAGCTCAGGATCATAGCGGTACCCAGTTTAGCAGAGCAGATAAGGGTACCAACTAGTTCTGGGTGGGACTCTTCTCAGCACTTGGAAGAGTTTATAATTGGCTCTTTGGCATATCCTCAAACAGCCTTTCCCTTTTTAGCCTTGGGGTAGTATGGAGTGAATGGAATGAAGCCCTTTGTTGCCTAGACAGGGCCTCTTTGCTGCTTTAGATTTTAAACCTTGAAGCCTTCAGTTTTAAGAAATTAGCTTATTGTTTATTATCTGCAACAAGTTCGTTCAACAAACATTTGAAAACCCATAGTACACAGTATAAAGCACACATAGGATTCTGAAGCAGGCATACAGCTCCTGACCCGGAAGTTTATATGAAGAAAGGAGGTTTAGCGATTCCAGATCTTAAACTATATTTATTGTAAGGCAGTAATTATCAAAATATCTGGCACTAGCTAAGAAGTAGAAAGATGAATCAGTGGAATAGAGTAGGTATCCAATACACAGTACTAAATTATTGTAATAAATGTGTTAAATGCGGAAATTTAAGCTTTCAGGATAAGAATTCACTGGTAAAAAATTGTTAGGAAAACTGGATATTAGTCTGACAGAAACTAGGTATAGATCAATATCTTACCCCATTTACCAAGATAAAAATCAAAATGGGTAAGGAGAAGAATTTTTGAATAAACAAAAGATAGGAGCACTGAAATATAAAATGAATAATTTAGATTACATTGAAAAATTTTAGTGCAAGTAAAACCAATGCATCTGAAATTAGAAAGCAAAAAATTAAGGGAAAATTTTTTTATATGGTGTTGCAGATAGAGGCCACGTATTTCAGATATACAGAGAATTTTGTCAAATTTTAAGAATGTGAGTCATTCTCTAATTGATAAGTGGTCAAAGGATACGATCAGGCGGTTTTTGGAAGAAATCAAAGCTACATATAAATCATGTGTGGAAGCGCTTTAAATCATTGACGCTTTGAGATACCATCTCGTATCTATCAGATTGCTAAAACGATAGAAGGGGGAAATGACAAATGTTGGAGGGAACATGGAAAAACTGGGACGCTAATACTCTGTTGGAGCTATGAACTGACCTGATCGTTTTGAAGAGTAATCTAGAATTTTGTCCACAGAGTTATAAAACCGTTTATTCTTTGACCCAGCAATACCACTGTAGGTCTGTTTACCAAGGCGATCAAGGAAAAAGGAAAAGAACCTATATATGTTTTAAAATAGTCAAAGCAGCTCTCTTTGTTGGGTGGCAAGAAGCTGAAAATTGAGGGGAGGTCCATCAATCGGACAGTGGTATAATAAGTTGTGGTATATGATTGTGATGGAATACTCGTGTGCTGTAAGCTGCTCGCTTTTAGGAAAACGTGGAAAGACTTGCATGAAGTATCGAAGAGCAAAACGAGCAGAGCCAAGAGTAAACAGTAACAGCAGCGTTTGGAGGGTTAATGGGAATGACTAAGCTTTTTTGAGTTATGTGAATATGCAAAAATACAAAGAACCTATGAAGGAAGATGCTTTCCATCTCCAGAGACAGAACTAATGTGCAGGACTTTGTGTAGTTTCACATATATACCTGTGTCACATATTGGCCTTCTCTAGTGTGGAGTTGGGAGGGGGCGAACCGTTTAGAACCCAAATGTAACAAAAGATCAAACTTTTTAAATTCTCTTTTAAAAAAGAATGGAGTAGGATTAGGTTTGTCAGACTTTTCAAGTAACAAGAAGAATAACTAATGCACTGTTGTGCCAGATTCAAGTGACAGTTAGAAATAAAAATAAAGTCATTTAGGTTTTGAAAAAGCCAAAAGCCTCTTAAAAATCTTCTGCCCTAAAGGAGAGTATAAGCTAGCCAAAACTAAAATAGTGAACTGGTGACCTAGCATGCATCTGGTGTGACTAAGTTTGCCCTTTAGGAAAACCAAATGATTTGCTGTAGCATTGTAAGGGGAGGGGACTTTGACCATCTCTTAGAAAATGACTAGTAAGTTATGGGATAAATTTGATTTACACATTATGATGAAAGTCTTATAAAAGGCTACTCTTTCAGAAATAGGCTTCTTTTGATTATTTCTCAAGTTTTTGTGGCCTCTTTTCTATGTGCACAGACATGTTTACCTGTGTAGTATGTATGCAGAATTGTTTCATGTGTTTGTTGAGTTTTCTACCTAGCTTTGCATGACTGCAGCCTTAGGCAAATAATTTTTTTCTGTTCTGCAGAGTCTCTGCTTTCTCCTATGTCATAAAGGGGTTGACCTAGGTGATCCCTAAGGTTCTGCATGAAGATAAAGTGCAAGAGAAATTTAAAGTCATGTTCTTAGCTCTCCTGTTTGCCTCTACAGACCATGGAACCAAAATGGTGGTTGTTTATGGTTTTGCTACTCCTTGGAACAGTGGTTCAGGCACATGATGGACATGATGATGAAGACGACGACGATGATGATGATGTGATTGATGTAGAAGAAGACCTGGAAGATGGCATTGAAATAGAAGACTCAAAGCCTGGGGATGGTGCCACTCTTCCACCTCCACCACCAAAGGTTGGAAAACGTAACATTACACATTTTTCTTTTGCTGTAATGAGTGCATTAGGATAAACTGAGATCTTTATATTTCCAAGTCAGGAGTATTTATTGATAATCTATTTTTTAAAAAATCATGCAAAACAAGTTTAGATGGGGGAAAAAAATACTCTTTTGTCTTTCCAGAAGGAAAATCTGGCCAATTTTAAGAGAATAGACTACAGACCTATTTTTAAATACCAATATTCTTTAAAAAAAAACAAAAACAGATTTTGAGTTTGTTGGAAACAAGCAAAGGAAGTGGTACTTGGCGCCCAAATAGATCACTGAAGATTCAGTATTGATTTTTCTTTTGTTATTGTTAAATTCAGGTTACCTACAAAGCCCCAGTTCCAACAGGGGAGGTTTACTTTGTGGATGCTTTCGACAAGGGAATGTTGGTCGGGTAAGCATGATTGGGGGGAAATGTTTAAAAGAAACAAATATTCTATACACTGAAGTTAGAATGATGTGATATGGAACTTGGTTCTTTTATATCATCCAGAATTTTGCAAAATAACCTTTTTTTTTTTTTTTTGATTTTGAAGTGACTATTTATCCTAGGTCTTTGTTGTATTATTGTAGTACCCAAATAGTGAACTCGCCTGATAAGAAGATGTAAGGATTATCTTATACCTTTTAAATTCAGGATTGTGTGTGTAGTTGAGAAAATACTGGTATTTATACAGTATTAACCCCCCCCACCTGTTCAGTAAAGGAAAGATTTTCTCAAATCTTTGAGTCCAGGGTTAGTTGGTTCAGTCTTTCTTTCATTACATTGTTGTAGTCAGTGGTAATTGTTGTGGTCTTGGTTTTGCTTACTTCACTCATTATCAGTTCATATATCTGCCCCAGGAGTCTCTGAATTTTAATACTTATTGTTTCTGCAACAGGGTTAGAATTGCATTACCGTAATTTGTTTATCCATTTCCCAATATATGGGAATATATTTTGTTTCTACATCTTTGCCAGCATGAAAACTTTCTGCTTTGAATTATTTTGGTCGATAAGGGACTTTAAACTCCTTAGAATACATTTCTAGCAGTGAGATTACTGAGTCAGAAAATATTTCTAAGAATGAGAATAGTAGAAATGTGAATTTCTGCACTTTGCTTTACCAGTAGTGTTGTTGGCATATGTAACAAAAATTATCTTCAAAGATAAACTTCTAGCTATATCTTAATGTTTGTTTGGGTTTGTTTTTACTGCAGATGGGTTTTATCCAAAGCCAAGAAGGATGATACTGATGATGAGATTGCCAAATATGATGGTGAGAATTCCATCTAACTTAACAGATTGGAAATTTATGACTTAGCAAAAATAACTCCTTGGCTTTGCTTTACTTTTGCTTGCAGGGCAAGGGGTGTGGGCAAAGAAGTTGATCTCTTAGGCAGTAGTTTAATCCTTAGTATATTCCTGTCTTCCATATGTAGTAATTTGAGACTGATAGTTTAAGAGCATAAAACTCAAACCTTATTTGTAGCATGTGATGTCAGTATAGAGAATTTGTCAACCATCTATGCTCTCCCAATAGAGTGTATTACAGCCTCATCTGTAAAATGAGAAGGTTCAAAGGTTTTAGAGTTGGAAAGGGATCTTATAAGGCATCTAATCTAGTTGTCTGTTTTACAGATGAGGAAACTGAGGCCAGGTCATGTGACTTGCCTATCAGAGACAAGTAACTGAAGAGACATTTGAATACAGACATCCCCACCCCCTAACTCTAAAGCCAGTCCTCTGCATCACACCTGTCTCCTAAACTAGATTGGGCTAGATAAACTCTAAAATTTCCTTGTGCTTTAGATTCTAATATTCAGAACAAATAACATATGGACTAGGGAGCCCTAAAATTTAAGGAATACATGTGTTGTTATGCAGGTAAATGGGAAGTGGAAGAAATGAAGGAATCTAAACTTCCAGGAGATAAAGGGCTTGTATTGCTATCACGAGCCAAACATCATGCCATCTCTGCGAGGTTGAGCAAGCCCTTTATATTTGACACTAAGCCCCTCATCGTTCAGTAAGTGAAAACTAGCTTGATTGAAGTTGCAGGTGCAGGGTGGGGAGGGTGATATTTTTAGTTTTGATCTGAAAGTTATACTATTTCCTAGAAATGCTCATTTTACTCTTCTGGGCTTTCATATTTTAACTCTTAATTGGCCTTTCCTATAAGATATAAATGAGATTACTCTTCCCCCCAGTACTGAGTGAATATGTGAGCTTTTCAGTCATTGTCTGATAAAAAGCACTAAAATAAGTGCTTGAGGGATATAAAAATAAGATTAATACACAGAATAGTAAAGGGTTGCTTTTTACATTTGAAGTGACACTATTAGTGTAGGAAATCCCTTCTGCTGGTATAAATGAGCATCTGGTGTCTGACTTAATATTAGCTTCCTGGGGCATTGAGTAGCTAAGCAACTGGAGGTACCAGAATTGAACTTGAACCCCCAAGCCTTGACTACACCGCAGCTGACCCTCCATCCTCCATGCCACAATGCCTCTCCAATATTGTTTTATTAGTACTAAAAATTAGAGTGGGTTTTCTGCTTAGGAATTCTATGTGTTTAAAATTTGTACCTGTAAGACTGCTGAACTTGTAATATTTGAGACTTTCCCTTCCAGACGTGTGGAGTTGGGATTGTGCTGTTAGACACACACCCTGTAACCAGAAGCGTATTAGTTTTTGATTCATTTTCTGCCAGTAAAAGGAGTGACAATTTTTTCTAGAATGCTAACATTAGTCAGAGAGGCAAAACGATCCATTTTTAAAGTTACCTTCGTCGTCTATCCAAAAAAAATTTTCTGCTTAAAATCAGGTATGAGGTGAATTTCCAAAATGGAATAGAATGTGGTGGTGCCTATGTGAAGCTGCTTTCAAGAACCCCAGAATTGAATCTGGTAGGTATTTTTCATTTCCTGTATCCAGATGGAAAAGTTTTTTGTTGTGTTTTTTTCCCCTCCAGAATCTCTAGGGATAGGAAATATTTTAAGTCACATGGGAATGCTTACTTCATAAATATTTTTAAAAATGCCCTCTTTGTGTGAAACAAGTGTTTTAAGAATTAGGAGTAAAGAAATGGTGACCCTTTGCAAACACGGATACATAAGGGTTTTTCTGTACCTCTTTCTAGTTAGAACAGCTTGATTTTGCTACACACAGTACCCTATATAAATCAGTTCTGATTACTTTGCATCTCTCAGTTGGAAGTGCCTTTGGAAATGTGTTTAAAGACTCATCTATTGGCCGTTTGGGCTTGTCCTTTATATCTTTGACTCAGTAGAAATTGAGACTTAAAGAATTAATTTAGAGGAAATTAAGGGGAAAAAGGCTAGGAGAGGCACTTGAAACACAATGTAATCTTTCATTTGTTTTTGTCTCCAAAGGATCAGTTCCACGACAAGACCCCTTACACAATTATGTTTGGTCCAGATAAATGTGGAGAGGACTACAAACTGCACTTCATCTTCCGGCATAAAAACCCAAAGTCGGGCATCTATGAGGAAAAGCATGCTAAAAGACCAGACACAGATCTGAAGACCTACTTTACTGATAAGAAAACACATCTGTATACATTAGGTAATAGCCATGAGGCTGAGCCTGGTGGGAGTATCAGAAATTCTCTTTTTTTAAGTTTAGTAAAAGAAATCTATATTGACACTAAATAGAGATAAAACAACAGTTGTCATTTTTTTTTAACATTGAAAGTTCAAAATGGCAAGTTCAGACAAGATTTAAGCTTGAATATTTTAAGAGCAAACTTCTGTCCCAAAGCAAATGTTTTACAGAGGAATGTTTCTAGAGAGCACTGGATGACCTGTCTTAATTCCTTTGTTGTTGTTTAGTCCTTATTTTTAATCATGTCTCACTCTTTTGTAACCCCTTTTGGGGTTTTCTTGGCAAAGATACTGGAGTGGTTTCCTTCTCCAGCTCATTATACAGATGAGGAAACTGAAGCAAACAGGGTTAAGTGACTTACCACACTGCTAGCAAGTGTCTGAGGACAGATGTGAACTCAGGAAAATGATTCTTCCTGACTCTAAGCCTGGCACTCTATCCACTTCACCACCTAGCTTCCCCATCTTCTTAATCAATTAATTGATTAATTCTTAGTTTATCTTAATCCCTTAGACTGACCTTAATTTCTCTTAGTTGTTATTTTCTTTGTTGCTCAAATAATGTTATGGTAAATTGAATGGGGTTATTTAAGTGATAGAAGTATGCATGTGTAGAGTACAGATTTTTTTCATTACTTAGTTTAAAATTAAGATTAGTGATGCAGTCAAAACTTAGGTATCTTTTCCCCCTACAGCTATATGGACTTAAAAGTTCTTTTGTCTTGCCATGGGGAGTAACAGTTTGCACTATGTCAGTGGTGTGAGTGAGGTAGAATATAAGCCATCCTCCATTCTCCCTTCAGATATTATGTTGGATAAACACTTTTGAACCATTCTTGCACGGAATATAAATGTTTAATAAATGCTTGAGTGATAAGGCCCTTCTATATTAGAAGGGAATCAGTAGCTCTAAGGACTGTTATGTTTGGGCAGTGGAGTGGGTGGAAGGAGCGGTGTTAGAATAGGCAAGATTCCTCTTACTCTGTAATATTTCCCTGTAATTTTTCTTCATAGTCTTGAATCCGGATAATAGCTTTGAAATATTAGTCGATCAAACAGTTGTGAATAGCGGGAACCTGCTGAATGATATGACCCCTCCTGTGAATCCTCCTCGGGAAATTGAGGACCCAAATGACCAGAAGCCTGAGGACTGGGATGAAAGGCCCAAGATACCAGATCCTGATGCTATCAAACCAGACGACTGGTGAGTGAGGGCTGAGTGACTTGAAGAGCTTTTTTTTACTGCTAGGGTCTTAATTATAATAAGTACTTGAATATAGAATGGGAGCTGTTGTCATGTAAATTCAGAATTTTAAGAAAAGAATTCTGTGGTTGGAATTTTATCTTTAAGAACTCTTGGAACACCTCCATTTTGCACAATGGGAAGCTGACTCCCAGGAAGATAGAATTATTGAAGGTCACTTAGCTGGCTCAGTAGCAAAGTAGGAATACACTCCAGCCCTCAGGTCTCCTAAATTAATATTTTTTTCTTCTGTACTGGGGCTGGTTCATGTTTATATTAAATAATTCAAGTGTAAAGCAATATAGAGACAATTGTAAACTACCTGCTTTTAATACTGGTTTAATTACGTTTTTAGTTTCTAGCTCTTGGTAAGTGGCCAAATCATCTATGTCTAAGTAAAGCTAGATTACAGCTATAAAGCTTTTTTATCTGTTCTCATTAACTTTATAAAGGACATGGAGATGTATACACACTCTCTCTCTCTCTCTCTCTCTCTCTCTCTCTCTCTCTCAGTACTTTGGGTCACTTAATATATTTATTTGTGATGTTCAGGGTACCCTTCTAGGTGCTAGAAGATGCAAAGATACAAAAAAGGAGTTATTCTCTAAATGAGCATACATTCAGAGAAGGGCAATGTAATATCAAATTATAAGCGTTTATAAGTTATTTCAATGTGTACACACATTAAGTATAGTCTGTATGAATACAAGGCTGTTGAGGAATGAGGAGGATACTTGAATTTGGCAGGATCAGGAAAGGTTCCATGTAGAAGGCAGTGCCTGGGTTAATTCTTGAAGGAAGTTAGGTATTCTGTGAAGACAAAGAACTTGGTAGGCATGGGGGGACCAGTATGTAAAGAACAGACAGAAAGGCAGTTTGGTTAGACCCAGAAGTGTGTTGTGATGAGTGGAGTAACACATATAGTGAGACTGAAAAGTTAAATTGAGGCCAGATTGTGAAGGACTTTAAAAGGCCAAACAGAAGCAATAGGAAATCGGTGGAATTCTTGAGTTAGTGACATGGTCAAATGCATACTTTAGGAAAGTCACTTTGGGAGCTATGTGGAGGATTAGATTAAGGAGGGACTTGAGTCAGGGAGATCAATAAGGATACTATTGAAATAGACCAGATGAGGTTAGATGAATGCCTAAAAACTAAGGTGGTAGCTCTGTACACAAAGGCGTATAATAGAAATGTATTGTGTGGAGGTCGGGATAAAGTGTTCTTAAGAAAATAAGGAATGCTATGAGTGAGCCAGGAGGGGCCAGGGCAGAATAGCACACATAGAACATAGCTAGTTCTCTCCTGTCATAGTCTTTCATGAGCTTGAGTAGAGCTAAAATGCTACTTAGTGTCCTGGAGGGATTGCTTGATTTAGAATCAAGAAAGCTGGATTCAGATCCTGCCCTCAATAACTTAATATAATTGTAAGCCGGTTACTTAACCTCTCAGTCCCTTAGTTGGCTTTCTTCATCTTTAAAATGAGGTTAATGATACTTGGACTACCTTACTTAGGGGATTGTGAGGAAAATGCTTTGCAAACCTTATATAAATGGTATCAGTAGATTTGGTGGAGTGTGGTGCTAATAATTATCAAGGTTATTATATCTGTTTCCCCCAACTCTTAAGGGATGAGTCTGCTCCTGCTAAGATTCCAGATGAGGATGCTACAAAACCTGAAGGCTGGTTGGATGATGAGCCTGAATATGTATCTGACCCAGATGCAGAGAAGCCAGAGGACTGGTAGGTCTAAGCCTTTCTCCCCACCCCCTTCCTTTTTTTCCTCTTTTTTTAAAAGGAATTTTTAAGATTTCACTGGGATTAAGGATCTGGCATTGGCAGAATATTTTTAAACTATTGAAACAGTGTAGCACTACAAAGCTAGGTTGTTTTTAAACAAACAGTATCTTAGACAAAAGCAATGAATGTTCCATATGTAGCAGAATATATTTAAAATCCTAAAATTTCATCTCTAGGGATGAAGATATGGATGGAGAGTGGGAAGCTCCCCAAATTGCAAACCCAAAATGTGAGTCAGCCCCTGGTTGTGGTGTCTGGCAAAGACCTACCATCGACAATCCCAATTACAAGGGCAAATGGAAAGCACCTATGATCGACAATCCTAACTACCAGGTTGGTGTCTGGTGCTGGTTTGATCTCTTGAGTCTTTGGGGACTTTGAGGGTGGTCATTTGGTTGAGAAGGTGGCTACCTGATTTCTTCCATTGATTCTGAGAGTATTCAAAGTTCAAATTTTATGATGATGCAGAGATAGCTGAATGGTTTTAAATGTTATCAACTTTAATAATGGAGGCTATAATATGATATCACTTTATAATTTACAATTTGCCGATTTGTCCCTTTCTCCCTTTGAAACCAGAACCTCTGGTTTAGGAATGCTACCACCAGGTGGCAATGGTGCCTCAGTCCTATAGCTGAGCTCTGGGCTCTTGTCCTAGCTAATCATTCGTTCATGGTCAAATCATATGACCTCTCCTAGTCTTAGAATTAGGAAGATATCTACCCCAGCATACATCATAGGGTCAATATGAGGAGCAAACAAGACTGTATAAAGTTGCTTAAATTACTTAAAAATTAACAAATGAATTTAAACAATATTATTAGATAATAGAGATTACAAACCTTTTGAGCTTTTAGCAAAATCTATTCAATTCATTCTCATATAGTAGTGTTTTGTTAACTTAAAAGACCTTTAATTGTCCTAAAATATTTTTTCACAATCCTAAAAACATGCATGTTTGCACATTCCTTATACGGGAGAGATTATTTTAAATAAAGGGTTTCATTGCAGTCCATAAAGAGAAAGGCTTACAATGATTTTGGAAGGATGAGAATAGGAATATTTGAGAAGACAGGAATCTTTCAGTAAGGAAATTAAAAATCTTAACACTTTAAAGGGCCGTTATGATTTAATGGATAGGATCTGAAATAAAGAGTAGTACCTTGACTTCTACTTTGGGGCATAGACTTATGGTACAACTTATCATTCAAACTGTAGAATGAAGGTATTTCCCTTTGAGAGATGGGTGATTATGTAGGTGTTGAATGCTAAACTTTCCTATGTTCTTTAATTTTTTGCAAGGTGTATTTCAAGTGATTTGAATCTAGTTGGGTAAATAAAAAAAAGACCGAAATCCATTACCTCCTAACCTAATAGTTACTGTTCTAGTGATCTTAAATGCAATTTCCTTTGGTCTTTATGAATCTGTTTGCTCTTTTTTTAGAAAGACTTAAAATTTTTGTTTTCATGATGAGAGATAGTTTGCAGCTATATATGTGCGCCTTAGCCGCCTTAGTTATCTTTATAAGGAGTGTAGAAACAGGATCTTGCTTGTATTGATTTCCTTGTTATTTTCTTTATAGGGAATCTGGAAACCCAGGAAGATTCCAAATCCAGATTTCTTTGAAGATCTAGAGCCTTTCAAAATGACTCCTTTCAGTGCTGTGGGCCTGGAGCTATGGTCCATGACCTCTGACATCTTTTTTGACAATTTTATTATTTGTGCGGACCGAGGAGTTGCAGATGATTGGGCCAATGATGGATGGGGTCTGAAGAAAGCTGCCGATGGGGCTGCAGAGGTTGGTGATGTGCTTCTGAGAAGGCACAAGAATTCACAGAAGTGTTGTTTGGTTCACTGACCAAAATATTCAAAGGGACTAGAAAATTTGAGCCTTACTGTCCCATGCAGAAAAGCACAAGTTCCAAAAGAAAAGGGAAATGAAGGGAAATTGAACTGGCTCTTCTAGAACTTAAGAACTTCCATTAACCAGATTGATGCAGTAGTTTGCTGGTTTGATTGTCCCATCTTGGTGAGTTACACTTTTGAAAAGTCAGAAGCTTAAGTTGCACACTGGCTCCTTTTAATAGACTTTTCTTTTAGGAATATAGACATTGTAGAATTAGAGCAGGAGAATTGAGTGAACTTCTCAATCAACAGGCATTTGTTAAGAACCTCCTATGCGCTGTGCAATATGTTTATGCCTAGGATAAAAAGCCCTGCCTTCAGGGAGAATCTTTTGAGAAACAAGCACATTTTAAAAAAATAAATACGGACAAGGTAGTGTGGGGGAGGGTGGATGGCACATGCAGTTGGGGGATCAGAAAAAGCTTTATATAGAAGGCCATGCTTGAGCTAAGTCTTGAAGGACCTAATGAGTGCTATGAGATAGAGGTGAGGACATTTTAGTCAAGAAGAGGGGAAAACCATGCTATCTAGGTTATAAAGTGTGGTTCTAGCCAAGATTTAGATGAAACGCCTTCTGTTTATATTCCAGCCTGGCGTCATGGGGCAAATGCTTGAAGCAGCTGAGGAACGTCCATGGCTTTGGGTGGTCTATATCCTTACTGTGGCCTTGCCGTTGTTCCTTGTGATCCTCTTCTGCTGTTCTGGAAAGGTATGGGTTTCCTTGGAGAAAATTATTTGGGAAGATACTAAAATTTGGTGACTTAAAGATAAAAGCAGGGTTCTCCTGGGCAACTTAGAAGAAATAACAAAGCTAAAAGGGCTCTGTGGTTTCTACCCTAGTGTGGCTCACCAATTCACAAGTACCTTCCTAATTTAAATTAACCTTCAGTCAATTTTGTGAGGATTTTATTGTTTCAGAAACAGCCCAGTGCTGCAGAGTATAAGAAGACTGATGCTCCTCAACCAGATGTGAAGGAAGAGGAGGAGGAGGAGAAAGAGGAGGAAAAAGAGAAGAGAGATGAAGAAGAAGAAACTGAAGAGAAGATTGGTGAGGACATATTAAATAATTCAAATCTGTAGTGCTAAATACTATCTGTTGAAACTCAGGATTCAAAGGCTAACAAATGCCAAATGACTTGATTTTGCCAAAAGTTTTTGCTTATAACTCCATATGGATTTCCCTTCAGCATGTCTAAAACCAAATTTACTCTTTCCCTCTAAACTCGTTCCTACTTTTGCTATTAGTCTGTGACTTAAATTTTTTTAAAATATATTTTATTTAATACTCATTTTTACAGAATTTGAATCCCAAATTCTCTTTCCCAGACAAGCAGTATATTGATTATACATGTGAAGTCGTACAGACATTTCTATATTGGCCATGCTACAAAGGAAAACACACAAAAAAATAGCATTTCTGGTCTTATACAATCTGGTCCCACTGTCTTTTTTTCCCCTCATCTCATTGCTCACCTCCATGCCTTCGTTATGTTCTCCCTCCTCCCTGTTGAATGCTTTTCCTTCTTTTAAGACTCAAATGTCACCATCCCTGAGTTCTCTTCTTCACACACACCCCTTTATTCTACAATCTCTAATACATTTGCCAAATAATATCATTGTATTTGTTTTATCTCAGCCTTCGCTTGAACTGTAAGGCCCCATGAAGGCAGAGACTGTGTCTGATTTTAACTTCTTATGTCTTTCCAAGCACCTGGCACAAGGCAGAGTCCCATAGCAAAAAAAAAAAAACCACTTGGCTTAATGTTTACTGAATTTGTTTTATTTATAATGTTTTCTTAATTACTTTGACTTCTCTCATAGAAGAGAAGCAAAAAAGTGATGCTGAAGAGGATGCAGGTACCGTTAGTCAAGAGGATGAAGATAGAAAACCTAAAGCAGAGGTAAGGAAAGGCTAGTTTGGAGGTATGATCGCAGCTTTCATTTCTTTAAATTCATATTAAAACAATTACAGTTGTATCATAAGTTGCACTTAGAGACTGTTAGATTCATACAAATACTAGGCTAGTTATGGAAGAGATGAAGTTTTATTTGCTTTGAGATTGTACAGTTACAGTACAAATACCACAATTAATTTTCACAATAAAAAGTTTCGTTAAGTCTGAAATTCTGGCCAATGTCATTATCACTATAGCCTTTCACTACTGCCTAACACAGATAAATCCAATCCTACAGGTGTTTCTTTGTCCCCTGAGTGTCCCATAAGCACTCTTGGTTTTATACCTCTGCTTATACTAATACTGCTCCATGAACTTGTCCAAATCCTACTCTTATGTCTAAACCCGGCTGAACTCTCATCTTTTCCATGACGCCCTCACTGATCACTTTAGTCAACAATTACCTTTCCTTTTTTTTTTTTAAATTTATTTTTAATATGTTTAGTTTTCAGCGTTGATTTTCACAGGTGTTTGAATTACAAATTTTCTCCCCATTTCCACCCCCCCCCC
>CM053625.1:68882287-68902592 GCA_028646595.1 Phalanger gymnotis | reverse complement strand
ATGAATCCTACACATCATCTTTCCATGTAGGAATGTAAACAAAACAGTTCAACTTTAGTAAGTCCCTTGCAATTTCTTTTTCTTGATTACCTTTTCGTGCTTCTCTTGATTCTTGTGTTTGAAAGTCAGATTTTCTATTTAGCTCTGGTCTTTTCACTGAGAAAGCTTGAAAGTCCTCTATTTTATTGAAATCCATATTTTGCCTTGGAGCATGATACTCAGTTTTGCTGGGAGATGATTCTTGGTTTTAATCCTAGCTCCATTGACCTCCAGAATACCGTATTCCAAGCCCTTCGATCTCTTAGTGTAGAAACCTTTCCTTTTAAACTTCTAGTTGTTCATTGTCTTTTATGCGTCTGGTATTTGGCACGTGAAGTCCTTCTATTGCTTTGTTCTTTTTATGCTTCTTTAGTCTCAGATGTCCACTAAAGTCCTTGATGATGGAGAGGGCATTCTGACACAGGATCTAGCAATCTGGAAAGGTTTTGTTCAAGCATGGACCCAGTGGACTCCTCCTAGTTTTGGTCCCAATGTGAACCACCTATAAATACATATTGAATATTCCTCATAAAAATTGGCCATTGACAGAAGTCTTTCAGGTCACAACTACTCATCTGTCAGTTTTTGTTAAAGTCAGACTTCGGAGGAAAGTGTGTCTTGTATTCAGATTATTATATGGCCTGTCATCTTAGCTAGATTGTATGACCCTTAAGGATAGCAACTCTGTCTTAGCCACAATAGCAAGCATTTCAGTAAGCATTTGTTGATAACAATGGATTTCTTATGAAATTCTTTTCAACCAACAGGAAGATGAAGTTTTGAACAGATCACCCAGAAACAGAAAGCCACGAAGAGATTGAAAGAATTTAAGAACTTGATCTGTGATTCCCTTTTTCCCCTACCCTCGATGTGATCCTAGGAGAGGACCTGGGATACACCTTATATGTTGAAACCCAGAAAAACCTCAAGACTTCACTATCAACAGATTCCAGTCAACTACTATCCAATGAAAATTTGAGCATCTAGCAGTAATTAATTGAAATTGTGATAAAAAAGAACACCATTCCTGTAGAAAGAAAGCATTTAATGTATGGGCTATGGATTCTGGATGTAACATGAAGCAACTACTAACCTGTTGGGTGGTTTGTTTTTTTATTTTGGTTTGGTTTGTTTTGGTTTTAAAACACTTTTAAAAAATAGAATGTTAGAGTATTGCCAATCTTCAAGAACCTTGGCTTAATTTAATGTATTAATCTATCCATGGAAAAATAACAGCAAAGTTTAGAAAACGCTAGGTGATGAATTGCAGTTTTTATAACATAGTTGGTTTTTTTTTATAAACTTCGATATTCCAAAACATTGAAGTGTCTATGTCCCTTAAAATTGATAATCATGTTTAAAGTGAAGTCATTTGTGTGGATAACATTAATTTCTCTCTCCCACTCTTTCATTCTACCTCTTCTGGAGATTTGAGATTGGGGGAGAATTCCAGACCATAATAGATACTGTTTGATTAAGCTGTATTAAAACAGAGCTACAAGAAAGGCCCTTCTTTTTCCACTCTGTTTTGGAAGGAGCATGATCAGGCCACAATATGTGTTGTGTTGCCTTTGGTTACTGCTAAATTCCCAGTATTCCATAGTTGGCACTGAGAATAAATAGGTGGGGAGACTTACCGTTGGTACTTAGGCATTCAGGCTTCCCAGGCTGGTTGTCTGGGCTCTCACCTTTTGTGGTTTCTCCAGACTTTGAGCACTACTCATTGGGGCTGTTGGGGTGTGCGAGTGTGTACGTGTGGGGTTTGAACAATTTCTTCTTCCACTCTGTTGATATTGTTTCCCCTATCCCAGGCTTTTCCCTGCTGCTATGCAGTTTCTTCAGAGTGCAGCTTGCCCTCCATTGCTGGAAATGATTATATGCTCAGCACAGTGTTAAACTTGAGTGATTATATAATATAAATATATATAGGGTTTAAAGAGAAAAAAAAGACTCAAATGTCTGCAGTGTCCAAATACAGAGTAGAGCATAGTCAGTCCCTCATTTTTCCATTTGTGTCTTTAGAGATTATAGCGGTCAGAACAGACAAGCTGATACAGATTTGATTTCAAACAATGCAATTGTTAAAAAGGATTTGGCTAGAGGATGGGGTTGTTGGGGCCTACCTGGTATACATAACTGTTGAATTTTTTCATATCTTTATTTGTTCTTCATAAAACAATTGCATCTTGAAGTACACTGAATGTAGGGGGTTCCAATTCAAACAAAAAGTTTACTAAGTTTGACTTAGTATACTACTGGTCTTAGGTCTTTTCTTGGGGCAAGGGGAGGAATTTAAATGCAGGAGGGTTATCTGAGCATTTACTCCAAAGAGTTAGTGCTTCGTGATGACATCCCACTCTACTGAAATATGTTGGGAGCTGGATGTTGATATTTTAGCTCTGTTTAGAATAGCTTGAAATGTACTGATTCACTGTCCTTGCACTGAATGTGTAAACACTCCACAGTGTTCTTATTGGGAACAGCAGGAAGTGATAGGAGAATTCTCAAAAGGAAATGTGGTGTCAGTCTATTTTGTAGACTACTCCATGACTGGCACCTTTTTTTTTTAAAGGTTGAGAAGCGACAGGTGGTAGAGAATATTTTTTTCTGCCTGTTCAATGCTATCTCATGTTATCTTGCTAGGTCAAAGTGGCCATAAATGTAGCAATGAAGTCCAGTACAAATAAACCTTTGTTTAGTAAGAGCCTGAAAGCATGTTTACAGGTATCTACTTGAAGCAAAAGTATGGGACCATTGCACTTCCAACTGTACCTTCAGAACATATGTGCCTCTCGTTGAGTTTTGGCGATTTTCTTCTGCCTGGGCTATGGAAACTTAAGCTGACCCTGCATTATTTTGATTCTTTAAAATGGGCATCTTTGTGCACCCTGTACAACCAGGAAGTTTTCAGGACTTGTCCCATAGACTCCCTATTATTACTTAACACAGGTGTTTTTACAAACAGTGACTCTTCCTGGCTCTCTCTCCTTTCCTAGAGTAAGGTGAGGCCGCCTCCTTCAGTATCTGACAGCTTTGTCGTGGATGACCAGCAGCACTTTGCACAGCAGCTCAACAAGAGGCTACAATGTTTAGTTATTTTACACTCCAGTTGTCTGGTTCATTAATGTGCAAATTCCTGTCCAACAGATGTGCTCCTCAGTTTCTCCCATTCACAGAAAAAGTGCTATTTTCCATTTGTCAAGCTACTAAATGGTGTTGCATTAAAGCTACATGTTAATCTCTTCTGCTTTTGACTAAGCTTCTTTACCTTCATTATGCATGTTTTCTCCTTTAGTGTGCACCACTTTGATTTTTTGAGGGGGAAAGGGTGTTTAAGGTCATTCTTCCCTTTAATTTCCAGCACATTGTGGGAAAGTTAATATAGATCTTGACTCGACAGAGTATTAGGAACTGTCTTAGGAAAGTTGATTTTTATATAATTGGAATTTGGGTTCAGGAAAGGAAGCTGGGAGCCTGAACAGCAAAACAAAGAAAAACCTGCTTGTTTGATCTTGTTGGTTAGATCACAGAATTCAAAGTATTTTCAGATGTTAATTTGTATGTAGGTGGTAAGGATTTGGGGGGGCCAATAATATCTCTCAAAAAGTGACTTTGTTACTCCAAACCAGATAGACTCCAGTTTTATTTTCTGATACTAGGAGTACTTCTGAAAACTATGCCAAAAGGAAGCTTTTCTATGAATAGAGGGGTGGTTTTTTTTTATGTTTCTGTACTAAAGGGGGGGGGTGCATATAGATGCAGCAAAATTGATTCTCATTACTGGCTCACATTTGGTTTTATCTTGAAGTGAAGGAAATGGTGAACATTTCCAACAAATTAATAGGAAATATGCCCTGAGACGTATGGTGACCTTAGGAAAAAGATCGGTTACCGGGGATGGTGTTAGTGGTAAAGGTGGTGGTCGTGCAGCACGTGTTCTTTCCTATGCCTCCACTTAGGGCAGTAAATAGGGTGGTCTTAGCCAGTGACTTTATTTGTTTGACTTGATTTGGGTCCATACAGTCTCAAGCCAGTATTGCCTCCATAAGTCCTTGGGAGCAGTTTCCTTGTATTGCTAAAAAGAAACTGTTGTCTCAGCAACCACTCCCGTGTCTGTTGTGGAAGGATAATTATAGATGCAATATGCATATATAAATATATTGGATAAGTTATAATGTAACAGTTTACTCTAATAAAGAAAATTAAAATCTATTCAGCTTTTCCCTTTTTATTGCGAATCCGCACCAGACCTGAGTGATGGGGGTGGGCCTAATGACCCAAGAGAGGCACCATCCTTGGAGGCAGAGAAACAAATGTTTAGTTTTACAGGAATAAATTACCAGTCTCACAGTTTAATATGAGGTATTTTCATGCCCTTAAGCTATAATAATTTGACATTCCTTTTGTTTCCGCATAGAAGCAGCAGCTGTTTTCTGCTTTAATGAATTCGTTCCGCATCTCGCCTGCTCCTACAGGTGAAGGGCCTCTTCACAATCGCCCCTTAAAGTACCTGCTTTGGGGTTCTGAAAGGCAGAAAAATCGCCATTGCCTGTTCATGTAATAAGGAATAGAGCAAACTTACCGGCATTTGCAACTTGATTATTGAAGTCGAGCATTTATAGTCTCAGGATATTGTCACTTGATTAGGGAAAGGTTTTCAGAAGCGTTAAAATGGGCCTTTTTTTCCCCTGGGTTTTCCTCATCTAATACTAGATACAGTGTTGATAATACTTGTTCTTGCTTGGGACTGATACGGAACCACTGTGTTCTCCAGTCCCAGGAAAAGCGCAGAAAGAAAACGACCTGTTTGGAAGCGGATCGCACGCCGGGTTCAAATTGCTAACCTTGGCCTAGCGGTAATAACCTCACGCCGGGGTAGGAGGCTGCACGAGGCTAGCTTTTGCACGCGCTTTCCGACTACACATCCCACCAAACCACTGTGAGTAAAGAGGGGTCCTGGGACGCCTTCCGCCACCCGATAAGGAAAGAGCTTGTCCTCGCTGGTTGCTAAGCACGTCAATCATCTTCTAACTCACCCAGCCCCCTCCCGTCTCAACGCTTACCCTGCCCCACACCCTCGCCTTCTCATTGGCGGCCTTCCTTTTCCTTCTCCTTTCAGTTCCTTTTAAACACTATTTCCGTCCCGATTCCTCGCCTTCTCATTGGTCGCCTTCCTTTCCCTTCTTTTAGTTCCTTTTAAACGCTGTTTCCGCCCCAGACCTTCGCCTTCTCATTGGTTGTCTTCTTTTCTCCTTCCCTCCAGTTCCTTTTAAACGCTATTTTTCCGAGCCTACCTCCCGCCCCGTACGCACAGTCCCAAGTGCGTAGCTCTCCCTCTCCTCTCGGGTTGGTCCAAGGCCTATCTATCAATCATAACGTCGAACGTGGGCTCCGTCGCCGCCGCCGGAGGGCCCGCCCCCTCCCGAAAGCGTCCCGAACAATTTCAAGATGGCGGTGGCGGAGGCGGCGCGGAAAACAATGGAAATAGGGCCGCGGGGGTCGGCCAGGCCCTGAGGCGGGGGATCGCGGCCTCCGCCGAGGAGACACCGGGCTCCCGGGCCCGCTGGGCGGCCGCTCCGTCCTCCGTGCGCGGCGCCAGCCTCGGGGTTATGGCCCGACTGTAAGAACAGCTGCCTCCGCCGCCGCCGCCGGGAAAGGGAAGGGGAAGGAAGCAACCACAGGGGCCCGGGCCCTGCTCGGACCGCTCGGGTGGGACATCGGAGGAGGCGGCGCGGCCCGGCGCCCGCGGCGGCCCATGGTGCTGCTGCCGCCCCCGTGCCCCATGGCGGAGTTCGCGATCCCGCGGCACAGCGCGGTCATGGAGCGCCTCCGCCGCCGCATCGAGCTGTGCCGGCGGCACCACAGCACCTGCGAGGCCCGCTACGAGGCCGTGTCGCCCGAGCGCCTGGAGTTGGAGCGACAGCACACGTTCGCCCTGCACCAGCGCTGCCTACAGGCCAAGGCCAAACGCGCCGGGAAGCACCGGCAGCCCGCGCCGCCCGCCCCGGCCCCCGCCGCCGCGCCGCCCGCCCCGGCCCCGGCCCCTGCCGCGGCGGTCGAGGGCTCGGACGGCACCGCCGCGGAGCAGAGCCGCTCCAGCAGCGCCCTCATCGCGGTGAGTGAGCCAGCCCCTGGGGCGCGGCGGGAGGGTGGAACCGGCCCCACTCGGGGGCGGCTTAGGCTGCCGAGCCTAGAGCACTTCCCAGCGGCATTCCTCGGGTGCTTTTCGCCCGGCCCTTCCCTTCTTTTGGTCCGGATTCGCGGAAGGCTGCGAGGGAAGGCGCCGCCGCCGCTTTGTGCGCTCTGGGCTGAGCGGAGTGCGCGGGGCGGGTGCAGGGGCCGGTGTGAACCACCGGGGCTTGGGGAAAGTGACGAAACTGCTTCTGATTTGAGAAGTGGGAGGCTGGCCCTGCCGGAGTCCCAGGGGCTGGGAGGAAGCCGGACCCCCGATAGGGAGAAAGGCGCGGCGCGGCGGCTCGGCTGCGACGCTGCTGGAAGCGCTGCCCTGAACGCGTTGTCCAAGTGTCCGCCTCTCCGGCGGTTCCCCTAGCTTAGATCGCGATTTCCTAACCAACCGTGCATTTACTGAAAGGCGGTCTTGGCTCCTTCATTGCCTGGGCTCGAGATCGATTAATGTTTTATTCCGTGCCTGCTTTTTATGAGGTAATGGCTCACGCTGATATAAAGTGCTTTCTTTATAACAACCCCAGCGGGTTAGTGCAAATCATATCCCTGTGTTATAGATGAGGAAACTGAGGCCCAGAAACAGTGTTCTTGCTCCAAGTCAGACATCTAGGAAATGGGTACTGGAACCAAAGACTCCTGACTGAGAACTTTTTACTTCCCAGCCAAACCTGCATTTGAGAATGTTTTCCCACACACAGACACTGAAGTAGACCACCTGGTGTCACTGCACGGTTCTGTGAACAGTTTACACCATAAGTAATTCCAATATTGTGCTAATTGTGGAAAGATTTCAGAACCTAACAGGGCTAGTACACCCGATATTGGGGCATGGAGGCTGGTTAGGAGTTGGATGGTATGAAATATTTTGAAACTAAATTACATAGATGTCATCTTATTGCAGGAAACTCACTAGGAAGCTTGGCTTTTGAATCTTGGTGGCATTTGACATGTTTGTCACCGATTTGCAATTCCTGAGAAGCTAGAGGACAGTCCTGATGGAGGCCTTTGGGACATTGTCCATATGGTTGTAGAGTTTCAGGGTGACCTAATGTGCAACATAAGGAAACGCTACTAGGATCTTTTCCTTAACTGGGTTTCCTCCTGTTGGACCCAGTAACGTATGGCTTTGTTCCATAACAGTTGTCAAGGAAAGTTTGTAATAACATAATTCCCCTTTTTAGAAGGGATATCAGTTTTAAACTTTATGTAGAATGTGATTCCTACTATGCTTCAGTAGTGATGGTGAAACATTTTGTAGGTACAGTTAGAAATCTCTAGTGTGAATGGTAATTTGTAGTCACATTTATAGCCCCGTGTACAAAGGTAATTTATAGCCTTATCCTTTGGGCAAGCAGTATATATTGGTTAGCTTTGTTGATGTAGGGTTTTATTTCCTCCCAGGAAGAAATAAAACAAGAGAAAAGCACAGAAAGGTTGGGGGGGGAGGTGTGTTTTTAATGATTTAGTAATTTCAAGGAAGGAAAACGGAAGTACCTATTTAAGTGTCAGTGATTGTAATATAAGTTTAGTTGGTTTTGTTAATGTATAAAATTACTTTCACAATTTATGAGGTATTCTTGATCATATTTGGCATTTGTTCATCCTCATTCAAGTTCTTATCACTTCACACCTGGATTGAAACATAGCACAGTGCCTGACACTTGTTAGGCACTTAGTAAGTCGAGTGATGAATTGCTCAATCGTTCTCCTACCTGGTATTTCTCCCTCACATTCCAGTTGTACCCTGAAGCCGGAATAATCTTCATAAACCACCTATTTCATCAGAAAATTTGCTGACATGATAATGTTCAAAATCTTTAGCCTGCAAGACTTAAGTGTGATCTGGCCATGATCTTATCTTTGCAGTCTTAGTTTCCACCACTTGTCTCCATCAGTCCACCTCCAGCCATCCTGAAATACTCTGCTCCTCCCCCCATTATGACTTTCCTATTCCCTACTTCAGTCTTTGTCCATATTCTCCTTTCCTTCTTTCTGCCTCTGAATCTTACTGTCCTGCAAAACTCAGCCCACTTCCTACCCCTTGTGAAGCCCTCGCTCCCCTACCAGCCCACAGTGATCTTTTTCTCCCTCCTTTCTGTTCCTGTAGCTGTCATCTGTCCTACTCTAATCATTGCCACCAAACATGGAACTGCTTTGTCTTTACACTTGTCTTTTGTCTTTCTAGTTAGATTGTAAGCATTTTGAGAGCAGAAGCCATTTGTATCCTTCATAGGGCCTTGTATTGAGCTACCACTTCCTGTTTGTACCTATTAAGGATTTTCCTTTTATCCGAGAATTGTACTCATTGAACAAATGCTCTCTGATGCCCACTGAAAATGATTTTTTCTGTAAGATTTTTCTCATCAGTCTTAAGGACGGATCATAATGTGTGTTCCTTTGTAAGGCTACTCTGCAAATACTTGTAAGACAACATGGCATAGAGAAGCTGGGCAAGAGACTTGCGTAGGGATTCTGACAGGCAAGTGCTACCAGTGTGACTTAGGTAAAGTTATTTAACCTCAAAATGGAAATGATGATACCTTCACCGCCTGCCTCACAATATTGTAATGAGGAAGGAAAGACCTTTTGTAAACCTAAAGGGCTGTTATTAAAAACTTTATTAACATTTATCTCTGGTTAATTACATGCAGGTGGCTGTGTCCTTGAACACCTTTCAGACAGTTTATTTAAATGATGATCACATTTAGTAGATGACTCTTAAATACATGTTCTTTGTTAATGTTTACTGTTTGAACTCAGAGACTACAAAATTTTCAGTTGGAACTTGTCTCAAAAATTGATGAGTTTTTTTTAAAGACAACCAAAAATTATATATCAGGCTCCCCTTGTTGTGATAGGCCTTGTGCTACGAAGACATACAAAGAATGAAGCAATCTTTATTCACAAGCAGCTTACATTCTGGGAGTGGGGGCAGGGAGGATGCAGGGGGAGAGAGATAAAGTGAAGGAATAGAAACTGGGAAGTCACTCAAGTTCCTTTAATCTTAATTTTCCTCATGCAAAAATGGGACTTTTAATACTGCTGCTATATACCTCACTGGAGTGTTATGAAGAAAACCAGAGCGCTTTAATGTGAGCTGCTATAAGTGATACAGGGTTTCACAGAGATGTTTCTGGTTTTCAGGCGTTCGTTTAACTGTAGTTAACACTTAGATTCTTATCCTCAAGACTGAAGATATCTCTTGATTACTATTTTTTAGCAACTTCTTGTGTGAATTTGATCTATTACCTTGCATTTTAATGAGACCTCACTGGTTTTTTTTGAATCTACAATCTCAGCATTAGCCCTAACTAGCAAATCATTTTACAAAAGGGGCTTAGCTTTTGAAAAACTTTTTCCTGTAGAGCCTTTATTTCCTTCTACCACTAAAATGAGGAGGTAGAGACTACTTAATTTAGTAGCTAGCCTGGGTCAGTAACAGATTTCAGGTTAGTTTTGGGGTTTTTTTAAGTGTTCGGGGTGTCCATATTTCCTTAAAAAAAAAAGCCAGAAGTTGCTAACTGAGAGTTAAGGTTGAGTCGTTCATGGTAGATTGTGGAATTTTGCCCTGGAATGTTCACCAACTTCCACTCTGTAAACAAAAAATAGTAATTCAAAATATCTGAAGCACTTCCTTTTAGTAAAGTGTTACAAAAGTCTTGAAATGATCTCTTCCAACTCTTACTGCAATTCTGGATCTATGGAATTTACTGAATGGGCAAAGAGATTGAACATAAACAAATTTCCTTAGGAACATGGTATTATCATTTCTTAGCTTTCAGTTCACAAAACATTGATACTGATTCTGTGGAGAGGAAATGTTTTATCATTTTAATTTAATTTTCTTCAACTAACAAAAATTTAATTTTCTCCTTCCCATCTCTCTCCCCTTCCCCATTGAAAAAAAGAAAAGGAGAAACAAAAAAAAAAAAACCTTATAATAAATATGAATAGTAAAGAAAAATGAATTCCAGCATTGGCCATATACCCAAAAAAAAAAACATGTCTTATTCCACCTCCAGCCCATCACTGGAGGAAACATTTTAAATAAACAATATGCAAATAAACTCACCAAGTTTCTCCAGTGAGGAGAACTTTCTAAACAGTTCTACACCTACTCAGTCTTCTTTATGTAAAATAATAAAAATAGAGGGGTTGTAGGACTGCCCTAGTGTTTGTTAAGGACATAGATCCGCAGTCATTTAAGAAACTATTAAGTGTTTCTGGGGTCTTCATGGAATTTTACTCCTCGTTGACAGCAACTCATGAAACTATCTACTAAGGAAGTATTGAATGGATTATAAACTATTAAGTTGAATGTCAGGGTCTTTCGCTATTTATTTCTTGAAATTGGAGTTTAACAAAAAGGGCCACAATGGATAATATTGTCCTTAATTTGGTGGTAGTGATTGGGGAAATTCTTTTTTAACATTGTGGCTTAGAAATATATTTTGACAAGAGTCGTATCAAGAGAAAACTTACATAGTTCTACACTGAAAAATACAAGATAGAAACAATATTCGGGCTTTGTTTTTTTCACAAAAAACCTCTTCTACTACATTTAAGTTACATGGTTTAGGTTCTGTTATGACCTTTCTTCTTTAAAAGGAATAATTTTAATAGTTCCGGCCTTCAGAAGCTTCAGAGTATTTACCTTTGCACAGTGACGATATACTTTCAATGGTTTGACTTTGATCTTTAAAAAAAAAACAAAACATATAAATCAGCTTGAATAACCACATGCGTCCCTCTGATGAAAACATGGAAAGGAAAAGGTAGATAAGGGAGGAGGTGGGTAGAGATTAGTTCTTTAAAGGTGAAACTGTGTTCACAGGAAAAAGAAATCCTGAAGTTAAATAGAAAGTATTTAATGACATAAATGAAAAATCCTTGGTCATCTTGATGAGACACGATGAATATGACTGCTCGGTATTAAGGTCCTCTTTGTGAATGAACTAAAGTAGATGGAGGTATTTCTTACTCATTTCCTGTTAAAACTTGTGATAGTCATAGAAATTAGAGCTTGGAGAGTTCCAAAATCAAGTGCCTGATGATCATTTGACAAACGGAAGCTTACAGTCATTTGATCAGTTGCCACGCAGTGAGGTAGTGACAGAATCAGACTAGAATCGAGTCATCTGACTCAGAAGCTCAGGGTTTTTTCAACAGATTTTCAGTTGTCCATTACAAAGTACCTTAATAACATTTAATCTCCTTTTTTTTTTCTGGAGGTAGTTGGGGTTAAGCGACTTGTCCAGGGTCACACAGCTAGTAAGTATCCAAGGTGAAATTTGAATTCAGGTCCTTCTGACTCCAGGGCCAGTGCTTTATCCACTGTGCCACCTAGCTGCCCCCAATGAGCTGCCCGTATATCCCTGATTTCCATGATACTTTTGCCCAGTCTTGAATATGTTGGTATCCCAGGAATTAAGTGAAAGCGGAAAGGTCGAGGAACTTCAAAGTATCCAAATGACCATTAGTTAGAATTCATTTCCAGCTACCTTCAGAGAAGACTGTAACCAAAAATCCTGGGTGCCATCTTGGTCTAAATAAAAACTTAACTTTCCCCCTAAAAATTGTCTTCTATAAAACCTGAGTACAAACTAATGATTTTCCTTTCAAAGGTGTCACAGAGAAGCCTATATTTGAGATAAAGAGCTATTCCTAGAGAGACTCAAGTACTATTCCTAGAAAGGGCAGAAGATTCAGTAGATTCAAAAGGCTGAAAGATTGCCTGTTAGTTAAATTCGCTATACCAGCAGATCAGTGATATTTAAGAAGTTGTGAGAAGTAAATTGGTGTTTGACAGTATTTCAGGTGAAGGATGTAAATGGTAGGAATTAGTCAGTAAATAAATGTGTATATCTGTTATGTGCAAGGCCCTCACCAGGTGGAGAGCAGGGTATAAAGATGCCCATTGTATGATTCCTGGCCTCTGGGACCTTAGAGGAGATAAATATACAAATAACTGTCAGTATAACAAATAATATACAACAACATGGCAGTACAAAGCATTAATTTAAAATTTTGTATTAGATAAATGTAAAGATTTTTGAAGAGTCCTTCTGTTTCTTCTCTTTTGAGCTTGGTATCTAACAGTAGAGACTGATGGTTTATATTTCATTTCCTTCCCTCTTTTTCTACCCTACACTGGTTTTATGGTTTTATTTTGTTTTGTTTTTTTACTAGAGCCATTATGAATTCTCAACCTTTTCTCCCTTAATGGGTACATCTTAGTGAAGTGTAAGGAGCACAGGAATTGGAATCTGAGAACCCCAGGTCAAATCCTATCTCTGCTCCTTGCTCTCCATGGGATATTGGGCATGGTTCTTAACTTCTCTGGGCTTCAGTTCTCTCATCTATAAAATTAAGGCATTACATAGTATGACTTAAAGTCCCTTCCAACTTCCTGTGAACCTATGCTTCTCTCCTCTTAAGTCATACTCTACATACTTTATCCTAATCCCTAATTTCTTCCTGGTCAGCACTTTTTTTTCTTTTGCCAGAGAGCAAACCCATAGATTTTCAAGCCTGATTTTTTGAAATTTTTTTTCTATGAGAATTTGTACCACCATTTGAACTACTTTAAACTAGGCAGTGGTTTGCTAGGCTACCTATTGCTACATGTAATTTTGTCCAGTTGCTTTCCTCCATATTCTGATAGCTTGTTTCCATGGTATCATGGTAACACTTAGAACCAACAGAAGGCAACCATTACATACATTATGCCAAAGATCTATGGTTTCATTGGATACTTCTTGCACCAACGCAGATCAGGACCACTCCATACTCCAATAGATGGTCCTCACAAGTTATTATAACAAAAGTAAAAAGAAATTACCTCTTTGTGGCTAACTGTGGGAATGAGTGTCTCCATGTTTAAGGCTAGTTCTCGTGTGACAAACCCACCAAAGTTTGTACCCTCATGGTGTAAGCTTTGAGAATAATGAGGCATCACAATGGAGGATACTATGCCTTATTCATTATTATTCATTTGACTACTAACTTTATTGGGAGAAGCAATTAGTCACTTAAAAAGCAAATTTTTTCCATATCCAGTTTCTGTGGATTTGACTAATACCTGTTCTGGACATTTCTAGTTGACATATCAGCATTGATTGAATTGGACAAAGCGTTTCCTCACTGGAGAGATCAGAGGTTCCAGCATTTAGAAATCAGCTAGTGTCTGGGCTTGGTGAGCCCAAATTAGTTATGCACTGTTCTTATACAGCCAGGGTTGCAGACCTAACCCTATCCATCATTCAGTAGAATGAGCCCTAGACTGGCAATTACTAGTCATGGCTTCATTTGGAGCTGTTCCATTAGTTAACCTTAGGCAAGTTTCCTGCCTTTTGAATGGGACACCTCTCAACTCTGTTGTTTACAAGGATAAAAATGGGAGAATATATGTGAAATATTTTTAAAAAGAACTAGTGACTGGCTACACATCATGCCAATCAGAACTGTTGATCGAATACAGATCAGTCCTTTATTTCTGAGAAAGTTTAGCGATTTGGTGGTCTTATGCTGCTTTCTGGTTTATCGCTGAAATAGGGCAGAGCCCTCTTTCTTTTAAAAAAAAAATCTTTTAAATTTGTTTTATTCAGTCAAGATCCACTTTCTCACCCTCCCACCACCACCCTCTAAATTGAGACCACAAGAAAAACAAAACCTACTAAAAACACAAGTTAATGAAAACAAATTTCCACATTGGCCCTGTTCTCTACCACCTGACCCCACCCCTATCCCCAAAGTTGTGTCGTTCTGCATTCTAATTCCTTCACCTCTATCAAGAGGTGGGTAACTCATTTCCTTATTAGTCCCCTGAAATCCCAATTAGTCATTTGCTGATAAGAGTTCAGCACCATGGTATTTCATCACATTTAGACACCATAATTTGTTATCCCAGTTCTTGGGCAGATTCTCATTCTTTGCCCCCTCAAAAAGAGCTATAAATATTTTTGTACATTTTTAGAGTTTGCTCTGCTCCTCTTTTACTATTTATTGCCCTGTTTGAGTGAAATGTATTTCTTTACCCAGAGTGTGTGTGTGTGTTTATGTGTTCCTTCTTTTGACCAGTTCAGCTGAGAGTGAGGTTGGAGTGATAGTTGCTCCCCCTCAGTCCTCCTCCTTGTTTGTATATGTGCCTGTCTACTTGGCACCCTGATTATAGGAGAGAATTTTCCCTAACCTTCCTTTTCCTTTCCCCCCACTTCTATATTCCTCTTCTTCTTTCCATTCTTTTTTCTTTTAAGATTAAGAGATAACAAAACCACTCCCAGGCCTTGCCTAATTGGACTCCCATTATGAACTCTGGTGATGATAGGATTCAGAGGGAACACCTGTGTCATCTCATATTTTAATGTAAGCCATTTATTCTTGTCTAGTTCTTTATTATTTTTCATTCCTGTTTAACTTTTTTGTTTCTCTTTATTCCTGTATTTTAATTTCAGAGTTTCTCTACTCTCTAGTCTTTTTATCAGAAGTGCTTGAAAGTCCATTCTTTCATTAAAGATCCATTTTTTCCCTTATAGCATTATGTTCAGTTTTACTGGGTAAGTTATTGTTGTCTGTAAGCCCATAACCCAAACCCTTTCTCTTCTGGAATATCATATTTGAAGTTCTCCACTTCTTTATATTAATGGCTGCTAAATCATGTATGATCCTGCCTGTGGCTCCTAAATGCTTGAATTCTTTCTTTCTGGCTGCTTGCAGTCTTTCTTCTTTTACCTAGAAGCTCTAGATTTTGGCTATGATGTTCCTGGGAGTTTTCATTTTGAGGTTTCTTTCAGAAGGTGATTGGCAGATTCTTTCTATTTCCACTTTGCCTTCAAGTTCTAAGAAGCCTGGACAGTTTTCTTTTAAGATTTCTTGAAATAGGATGTTTAGGCTGTAGGTGGGGGCGGGGGGCGGGGGGCGGGGGCGGGGAGCAGGGGGGGAAGGTCATGGCATTCAGATAGTTAAGTGATTGTTAAATTTTTTTCTTGTTTATCGGTGTTAAGATTGATTGTGCTGAGATACTTTACGTTTTCCTTCTTTGTCTTTTTTAAGCCTTTTGAGTTTGTTTTTGTATTTCTTAATGCCTCATGATACCATTGACTTCTAATTGATGGATTCAAATTTTCAGAGAGTTTTGTGGCTTGGACAAAAGTATTTTATCCCTTGTGCCATGTTCACTCTCTTTCCAATTCTTTCTTCCATAATTCTCATTTCTTGTCCAGTTTTTTTCCTCAAGTGCTCTCATTTTATTTATAAAAACATCTTTTAATTCTTGCTTAATGTCTTCCAAGAATTCTAGTTGAGTTTGTGCCCCACCTGTGTTTTCCTCTGAGACATTGCTTGTAGACATTTTAGAGTCATTCTCTTCCACTGCTTATGTGTCCTGAGTTTGCTTGCCACCATAATAGATCTTTATGGTGGGATTCTTTTTTTGTTTGCCCATTCTTCCAGCCTACTTCCAAACTCTGGACTTGATGTTAGAGCTGGGCTCTGCCACATTTCTGTACAGAAGGCTGGTTCTGTTTTCTTGGGATATTGAGTACCGTCTTGTGTTATTCCAGAATTTCGGGGACAGGCTGGGACCCTGAAAGTTTTCAGTACTCCTGAAGAGGTCTGATGCAGGGCAAAGTCTGTTTGCTGCCCCGCAATTTGAGTAAATTTCTGACCTGGGGTTGGGTCTGTGCAAAAGCAGACTGTCCATTTTAGCTAGCTGAAAAGCTCTGTTAGTGCAGTGACAAAATTGTCGGCTCACCTTTGGTCTAGGATTTCTGCCCTGGTTATACCTCTACAGACTGGGCTTGAAGTAAGACTGTGCTTCCAGTGTGGGAGTCTGAGGCCGACCACAACTGTGGCAAGGCTTCTCAACTTCCTCCTTTTTCCATACGCAGCCTTATTAGTAAGGCAATAATAACAATGCAGATGATAATTGTCAAAAATGCCTATGTGGTTCTGTATCACAAAATATATGAGACTCTCCACATAGAAGGTAGAAGAAGTCAACCAGTTATTCAGACACCAGAGAACCATATCCCATAAGCCATCTGCCCAGTCCATCATAGCAGCAAAGAATTTGATATATAATATTACAGCATGGAGCCTCACCATTCCAAAACCTCTCCCCTCGCCCCCCTTGGGCCTTCCCACAAAACAATCAAAACTTCAATACAGCTATCACAGGTCCGCTCTCTTTTCCTCAGCTCTAACTGTCATTAACTGTTGTAATCGCCATCTCAGCATTTCTTGTGACACAACTTTTTTCTCTCAGTAAGCTCCTCCCGCCACGTGTAACAGGCTTCCTCTGATGTAAGCATGTCACATAGCCTGTTAATGGGTGGGAAAGATCTTCAACTCTAAATTGTTGTTACAACAGCCCAGGGCCTCCTTGTCTAGAAACAGCAATCCCCTGCAGCCATCTCAATCTACCCAACTTGGATGGGAAAAAATTTACATCTTTATTTTCTGTGTGATTGGTTTCCTTTGTAATCCTATGTATTTATGCATTTAAAAGCATGAGTGGGAAATGGGCTCCACAGGATTCACCATGCTGCCAAAGGAATTCATGACCCACAAAAGGGTTAAGAATTCCTGGCTTAAAGGGATGTGAGGTAAATGAATGAGTACAGTAAAATCTATTACCATTTGAGGACTATGTGGAAACTGGCATATTTTTAATATTTAAATCACTTCCAGTGAGCAGAAAATTATTTCAGTTAATAACACAATAATAACAGACTCTTAGAGCTGGAGGAAAGTTGACAGACCATCTAGTCCAAACCATTCCTAGACTCTTCTCTCCAGCATCACTGGAATGCAGCTGTCTAGCCTCTGCTTCAGTCTCTCATGATATGATGGGAAGTGATTAAGGAGCTAGCTTCCGTGCTACCTGTCATCATGGCCCATTCCATTGGACAGCTCAGTTGTTGAGAAGTTTTTTCTTAAACTGATATGAAATCTGCCTCTGAAACTTCTCTCCAGGGCTCAGAGTTCTGTTTTTTCAGTCAAACAAAACAAGTCTAATACTTTTTTCTGCAAGACAGGTCCTCAGATATTTGAAGACAGTTTTCTTGTCTCCACTTAGCTTTCTGTTTTCCAAGCTAGACGTACCAGGTTTTCTTCAATTAAGCTGCATGCGACACAATTCTAGGGCTCATTACTATCCTGGTTTCCCTCCTCTGGACCCACTCCAGCCTTTTAATCCCCTTCCTAAAATGTAGTGCCCATATCTGAACAGAATACTGCATATAACTCTGGCAAGAGCAGAATGCAGCCCAGCTATCAACGCCCTCACAAATGCTTTCTCTGTTAGCTTACTGCCTCTTGTGACCTTAATCAGGTCCCTTAACCTCCCAGGGCCTGCAGTGTCCAAAAAGTGTTGAACAAAATGACCTTTCGAGGTCTTGTCAGGCTATGATTCTGTTATTGCTGTTATAGCAAGCATTTGTATAGAGCTTTTAAGTTTTGCAAAGTTTACATATGTTAACTTATTCGAGCTTTACAATAACCTTGTGAGAATATTTGCTATTATTGTCCCTAGTTTATAGATGGGAATGCCAAGATAGTGAGATTGAGTGACTTGCCCAGGGTCACACAGCTAGTTAAATATCTGAGACAGGATTTTAACTCAAGTCTTCCTGTTAGAAACATACTTACATTGTCTAGGAATAAACAATACTCAGGAAGCCAGAAACGTTTTAATTATATTTTACATTTATTCAATCTGAATAAATGGGTACATCCCCTGAACAGAGTACAGGAGAAAGTACTAAGGACTCAGATAACTTTGACTTCTCTTTTCCTTCCTCTATGTCTATTCCTTTCACTTTCTTCTCTTATTTTTTGCTAGCATTTCTAGAACTGTGCCAAGTAACAGTGGGAATGGGGGAGGAAGGGGGGCTGTGCCTATTGTATTTCTTGGGGACATTTGTCATGTTTCCCCATTGCAGGTCAGTCAGTAAACATCTATTAATTGCCTGCTATGTGCCAGGCCCTGTGCTAAGAGCTGGAGAGGCAGAAAGAGGCAAAAGACAGTCCCTGCTCTGAGGAGCTCACAGTCTAATGGGGAGACAACAAATGAATGTATACAAACAAACTGTATACAGCTTGTTTGTATCCTGTGTACAAGATCAATAGGAAATAATCAAGAAAGGAGGAATTGGAAAAGGCTTCCTGTACAACAGCAACAGAGCAGTCCAAAATGTGGCCCGCCCTACAAACACAGAAATTTACATAAATGCTTTAATAAAGGAAGCCGAGCTACTGCAGAGCTCTCACTAAAATGGCAAATCAAAATATATTGTCTTATTTCAATAAAAACCTAAGGTTAGACAGCCCTGCTGTAGAAGATGGGATGTTTGTTGGGACTCAAAGGAAGCCAGAAGTTTGAGATGAGGAGGGAAGAGCATTTCAGGCATGGGGGACAGCCAGAGAAAATGCCTGGAGCTGAGAGACAGTGTCTCATTTGTGGAACAGCCAGGAGACCACTGTCATTGGATAGAAGAGTATGGAGCAGGGAAATAAGAAGAGTAATAGTCACTTTTAGTTTTAGTTATATTCTTTTTGTCGTATTATAAAATGACTTTTTCTTGCCTATTTTTTGTAGCATCTTTCACATAAATGAGTGTTATGGGTTGGCAAAGAGTTTTTCCTGCATCTGTTGATAACCATACTGCTTCTTGGTCATTACCATTTCTCTTTCTAGGCACTTCTAGATGCTTGAAAACCATCCTTTTATTGATACATTTACATTTTTGTCTGGAATTGAAGTTGAACTCACTATCCTACAGTTTGAAGAACCTACTTTTTCCATCCTCTTAGAAAATTAGCTCACTATTTGCCCACTTCCATTTCTGTAACACTTTCCCCTCCGTGATTTTCCAGTGGCCAAAGGCTCAACAATCATATATGTCAGTTCTCTCAGTACCCTGGGATATAGTTTATTGGGACCTTGAACAGACAGGTAGTTACATAGTCCTCCTGCCTTCACTTATCTTGGGTTTCAAATATCTGTTAGTCATAACTCTTCTGTAATTCCCAGCCTCTTTGGTAGAGAAAACAAGCAAAATGGAAGTTGAGTAGTTCCATCATCTATTACTCATTCACACCAAATAATGGTCCCAGTTCTTCTTTGCTCTTCTACATGGCTTTTTTAAAAAGTAGTTTGATTTAAAATCATAAGCGTGATGGCCTTAAGTAAAAGGTGAGGAAACAGAATTCATCTGTCCCTTCTTGATTTTAAACCTTTGTAGTGTGTTGTCTGGATTGATCCGGCTAGAGAGTCAGATGTTGAGCTAATAAATTCTTCATTTGTACTTTCATCAGAAACCATTTCCTTGGGGTTCTTTTTTCTTGAGATAGAAAGAGCAATCATATTACAACAATAAGATTTCTTTGCCTTAGGTAGACTCCAGTACCTCACTGAGTACCAGGGCCTAGTTCAGTCCTGCATCACCTTTAGCCTGGACTATTGCAACAGCCTTGATTGGTCTCTTTGCCCCTAGTCTCTTCTCTCTGCTATCCATCTGTGCAACTGAGTCACAGACCATGTTGCTCCCCTGCCAAGTAAAATTCCAGTGGCTGTAAGATCAAATACAAACACTTCTGTTTGGGATTTAAAGCTTTACACAACCTCATCGATTTGCCAGGCTTACACGTTTCATTATGTATTGCTTCTCTTTCCATACCTTTGTGCTGGCTTCCCTCTCCATGCCTAGCACTCCTACTTCACCTCCACTTTTTAGGATCTCTAGCTTCTGTCAAGGCTCAATTCAAGTGCCACCTCCTCCATGAGGCCTTTCCTGATTTCCCTCCTCCGCCAACTACTAGTTCCTTCCCACTAAGAAAGTTACTTTGTATTTAATTTACATATTTTAAAAAACATTGATGTGGGGGCGGAGCCAAGATGGCGACTGGAAAGCAGTAACTGGCGTGAGCTCCCCACCAAGTCCCTCCAAAAACCTATGAAAAAATGGCTCTGAACCAGTTCTAGAAATACAGAACCCACAAAGGGGCAGAGGGAAGCAGGACTCCAGCCCAGGTCTGCCTGGATGGTCTCGGGGTAAGGTCTGTCCCGAACAGAACTCCC
>CM053625.1:68856374-68881787 GCA_028646595.1 Phalanger gymnotis | reverse complement strand
ATGTTGAATTGCTGGACTTCTTAGGGAGGGTGGGTGGGAAGGGAAGAGGGGAAAGAATTTGAAACTCAAAGTTTTAAAAACTAGTTGTTCAAAAACAAAAAAGTTTTTGCGGGTAACAATAATAAGATACACAGGCAATGGGGCATAGAAATTTATCTTGCCCTACAAGAAAGGAATGGAAAAAGGGATGGGAGGGTAGTGGGGTGACAGATGGGAGGGCAGACTGGGGAACAGGGCAACGAGAACGTACGCCATCTTGGAGTGGGGGGGTAGAAATGGGGAGGAAATTTGTCATTCAAACTCCTGTGAAAATCAATGCTGAATACTAAATATATTAAATAAAATTTATAAAAAAATAAATATGTATAATCAATCAGAACAAATTTCCACATTATGCCCCCCAAAATTTTTGAAAGTTTTTTCTAAAGATAAGTTTATTAATTAATTGTAAAGAAAGTGCATGTGACCTATTAGAAATTTGAGCTAGTATTTTCTCTGTAGGTTTGGGAGTGGTGATTATGATGGGCTTTATTCATGGTATGATTGTTCCTCTTCTTCCCTAAGATAAGTTTAGAGGCTACACAGGGTACCAAATTCAGCAGGCATTTTATAACCAATTTACAAACAAGTTATGTTCTGAAAGTTTGTAAGTTGTTTGTTTGGAACCTAGAGTATATTATCCCATAAAAACAATATTTTGAATATTTCCACACAAGCCCCCACAGTCTGTTCTAAATTCTAATAGTGTTGGCAATGTTTTCATAAGAAAACTGTTTAAAATTTCACATCCAAGAGATTCCCCAAGCTTCTTAGGTACCAATTCCAGTGTCCTGGAGAAACAATGGGATGGTAATATAGAGGGGTAGAGGGGCACAGGGTGGCAGAATGGATAGAGTTATAGACTTGGATTAAGGAGACCTGGGATCAAATCCTACCTCAAATACTTCACCTCAGAAATATCCTCTCACTGTGATCATGAGTAAGACACAAGCTCTCAGAATCTCAGTTTTCCTGTCTAATATTTGTACTGCCTGTGTCACCATAGGATTGTTAAGAAAGTTTTCTGCAAACCTTAAAGTGATACATAAATGTGAGTAGTTGTTTTGGAGGGAGGTAAGGAGTAAGATTCAGTACTGAGAACAGAAGCTAACGGTGACAAGTGACACTGGGTCATGGTTTTCTCCTTTTGCTGTTACTACTGGCAGACATTGCCTGTCTGCTGCAAATGGATGGTGAGTTTGGTTTGAGATAAGATTGGCTTGGCTATGCTTGGGGCCACATCCATCTAGGATTGGAGGTGCTTTTCTCATTTGACAAGTGCTGCCTATGTATTAGTTGAGAGTAGAGCACAGGAAGGCACAGAATTGTGGGTGCCCGCGTTAAGTTAGAAGTTAAAAGTCCAATCATTCAGAATACAAGTAGATGCTTTAGGCAACAAATAGCGCGCATATAACACACACACACACACACACAAAATATATACCAGTACTGCCCAGTGCCTTACTTATTAGTGCACAGGAGTTAGTCTCCTATAGTCTCCTCTTATCTTAACTTCAGTCTTTCTTGTGTTGTGACATGGAGAGTCTTGGTCTTTATGCCTCTCACCCCCCAGTTCTGATGGTAGCTTCTCTTATGGCAGAAAATTTGGACTCCCCCAAACTACCTTGTTGTCTACAACAGACTCTTGGAAGTGTTTGTTTGAAAGATGGTACTTAAGGTTCAATAAATACCCATTTTAATTTGTATTCTAGAGATTTCTGGGGGTGCTGAATGGTTTGGGGGGACGCGCGGAGTGGATGAGCATTTCCATTAGGAAGTAGTTGTTGCTTTGGAACTTTCCAAAGCATACTATCTAAATCTGTTTGCATGTGGTTATTGAGGGAGTGGTGTCTTATAATGGTTAGGGCAAAGGAGGATCCTGTTTCTAATCTGGGCCTAGCAGCTGACTCATTCTGTTACTTCAGGCAAGTTCCTTAGGTTTCAGTCATCTCTTGGAAAATGGAATACACAACTACAGACTTGCTGACAATCAGCAAGGTTTATTAAGCCAGGTTTTCTTTGGTAAATGTTTTACTTAAAAAGAGAAGGGGAACAGAAAGTACTTCAGAATAAGAAAGGTTTAGAAATAAGAAGATATGTTCTTGTATTTCTTTGTAACCAGTCAAATTGGTAAGGTTTTGCCAGCCCCTGGAATTCTTAGACAACGAGTTGAAAAAAGGAGCTCCTGGTTTTAGAGCCCTTGGATGGTGGCTCTATTCAAAAGCCTGGTCCTTCTGTCTCCTCCCCACTAGGTGGCAGTAGCAATCAAGAGGACCCACATTTGAAATAAGGCAACTTTTCTGTATGTTCAGGAGCAGAGTGTACCTTAGTCTTCTGGAATTGGATATGAGAATCACAGACTATCTGAATAATCCAATCTATGCCTAAACAAAAATCTTCTCTGTAACATATATGACTAATGCTCACCTGGCCTTTGCTAAAAGACCTCTAGTGAGGAGATAGTAACACCTTTGGATAGCTCTGGGTGACCCTGGACAAGTCACTTAAACCTGTTTGCCTCAGTTCCTTATTTGTAAAATAGGCTGGAGAAGGAGGTGACAACCCACTCCAGTATCTTTGCCAAGAAAACCCCAAAAGGGGTCACAAAGAGTTGGACACAACAGAAACATCTTGAACTAGATAATTCTAATTTCTGGGCGGTGAGGTGGCTCATTGGTTAGAGTACTAGGAATTTATCAGTTAAAGGAAGCCAGGAGGTGGAGATAGTAGGGAGAGAGACCCTGGCATGGGCAGTAGTCAGTGAAAATGCCCAGTCAGGAGGTAGAATGTCTTATACCAGGAACATCAAGGAGGCCAGTGTAAGATGGCTGGGGGAGTGTAAGATGTGAGAAGATTGGAAAGAGGAGGCTTTGAACACCAAACGGTTTGGCCCTGGAGGTGATAGGGAGCCACTAGAATTTATTGAGTAGAGGAGTGACACATGAGAGAGTGGGGCTAATAGAGAGGACAACCTACTGGAGAAGACTGGACAGCATGGGATCACTGGTACATATAGAGGGATTTGCCTTGGCCAGGAGAAAGACCACTTCATTATTTGAGGCAGGGTGCAGGAAGAGATAATCTGAATGATGTGAAATGAGAGGACAGAAAGAGGGAGTTCTCGGTGAATGGCCTCAGTTTTTCTAATAAAATATAAGATAAAGTTCTCAGCTAAGGTTAGGGACTTAAGGGGGGGAGACTTAAGGGGGAAAGAAAAGGTTTGGAAGAGCTGAGCGGATGATGAGCTAATTAGGGAGGTGTAAAAGGATTGCCTTGCAGCATTGAGGGCCCACTCGAGTTTACTGAAACATAAATTTGCCCTAGACCTAGGCAGGACAGTTGTATGATTTTCATTTTGTGATTGTGATTTTCTCCATTTTTGTTCAACAGTATAGGAATTAGTGGATTGTGGGAGCGATCCAAGGCTGAGGCTTTCTTTTTCAAGGCAAGTTCAATATTCTAGATGAGGGGGCAAGAGACCCAAAAAAAGAATTAGTTCACCAAAGAGTCCAAGATAGGGAAGATGATGAGGTAGAATAAGGCCTTATTAAGCACTTGCTATGTGCCAGGTACTGTCCTAACCATTTTAAAAATATTACCTCATTTAATCCTCACAGCAACCCAATAAGTTAGAAAGGGCAGTGAGTGCCACTAGTTCATATGCATGATGTGGACAAAAAACACGATTTGGAGTTGTAAGGCAGAGGGAGAAGTAGAATGACAAGAGATTGTGGTCAATTTAAACATAGAAGTGTGGTGTCCTCATGTGTGATAGTAAGATCAAGGGTATGACTTCTTTGTATATGACTGAGGTGGAGTGGAGGAGTAGGCCATGGAAAACGAGTAAGTTGAGGAACCGTGACATTAAAATGTTTAAAAGTGTATTGGTACGTATATTGAAGTCCTCCAGCATGAGGACAGGAGTTGTGGAAGAAAGACTCAGTGAGCCAAGCACTGAACTCGTTGGGCAGAGAGGGGGAGTGTCCTAGAGATCGGTAGACAATGGTTACCAGAATTTTGAGTAATCTGATTTGACGCTAGACTCTACAGAGGAGAATTTGAGATAATAGGGTGCTAGATTATACCAGGCAAACAAGTTTGAACTTGGTATTTTATTTCTTAGTCTAGATAAGTGATTTCATAAGAGCAATGTAGACTGACTACTGTTTTGTAACATAGAGTCTTAGAGTGATTGAAATAAGGAAACTGAAACAAAAATTGACTTTTGAAAGTTGGGGACCCTGCAGTCATTTTTTAGTTGTCTATAATATTTTTTTAAAAATATTTTGTTTTTTCCCAATTATATGTAAAAACAATTTTTAACATTTGTTTTTTTTTAAATTTTGACTTCTGAATACTCTCCCTCCTTGCTTTCTCTGTCCCCTCCTTGACAAAGCAAAGAATTTTATATGGGTTATACGTGTGCAGTCATACAAAATACATTTCCATATTAGTCATGTTATAAAAAAAAACAGACCAAACCCCCCTACACACACACGCACACGTGTGCGTAAAAAATAGTATCCTTCAATCTGCATTCAGACTCCATCAGTTCTTTCTCTGGAAATAGCATTTTTCATTCTAAGTCCTTTGGAATTGTCTTGAATTATTGTATTGTTGAGAAGAGCTAAGTCATTCACAGTTGATCGTGATATAGTGTTGCTGTTACTGGGTACAGTGTTCTCCTAGTTCTGCCCATTTCATTTTGCATCAGTTCATGTAAGTCCAGGTTTTTCTGAGAGCGTTCTCTTCATCATTTCTTATAGCACAGTAGTATTCCATTACAACCATATCACCACTTGTTCAGCCATTCCCCAATTGATGGACATCTCCTTAGTTTCCAAATCAGTACCACAACAAAAAAGTGCTATACATATTTATGTATATATATATGTCCTTTTCCTTTTTCTTTTATCTCTTTGGATACAGATCTAGTAGTTGTATGGCTGGGTCAAAGGGTATGGCACAGTTTTATAGCCCTTTGGGCATAGTTCCCACTTGCTCTTCAGAATGGTTGGATCAGTTCACAAGTCCACCAACAATGCATGTGTCCCAATTTTTCCATATCATCTCTCATTTTTGTCATTTCCTTTTCTGTCATATTAGGTGATCTGATAGGTACATCAGAGTTGTTTTAATTTGCATTTCTCTAATTAATAGTGATTTGAAACACTTTAATATGACTATAGATGGCTTTGATTTCTTCATCTGAAAACTGCTTTTTCATATCCTTTGATCATTTATCAATCAGAGAATGACTTTTCTTCTTATAAATTTGACTCATTTCTCTCTATATATACATATGAGAAATGAGGCCTTTATCACAAAAAACTTGCTATAAACATTTTTCACAGTTATGATTACTGTATATTTCCCTCCTTCCCTGTTTTTCCTCCTGTTTGTTTATCCTACTCTTTTTCTCTCTTTTCATCCCATCCAATCCTCAAAAGTGTTTTGCTTCTGACTACCATTTCCCCTAATCTACCCTTCCTTCTATCAGCCGTCTCCTTATCTCTTTCCCCTCCTACTTTCCTGTAGCTTAAGATAGATTTCTGTACCCAACTGAACTCCTCTTTGAGCCAATTCCAATGAGAATAAGGTCCAAATGCTCCCCTCACTTTCCCCATCTTCCCCTCCACTGTAAAAGCTCTTTTGTGCTTCTTTTATGTGAAATAATTTACCCCGTTCTACCTCTCCCTTCCCTCTTCTCCCAGTGCATTCCTCTTTTTCACACCTTAATTTAACTTTTTTAGATATCATCTCATCGCATTCAATTCATACCCATTTCCTTTGTCACTGTATATTCTCTCTCACTGTTTAATGAGAAAGTTGTTAGGAGTAGTTACAAGTACCATCTTTTCATGTAGGAATGTAAACAGTTTTGTTGTTCAGTCGTTTTTCAGTTATTCCCACTCTTCATGACCCTCTTTGGCAGACATACTGGAGTGGTTTGCTATTTCCTTCTCTAGCTCATTTGACAGATGAGGAAACTGAGGCAAACAGGGTTAAGTGGCTTGCCAGGGTCACACAGCTACCTAGGATCTGAGGCTAGATTTGAACCAAGTTCTTCCTGACTCCCAGCCTGGTGCTCTATCCTCTGGGCCACCTAGTTGCTTATTAAATCCCTTGTAATGCCTCTTTTTATGTTTGTCTTTACTTTTGTATTTGAAAGTAAGATTTTCTATTCAGATCTGGTCTTTTCACCAGGAATATTTGAAAGTCCTCTATTTCATTGAATAGGATTATTCTGTTTTCCTGGAAAGGTGATGCTTCCTTGTTGTAATCCTAGCTCCTTTACCCTCCAGAATATCATATTCCAACCTCTCCGGGCCTTTAATGTAGAAATCTTGTGTTATCCTGACTATGGATGGCTCCATGAGTCATTCTGATTGCAGCTCTATGATATTTTGATTGCTTCTAGCTGCTTGCAATATTTTCTCCTTGACCTGGGAGCTCTAGAATTTGTATATAATATTCCCGGGAGTTTTTATTTTGGGATCTCTTTCAAGAGGTGAGTGGTAGATTCCTTCAATTATTATTTTACCTTCTGGTTCTAGGATATCAGGGCATTTCTCCTTGATAATTTCTTGAAAGATGATTTCTAGGTTCATTTTTTTTATCATGGCTTTCAGGTATTCCAATAATTCTTAAAATATCTCTCCTTCTGTTTTCCAGGTCATTTGTTTTTCCAATGAGATATTTTACATTTTCTTCTATTTTTTTCTTCTTTTGATTTTCTTTGATTGTTTTTCAATGTCTCCTGGAGTCATTAGCTTTGTCCAATACTTACTTTTAAGGAATTATTTTCTTCAGTGAGCTTTTATACCTTATTTTCCATTTGGCCAATTCTACTTTATAAGGAGTTTTCTTCGGTGAATTTTTGTACCTCTTTTTCCATGAGGCCATTTCTACTTTTTAAAAAGCTTTTTCTCTTTAGTGAATTTTTTGTGTCTTTTTCCATTTGGCCATTTCTGTCTTTTACAAAAACCATCTTTGGTGGGTTTTGTGCCTCTTTTACCATTTGGCATATTCTGTTTTTAAGGTGTTAATTTCTTCTGTATTTTTTTTTTTTGGTGCCTCTTTTACCACGTGCTGTTGACTCTTTTTTCATGATTTTCTTGTATCATTCTCATTTCTTTCCCCAATTTTTCCTCTGCCTCTCATTTGAATTTTGCAATCCTTGAGCTTTTCCAGAATTCCTTTTGGGGGGGGATAGAGAAACCTGAGGTCAGTTTATCTTTTTCTTTGAGGCCTTGCATGTAGCTGTTTTCACTTTGTTGTCTTCTTGAGTTTGTGCTTTGAAATTCCCTGTCACCATACTAACTTGCTGTGGTCAGGTTCTTTTTTTGTTGTTTGCTTATTTTTCCAGCCTATTTATTGACTTTTAACTTTATGTTAAAGTTAGGCTCTGCTCCTGGGGTGGAGGAGGCATTGTTCCAAAGCATCAGGTGTTTTGTACAACTGTATTCAGAGCTAGTTCTGGGGGTCTGTAAGTTTTTAGTTCTAACAAGGGGGCATGATCTAAGGAGAGGTGTGGTTACTACTTTCCTGGCTTGTGCTCTGGTCTGTGAGTGACCACAAGCACACTTTTCTGCCCTGCAGTTGTGACCAGGGTCCCCTCTCCCCCTGCAGCTACAAGCTCTGGCGTGCTGGTGCTCCTCCTCTTCCTGGACTGCACCCCAGACCCAAGTTTGGGCAGTGCAACAGAGTCCTCTCCCCAGTGCCAGCAAAGGGTACCCTTCTAACCGGTGGTCTGACCCCTCTACCATCTGTGGGCTGAGAGCTCCAGGAGTTATCGATTCAGTCCCCTCTAAGGCCTGTTAACTGGCTTGCTGGTACAGCCTGCCCTGGACTGCATGTCACTCTTACCACAGTGCCACAGGCCTTTCCTGCTGACCTTCTATGTTGTCTTAGGCTGGAAAATTGTTTATGGGTCCTACTGCTCCAAAATTTGTTTTGAGGTGTTATTTTAAAGTTATTCGGAGGGGAGTTTGGGGGATCTCAGGCAAGCCCCTCCTTTCCCCTCCATTTTGGCTCTGCCCCCATTGCTTATAACATCTTTATGCAGAGGCTGGACCAGTTAGCTTAGATGGAGTAGCAAGCAAATCAGTGTATAAGCTACTATGTTTCACTGCATCCCACAGGCAGACTCAACCTCTAATCCCAAGCAAGAGTGCTGAAGTACCAGCAACCTGATGTTTAAGAATATGTGTGCGGATCAACATAAACTGGAAAACCAAAGGAAGATCACGGGTGTCTAATGTAGAATTTAGCTTCCATCTGTTGAGTCTTTTTTGAAAGTTTGCACAGTTTGTATCATGATGTACCAGAAATTCATGCTTCTGGTGTTACTTGTAATGGCACCTTGAACCTGTTTGCTCTCTTTACTCATGGCGTACTCCTTTTTTCCCAAACCAGAAGTTGAGTCAGGAAGCTATGAGAGAATATTGAAGTAGTGTCTTTTTTTTTCTAGTTTTCTCTCTATTTATAATTCTATCACATTTTAATAGGGATTTTCGTTAGAGTTATACTTTTTCAAGGTCTTTGTATTTGTTCTTAGTCTTCACAGTAATCCTGTAAAGACATGTTGATTAGTCTCTTTACCAGTTTTTTCTCCCTTCCTTTTCCTGGCTTATTGTGAACATGTGTTGTTCAGGTCAGCACTTCTGATTATAATGCCTTCTCCAGCTGTTTCTCCCCGTGGAAATTCAACTTCAAAGTTGCACTCATATTCTACCTTTCATGAAGCATTCCCTAGTCACTCCAGTCTACGTAGATCTCTTACTCCTCAGGATTCCATCCTAGTTAATACTTAGGTTATGCTAGTATTCACTTGTGTGGCTTTTAACCTGAACTTGTTCAATGAAGCCCATAGCTTCATATGGCATAGTTGAATCAGGAGGTGTTAACAGCAGATTAACTGGCTGGCGACCATGTAGGTACTTCATCACAGAGGAAGAAATACATCTATCCCACTTCCATAAAAGGCTGAAGCTTCAGGGAGATTGTTGGAGTCAGACAAATATTTAAACCATACCCCCTATATCTTGCCTCTTGATCTGATAGTCACTTCAACTTTGAATTTCTATTTCTACATCTGGCTTCTTGCTCCTTATAAATCCCTTGGATTTAGGTGATAATTGCTTGTTTGAACCCTTATTCAGACCTCTCTAGCCCTCTCTTTCCTCAAGTGGGAATTGCCCCAATTTGGAAGAGATAGCTCTCCCTCCACCTAGATGATAGGAGCTCCATATATAACAGCACATCTGCTTAGGAAGCAGTTGAGTAACTCTACAAGACAGTGTGACCAAATGTTAAATCTTGGGGGCAGACATGTGGTATTTCAAAGGAAAGAAAGATCCTAAAGGACTGAGATTTGGGGTTTTGGTTTTGGTGTTTTTGGCCAGGGGGCAGAGGGAGATGATTTAAAGGAGGAGAAATAGAACTTGAGCTAGTCTCTGAAAGATGGAGGTAGGATTTGAACAGGAGAAGGAAAGCAAGTGTGGCTTGGAGAAAAGGGGATAGTGAGCAGCCTAGCCTAGATGGAGTTCAAGGGCCCCAGCCAAAAAGGAGGAAATGGGATCAGGTCAGTGCAAAAATGTAAATTTTTGTTTGGATGAAACTTAGATCAGCGCCTAGCAAGATAATCATTCATATTAATACTGATGTTCATTAATTGGGCGGGGGGGGTGGGAATCAGCTTTGCTGAATTACTGACAAAAGGACTTAAGATGTTAAATATGTAACTCAGTTATTTAAAATTTCTTTCAGCAACTCCATGAATCGGTGAAAAGGAGTCGGGATAGTGCTGGCTCCCCTCAGAATGGAGATCAACAGAATGGTTATGGAGAAATGTTTTCTGTGCACAAGAAACCACGCCATGAAGACACTCTTGGAGTTAGCGTCTCCTCTAATGGGATGCCTCCCTTGTCCCCGATGCATCAGCTTGACAAGTCATCTGGAGGAGATGCCTTACAGCCCAATGGAAAACATTCGCTGGGACTAGATGCCATCAACAAAAAATGTCTTCCAGATTCTAACCTCCATTCAAACGGCGGCAGCAATGCAAATGATTCATTTCAAATAAGTTTGAATAAAGAACTGAAACAGGAGCCTGTAGATGATCTTCCTTGTATGATCTCTGGCACAGGCGGTTCTATGTCTCAAAACAACTTAATGCCTGACCTGAACCTTAATGAGCAGGAGTGGAAGGAGCTCATCGATGAACTTAATAGATCAGTGCCTGATGAAGACATGAAGGATCTATTCAATGAAGATTTTGAGGACAAAAAGGATACGGAGACTTCAAGTTCAGCCACACAAACCCCGTTGCCACAAGACATCAATATTAAGACTGAATTTTCGCCAGCAACCTTTGAGCAGGAGCAATTAGGATCTCCACAAGTAAGATCCACGTCTTCAGGGCAGACCTTTATTGGGTCATCGTCTGCAGCTGTGAGTACAGCCTCTCCTGTTATAGGTACCTCTCAGACTGGGTTCCAGACTACTGGTCAGCCAGGGCCTGAGAATCCCAACCAGACCATGATGCAGGTATCAAACCAGTCTCAGAATGTACAGAGGCCTCTAGCCAATGTATTATTATCTAGTCAGGGCTCTGGAGGGAGCAAAGAAATGTCCTCTGCCCACCAGCTTCAGCAGATAGCTGCCAAGCAGAAGAGAGATCAAATGCTTCAAAACCAACAGCAAACTCAACAGGTTCATCAGCCTGGGCAAATGACCAGCTGGCCACCCTCTGGTCCTTCTCATAGTCCATTAGCTGTCCCCTACTCTGTGGAGAACCCAACTAGCCCTTCAGTTTACCAGCAAGATTTCAGCAACCAGAAACTCATGATGTCCACCATGACTAATAAGAGTTCGCCTAGAACTGGAGGTAGTTACCTCCAACCTAGCCACGTAGGCCTGCTGACTCACCAGCCAAACACCTTGAACCAGAACTCTGTGGCTGGCCAAGCGTCTCTGCTTGACTATGGCAACACCAAACCTCTTTCCCATTACAAAGCTGATTGTGGACAAGTATCTGGCCAAAATAAGGCACCCATGTTAGCTTATCTGCCACAGCAGCTGCCTCATATGAATGAAGAACAGAATGCATTGTATATGTTGAAATCAAAGCCTGGAAATATTCCCTACAGACCACTGGTTCCCCATAACCAGGTAAACAGATTTGGATTTCAATTCTTCTGTAGTAGGATAAACTATTGAAGTGAGTAGTGGGAAAGGGAACTGTGGAAACCAAAAGAAGGTAGTAACTGCTGTTAGTTTGTTACATGCTGAACGCGTATCAGAGTTAAAGAAAATCCAGTCTATGAACAGACCAATTAGGGAGTGATGCCCTAACTTTTAAAAGTGCAGCTCCCTAGTACGTTTAAAATATGATTAAGCTTGCTCACATTGGCCATACCCATTTCAAAAACAACCATTGTGTCATACCATTAGTGGTTCACATGTTCTGTGGTTTCAGCTTCATAGAAATTGGTAAACACTAACTTGCCTTCTTCATTGAGTCAGTTTATCCTAGTGTTTCTGCATCTCTAGGCAGACAATCCTTGAATTTTTAGTAAATGCAATTTCAACTTTTCACTACCTGAGGAGCCTTCCCTCTGGCACACGTGAAAGAAGTGTGGCCATTTGTACAATCCCTGCCTGTTCTGGTTTAGCAGGCCCTCTGGCCTAGGGAAGAGAGAAGCAAGCATAATGAAATGGTCACATTCTTTTTTAACTGACTTATGTATTATTTACCATTCTATTCACTGGTTTTAAAATTTAAAATTTTCTTTTTCCGTTATGCCTTATGCTTTTGCCTAAGCATAAGATTCTGAGAAACAAAGAATGTAATATTATTCAACCTATAGATGCTCCTCATGGATCATTTTGTATGAAAATAAAATTAATCTATTAATTAAATTAATAGCTAAGACTCAGTTGGACTATTGAGCCTCAATGGAGAGAGATTTGAGCCTGGAAGCAGAAAGATTTGCATTCAAATCTAGCCTGAGAGACATCTCTGAGCGAATCACTCAACCTCTCTTTGCTCCACTTTCCTTAACTATAAAATGAGGATAATGATAACATCTCCCTAGCAGTCTTATTGTAAAGATTGAGGCTCAAATGAGATAATATTTGTAAAAAGCACGTGGTGGGCACTGGGTAAATGCTTGCTCCTTTCCCTAGAAGTTGGACTTCCCCGTTAGACCTCATTTGCCGCATTGTTTTGCATCTCTCAGATGCATTTCTCACTAATTTGTAAGCCTTGTGAATGCAAGGACCGTATCATATCTAAACTCTGTATCTCCACAGTGTTCTGTACATAGTAGGTGTTTAATAGATGCCTTTTCAGTGAAGGCTTTCTAAAGTTCGTTCTAGTTATTTGTGGGACCCTGTTCATCTTGAATCAAGGATTTGTATTTTTTTTCTTTTACAACAGATCCATTAACTTGAGTCTTGCTTTCATGATTGTTAGGGAAGTAAATTGTTCTATCACACCAGAGATATGTTTCTTAGCTTATTTTTTTTAAAGCCTAATAATCTGAGTTTAATGAATAGAATCTGATCTGAGTCTAAACCTAGCAGAGCTTACTTCAGATGAATCCATGGATTTGGGGTTACTTCAAAAGTTTTTGTTGTATTTTTAGTAACGAAGTTGCACTAATGAAAACTAAGATGAAAGCCTGGGTTTCTACAGAACTTCTTTTAAACAGTAGCTTAAAAGCTGGAATTTTTCTGGTCACCTTCAGCATTCAGTCCTTTGCAGTCCAGGATGTAATAGAATATTCCCATTAAATAATATTCAGTGCAAATCCACTACCAAAATGGCACTTTCATTGACTCATATATGGTCAGCCTATTGAAAATATTCTCTGTAGTACCTGCTGTATAAGAGTCATATATACAGACAATGCTTGGTAACTTTGTTTTTAAGAATCAACCTTTAAAAGCAGTCATTCTGTAACTTGGGAAGCAAGTCTTCCCTCACCATCCCAAGGGTGTTTGTGTTTGATTGACGGTCAGCTGTTTTGAACAGAATTTCTCAATTCTGTAGCATCCCTGACTAACTTGTAAGCGACATCTGTTTGGCAGGACCAGAACCCATCTAGTGTTCCTCGCGTCCCGGTGTCTGTGCCAGCATCGAGTGTTGGCACCCAGCCACCAGCTGTCTCCATGGCAAGTACCCATGGCTCTGCTGCCTATCTCAACACCCAGCAACAAGCAGCAGCAATGAAGCAGCACCAGCTGTTGATAGACCAGCAAAAGCAGAGGGAACAGCAACAGAAGCAGTTGCAGCAACAGCAGCATTTCTTGATGGGGCAGAGACAGCAGCAGCTTCTGGCTGAGCAGGTAAGGAAGAGGAGGGCTCTACTGTAACTCTAATTTGGGTCCCCAGATTCACTTTCAAGGCCAGGACCAAATAGCTATTCTATGTGTGTATGTCTGAGATCATTGTTTTGTATTTAAAGCTACCATAAGCAAATCTGCCATTTCCTTAACTGAATTTCCAGCCCGTATTCTCTGGGCCCATCATGTGGACTCTTTATGGAATTAGTGGCTTATGTTATACTATATACAACCTTGTGCAATGGATTATTTTATAGCCTTTTATAGTTTTGTAGGTCTCAGACACTCTGAATGAGTAAAAATAGGCCACTTGAACCTGAGGGTTGGTGTTCTCCCATCTCCCATCCTCCCACCTCCACTATCTTAATAGTCTCTGTGATCATCTGCTGTACTCAGGTTGTGTAAATGGGCATTTTTCAAGGATTCTTATATATCACTAAAACATTTCAGTAGAACTAAATGTCCTTGTTTTAGAAGAGTTCAACTTTTCTAATTATTTAGTCAAAAAGCATTTATTATTAGCACTGTGCTGGGGAGGGGGGTAGCACAAAGAACGAAACAATCCCTAGGTGGGGAGCCACAAGTACATATCTATCACAAATCTAAAGTGAATAAATACAAACGTATATGCAAAGTAATTAAACACTAGGTAGTTTGAGAGGGAGGATAATGGCAGTTAAGCAGGATCAGGAAAGGTTTTCTGTAGAAAGAAGATAGTATCTGAGCTGTGTCTTAATGGAAGACAGGGACATTACGAGGAGGAAGGAACGAGAGAGTGAATCCCAAGTATGGGGGGAGCCGTTGCAAAAGCAGAGACACAAGAGATGAGGGGTCAGGTGTAAGGAGCAGAGAGAAGGCCAGTCGGGCTGAATCAAAGCGTTCTGGATGGATGATGATGTCTGATGAGGCAAGAAAGTTAGGTTGGGATCAGGTCGTAGAGAACATTAGAAGCTAAACAGAGGGGTTTATGTTTTAATCCAGAAGCAATAGGTAGTCTATGGAGTTAATTAAGTGTCAGTATCACATGGTCCTATAGCAGTGATTTAGGAAACTATGTACTGCAGCAATTCCAGACTTGGGTTTTCCAAAGTTTTAACTGGTGTACACACTGCTGCCCCGCCTGTGGCTTACTGCTCCCCGGCTATGCCTTCCCTTCTGCTTTTAAAAGGAAGCTGCTGCCTGCAGCCGACACAAGTGAAGAGAGTAGATCTTTGTTATACCACTCCTGGAAGAACCCAGGAGTTACTCAATTTCTGCTTGATTTCCCCTGCCTAATTTTGTTTATTGTTGTTTTCTTTTTTCCTAGGAGAAGCAGCGTCAGGAACAGCAGTTTCAAAGACACCTGACCCGGCCACCACCTCAGTACCAAGAGCAGAACCAGACTGCTTATCAGCAGGTTGGACAATTTACAGGTAAAAGGATACTTAATGTCGTTAATAAAAGCAGATTGTGTGTTGGGTGTAGTGGAAGCTAGAGTTCTCAGGATAGGCTTGTTTCTTCGTAAGATCCTAAATCTAGATCTGGCAGCAACCTCAAGAGGCTATATTTACAGGTGAGAAAATTGAGGCCCGTGGATGTTAAGTGACCCTGGACCAAAGTCACATAGGTAGTAAGCACCAGATGTGGAATTTGAACCCAGATTCCAGGTTATATCATAGTACGGTAGAAAGAGCCCTGACCGGAGCTGCTCGGTCCAGATCTCACCGTTGATACTCACTATTCATGTGACCCTGGGCGAGTCCCTTAATCTCTGTGAGCCTCAGTTTTCTCATTTGTAAAATGAAATGGTTGGACTAGCTGACTTTTGAGATACCTTCTGGCTCTAGATAAGGGTCCTCTGACCCCAGAGCCAGCACCTTTCCCTGTTGAGACCTTTTGTGGATTTCCTAGGGCACCACTCTGATCACTTCACTTTACATAAAAAGACTTTGGGTGGCTCCCCACTCCTGACTGGACAAAGCGTAGACTTCTTGGCATTCAGGGCCGTCCACTCTGGCTCTGGCCTGCCTTTCCAGCATGTTGCATTCTCATCCTGCCCTCCCTCCTTTGCATACATACACCTGGAAAGCAGTATCTGCCCTCCCTGTACCTTCGTGTTCCATCTTCCAGAGTCCCTCCCTCCCTTCTCAGTTCTGTTCATAGCTCATCTCTGTAAAGCTTTCCCTAGTAAACATACCCAACAGAAGTCATGGCCCCATCTCACAGTCTTCATTCTACTTTTCTTGCCCACTCCTTTCTATGTATCTCACTTTCCCCATCTTAGCTAGTGCAATATTTGTCTTTATTGGATTATAATCTCCTTGAGGGAAGGACTTGTGTTGTATCTTTGTAACTCTAGTACCTCGCATGTAGTAGTTGCTTAATAAATGTTAATTACTATTGAATTTCCAATCCCTAACAGTATTGCCCATATAAAGTTTATAATTCCAAAAGTTATGCTTTCAATGTAACAAGTATTTTGAGGAGGCTACTATAATAAAAATAGAGGCGGGGGAAGGAATATATATCTACACACACACACACACACACACACACACACACACACACACCCGTAATTTTTTAAAATGTCTGGGCCCTTTCTTGTTAGACCTGCAGGGGTCGGGAGCTTGTGACCTCGAGGCTGCAGGTCCCCCACCCCTGTGCCAGAGGGTGCCAGTACCTTCCTGTTGGCCAAAATAGCTTCCTGGCCCTGAGGAAATTGCTTTGCTTCTACAGCTACATGTTAACAACCGGTTCTGTTTCTGTTGCTGAGATAAGAAGAGAGTTAGGAAAGTATGTTCCCCAATACAAAACATATTTTGCTTCACATCCTTTCTCTCTCTTTAGCCAGCCCTGAATTCAAAGGCAGCTTTTTACATGAAAGGTATTGTTAATAATGAAATTGTTGACAAACAAATGGAAGGTATAATTCCTCAAGTCTTAATTGAATTTAATTGTTGTTGGTCACACGCAAAATTCCATCTCCTACTTCTTTGCATAGGCTGTCCCCATGCTGGGATGCCCTTTGGCCTCTTAGAATAGAGTTTCCTTCAAAGCTCAACTCACATTCAATCTCCTATAGGAAGCCTTTCCTGATCTCCACCTGCTAATGCCAGTCCCTGAAAATTGTATTGAATTTACTTTGCATATACTCATATGTGTACGTGTAGAATGTGTCTCCCCCCTATCGAAGGCAGGGATGTATCCCCAGGACCCAGCAGTGTCTGGCACCTAGCCGAGTTGTTCAGTATTTGTGGACTGTTTAATGACTTCTCATCTCAACCAAAGTGTGAGAAACCAGCCTTCTCTGTTGACTTAGTACAGAGCTCCATTGGGGGAATTTATGTGTTCAGCTTCTAATGATACTAATGGTAAATAATATAAACATCATAAACTACAGATGATTACGAAACCTCAAATGAAGATAAATCTTCTTACTAAAATTTTATTAAAACTTTTCTCGGGGCAGCTAGGTGGCACAGTGAGTAGAGCACCGGCCCTGGAGTCAGGAGGACCTGAGTTCAAATTTGACCTCAGACACTTGACATACTTACTAGCTGTGTGACCTTGGGAAAGTCACTTAACCCCAATTGCCCTACCTACCCCCCCTTCAAAAAAAAACTTTTCTCATAGATGCCAAACAACAAAGTTGGTCAGTTTAGTTTCATGTTCTCTCTGTCAGTCAGTAAAGGTTTATTAAGTTCCTGCTATGTGCCAGGTATTGTGTTAAACTCTAAAGATACAAATCAAAATACATACAGTCCCTTCCCTCAAGGAACGAATAATCACACACACACACACACACACACACACACACACACACACACACACACACACTTGTTTATTTATTTATTTATTTATTTATTGCCCAATAAGAGCTCACAATCTAATGAGGAAAGACAACACACAAAAGGAAGCTGCAAGGGGGCAAAGATTCGTGGTGGAGAAGTTCAGAAACGTCCAGATGCAGTGAGGCTTCTGGGAAATAGTGAAAAGACTGTGCTGAGACTTCTCCTTAAAGAAAGGCCCCAGAGCCCCTGGCCTTGCCCTCCTGTCAGGAGCAGGGGCTACTGATGGGATATGAGTACCAGGCAGATTCAGTCTTTTTTTATTTTGAATAATATTTTTTCCCCAATTACACATAAAAACAATTTTTAACTTTTTTTTTAATTCTAAGTTCAACATTTTCTTCCTCTTTCCCTTCACCCCTCCCTGGTTCAGCAAGCATTTTGATATAGGTTATACACGTGCAGTCATGCAAAACATATTTCCATCTTAGTCCAGGCAGCTTCAGTCCTGCAGGATAATGAGATTTCTCAGTGATGAGTTTCCTGGGAAAGGAAGGCAGGATAGGAAGGTCCAGGGAAGTTCAGAAGCAGTGTAGCTGGTGGGAAATTGTAGAAATTTGGTCTGTCTTTGATTTAGGTGTTTGGGAGAGGAGAAAGCGACACAAATGATTTGTAAAATCAGTTGCCATGGGATTATTTCCATCATCTGGAATGTTTTCTCTAGATTTGGCCTCTGTTCTCTGGGAAGCTCTCCTTCTCCTCCTGCTTTAGGTGCCTTGGAGCCCTTGGCCTCTGCACAAGGTGTCTGGCCGTTACATGCTGCCATATATTATTTTATCTTCTTTCCCCAGCTACATAAAGAGTAAGCTTTTGAAGCGCAGAGACCATATGTTAGTCACTCAATAAATGACTGGTTACTTGATTGAAAGAGTTATGAAGAAAATCATGAACTTTATCTTTCAGGGTCGTCAGCTGCCATGGCTGGAGTGAGTAGCCTGGGTCCATCCAACTCTGGTAGTCCCCGGATGTTTCCTCAGATTCAAATTGGACCTGGACATGGTTCTGTTTCCTCCATTCCTTCGAATCCAAGCCAACAGGATCGAAGTGTGGCTCAGTATACTGGTGCACAGAACCTTCAGAGAGGAAGCCTATACAGCGTGGCACCTGGCATGACTCAGATGGTCCCCCACCACACACCTCAGGCCTCCAATGGGCATGCCCACATGCCACGGCAGCCCAGTGTTGGCCAAAGCAGCACAGTTTCTGCTAGCTATGGTCAGAATGCCCTGGGGAACACTGGGCTTCCTCCACAGCACAGTAAGGGGGCCCTGAATCCCACTTTATCTAAGCCCTCTTTGCCCAGAATGCCAGCGTCTGTGGGAGCCCAGAATCCATCTTGGCAGCACCAAGGTGTGCCCAGCATGAACAGTCAGCCACAGGGGAACAGCAGTGGGAGCCCTTTTCCTGCCACCTCCACCTTCCACATGCAGCAGCCCCAACTGAAGATGACCAGCCAGCAGTTCCCCCAGGGAGGGCCTCAGGTGAACCTCGGCACTAGCCGGCCAATGACATCCATCAGCTCTGCTGTGTCAGGGCAGATGATGTCATCCATGAGCACACAGCAGAGGACGAGTGCGTCTGCCCAGCAGCAGGTATCCTCTCAGCAAGTCCTGCCCGGGATGAGCTCAGCTGTCCCAGACCTGACTGCGTTCAGCCAGAATCCAAACCAGCAGCTGGCAAATCGAGCCGGGCTGCATTGTGGTCAGGGCTACCAGGTGAGGACAGCAAATCAGGAGCTCCCTTTTACCTATAGCGCTCCACCAGGCAACAGTGGGTTACAGAATCTAGCCGGGGACACAGATCTTATAGACTCCCTGCTGAAAAATAGGACTTCAGAAGAGTGGATAAATGACTTGGATGAGTTGTTAGGGACACATTAACACAGAGTTCAGGGTATCCTGGTTTTGCTACATCCTACATTTTGGTTCTTAACATCAAGAACTTTTGGACCAAAAACCTGTGGCATTGAGGAGCTTTGGAAATACATTGGAAATAGCCAGGAAATGGACCCCTGTTGCTCCCCACCAAGCGTGAATGCCCTGTTCGGATGGCACCTGCAGTCTGTACCTCATGGGGACACTGTGTGCATGTGGGGCAGGGTTGCACATTTAGACAGGTGGGGCCCATTGCATCGGGCTTGTTCTGTTAGTGATATCACATGGTGGGGAGAAAAACAGAAGGCTTTTAAACGTACATTTATATCGAAAAGACCAAAAATCTAGTATCGGACTGGAGGAAAAAAATCAGTGCCATTTTGTTGACTAAACCCAGTTTCCCCCTCCATTTTCCATATTTTTAGATGCTTCATTTGTTTTGTTTTGTAAGCCAGATTTTATGCAATTTGTTTCATAAAGATGATAAAACACATTTTTTCAAATGCAAGGTTAAGTCAGTTGTGATATTAGCAAATCCGGAGGCCTATCATCCTATCGTTAATGGCAAACCTTTATTTTCATTTTTAGAAGGGAGTGGAATGAGAGAAAAACCAGCATTTTACCTTAATCCACCAACCTGCCCAAACCCACCTCTTTTCTGGCTAAGAATGATGTGTTTGAGTGTCTGCTCATTGTTGAGATGGAAAGGAAGGGCTAACATCTACCCATCGTGGGCCGCTGCTGGACTTCCTTGTGGCTCCCAACTTGAGTAGTTAGATGTTGTTGCCAATAACCACTCTTGAAGGGAGCTGAGCCCTGTTCTTACTTGTTTAAAGAGAGACTTTCTTTTGAGAGGGAAAAAATGGTTTTTGTTTTTGTTTGTTTGTTGTTGTCGCTGTTGCTTTCTAAGGCTTGTGCTGCCCCGGTCCATGGCGCCACCCTCCTGAAAGGGAGTCTCCTCGCTTTAGGGGGCGGATGCTGTGGTGAAGTCTGGATCTTGTGACTGACTGTGTGACCAGGCCCCGAAAGGAGGGAGGTAGAGAACTTCATCTAGTGTCACAGAAGCAAACAAAGTCCAAATAACAGCTGCTTGTGCTATGAAAATAGATTTTCGGTTTGTTTTTTGTTCTTCTCTTGTCTTTAAAAGTCTCCCTTTAAACACTTCTTGGCTGGAGTGACTGAGGACCTACCTGTCCCCAGGAAAATCTAAATTCCTTCCCAACAAATGCTGCCTACATAAGTAGCATGAGCGCAGCAGGAATCACCAAAGCGATCTGTGAGGGTTTGGTTCTTTCAGGGTAAAAGAAACAGTGACAGTATTGGGTGTTTAGGGTTCCTGAGTTCTCATATGTTATCAAAACTTCCCTCCTTTAATCCCTTTGAAAATGTTTTTAATTAAACACACAATCGTTTTAGATTTCCCAAGACCTTTAAACTTTAACCTCCTAAAAGCAAAAAGTCTTTTGGAGAAATATCCAAACTGGAATAAAAACTCCTGGAAATGCCCTGGCCCAACTCTACACCTTGGAGTAGAGGAGGGATGCCTCCCAAAGATGTGGGACCAGAGGAGAATATAGAGAGAGGCTGGTTTGGAAACTCAGTGTGGGGAAGGGATGGCACAGACAAGACAATACAATTGTATTTTATTGCTGTATCTACAGTTCCTTTTATCAGACAACTTGCACTTTAAAAAAAAAACCTGCTTTTTAACACTAATGTTTTCTTTAACCCTTTCTATATATGCATATGAATTTTTATTTTACGTCCCACAAACATGCATCGGGGAGATTTCTGTGACTTCAGGTCCTGTTCCGCAGATTTTTGGTTGTTGCCTCATGGCGCTCTACTTGTAAAACGAAGGTGAATGCTCACCTCCCACCACATCCAGCTGTTGACGGCAGCCCTTACCATCTGCTCCGTGTGCCCTTGTTCATCAGCTTAGAAAACAGTAGTGGAGGGTTGGTTATAAAATGAGGAGCCAGGGAAGGTGGCATCCTAAGTTGAAGCCTAATCTTTGTTTCTCTGGGTTAACTCCAGTAGATGTGGTTGAAGGTCACATTCAGAAGAAAATTTTGATGTAAAAAATCTCCGTCACTTTCCAGGACAGGGTTTAGAAGAAAAGATTGTAGCATGTAAATGTGGTGGAAATGGTTTCACACCAGCAGTGCCTTTGTCATTAGGGATGCTTGGGACCTCAGAAATTCAGCAATAGCCATGACCCTTCACAGGGTAATATTCACCATTTTCCCTTTGAAATGCCCTAAGTGGGGAAGGAGTTGGAAGGTCCAGGTCCTTCCTGCTTTTCAGTTCCCCCTGAATTCTTCGGAAAGTACATTTGGCTCTCAAAACGCCGAATCAGCCAGAACAGCCAAGCGGCTGCCCCCCACCCCACCCAACCCCCAGCTATGTAGTTCCATAAACTGAAAGGCTAGATTAACTGCCTTGGCCCCCTTACTACCAAAAATAGAGCGGTCCGTGTCTGTGACTGGAGCTGGCATTGAGCAGCGCTGAACAGCTTGTGTCCTCTCTCCTTCCGCCAAAGGGCCCCTGTCTGGGGCGCGGCGCTGCTGGCCAGCCGCTCTTTGCCCTTGCTTCTTAGACACGTGGCTGTTTAAATATGCAGTTGGGCTTCCCGTTTGCTGCAGCTTCATAGCAATAAGATGCAACTCCTGGGACCCCCAGGGAACTGCCCATGGCTTTATTTATGAACTCTTATCAGGAGCAGGTAGGAAGAAGTAACAGTCTTACCTGCCAGAAACCAAGGCTCGAATAAAACGGTGCTTAGACTTTTGTTATACACATTTCCTTTGTGTAAATAAATGTTTACAGTTTTATATTGAAGATGGAATAAGAACTAGATCTTTTGACTGTATATTTTTTACTTTTTATAGATTTTAAAACTGTATAATTCTTTATATATGGGGGGGGGGGCGGGGAGTATGCTAAGTTTTATGCCTGTAAATGGAGAACAGACGAAATCCATGCTAACCTTTTATGCCCTGTTTTTGTATAAAGATCCTATTAATCCCCGATTCTTCACTTCACTTAACTCTGGCACACACCAAAAAGAGAACCTTCACTTTCCTGTTTTATCATTATATGAAATAATAAAAGTATTTTACTAGTATGAAAACTGGCTGTGCTGTTTCCCTGAATGTGCACACTCACTCCTGGAGCTGGCAGTGCCGGTGTCTGCCTACTGTGACTAAGTCTAAACTGAGTCAGGGTTTTCCATTATGTTTCAGTGTACAACCTCTAACATAAAGATTCAAGTCAAAATTAGGGTGCCTAGAAGTGAATCTACAAAGCATTTTATATTTGCAGAGTGCTTACTGACCATTTCATATGCTCCCCTCATGCTAAGTCCGTGATTGAGGCTAATCTTACAGAAAAGAATGCAAGCCATAGTTGTCTCAATAGAGAGTCATTTTTGCAGAATCTGAGTTGGAAGAGAAGACTTATGGTGGGTTGGGAGAGACAAGATAACAGGTTTCAAACATGTGGAGGGCAGTCAGGTGGAAGAGGGATTAGACTGGGTCTGTTTGGCCTCAGAGGGTGAAACTAGGTGCCTTGGGGGAAGGCAGAGAGGCCAAGGCTTGAGGCTAGGAAGAACTCCCTAAGGAAGCCATTGCAAAGGGAGATGCACCACCAGCTCTTCCCCATGAAGATCTTCTAGCAGAGGCAGAATGACCATGGAGGTGTGCTAGAGCAGGGTTCCCTTCAGGGCCCATGTGGAATTCTAGGAGACCTCAGAAGGCAGCTGGTGCAATCCACAGCTGGTATGTGAATCTCTGTAGCAACTTCGTATCAACTTCATAGCAACTGGTATCTACAGCAAAAGAAAATTCCTGTAGGCTAAAGGAGCCCTTTTCATTTTTTTTTACATAGACATGAAATCTCTCCCTATACAGGTGCCACCAACTGCTTCTTATTTGGTTTTCTGGGGCCAAGCAGAACAAGTTTAATTCTTCCATGTGAGTCTTGCAAAAATTTGAGGACCTCTGTGCAATCTCTTTGCCATCTTCAACTGCTTTCAGCCTAATTTTCAAGGAAGGGGCATGGTGAGGCAGTCCACCTCCTCCATAATGTCCCTGCTGAAATGCACTCTGCACTGCACATGGCCCTCCAGCTGTGGGCTCCCCGGGGCAGAGAGCAGTGGGATTGTCTGCTCATTTGTCCTGAGTGCTGTGCCTCCCTTAATGCGCCTTAAGATCACCTTAGGTTTGTGGGTAGTTCAATATGGCCTCCTAGATATATTTTATGTGAACTGATACAAAGTTAGGTCTACCTCCCAAAATAGGTTTTTACGGTTGATTTTTTTGTCCCTAATTGTAGGATTTGAAGCAGTGGTTGGTAAAATGAAAGCAACACAAGTCTTGAGTCAGACCAGATCTAGACTTGAATCCTGCCTCCATCACTTACTAGCCATTTGTTGGTCTTCAGTCATTTTCAGCTGTGTCTGACTCCTTATGACCCCAGAGTTGGGGTTCTCTTGGCAGAGACACCAGAGTTCTTTGTCACTTCCTTCTCTAGCTCATTTTACAGATGAGAAAACTGAGGGAAAGAGGTCTAAGCGACTCACCCGGGGTCACACAGCTAGTAAGTATCTGAGGCCACATTTGAACTCAGTCTTCCTGACCTCAGGCTCAGCGCCATACCCCCTGCGCCCTTCACTGCCCTATGATCACTTAATCCCTCTCAGCTACTGCTTCATCTGCAAAATAGGATAATATTTGCAGTAAGCAATCAGACAGAGCATGAGGATAATCAAATGAGATGAGAGAGCTAAAGCAGTTTGTTTCAAAACGAAAACAAAAAACCAAACCATGATCCACGATATGGAAATGTCAGCTCTTATCCTCACTCCTCAGCTCGTTCGTCCAGCTTGTTGGAGTCTTTGGATCATGGTTCGGATAGCCAAGGTCCTAACTGCCCCAGCTTCATGTTATCTGCAGATGATTATTATAAAAGTGGAAAGGGCCAAGATTGAGAAGATTCCCTGAGGCTCTGAACTGAAAGCTCTCTCCAGGTTGACAGTTAGCCATTCGTCATCACTCTTTCCAGTAGGTGCTTCAAGCTGCTCTGGATCCACTCAGTTGTACTGTTATCCAGCCCATATTTTTTCCATCATATCCGCAAAGATATCTTAAGAGGCCACTGAGGTCAGCAGCTTTTCTAGAGTGCAAAATTTTGTGGGTTTTTTTTTGGGGGGGGGGGGAGGCAGTTAGTGTTAAGTGACTTGTCCAGGGTCACACAACAGTAACTGAGGTTCTCCTGACCCCTGGACCAGTGCTTCATCTGCTGCACCACCAAGTTGCCCCAATTTTTTGTTATTTTCAAAACCCTAAATATTTCCATATTCAATTTTGGTTATCGCTTCTTGTGAAGAGATTCCTCAGAGATCATGGTAACTGTTCAGTGACTAAATTTTTTCTGCGCTAAGATAAAATTATTCTGTCTCTAGAGACGTGAAATAGTTTAAAAGATTTTTTGCTGGCTCCTCACCTACGTTCATCATGAACTCCCTATGCTTATTCTAGCCTTTCTGATTGGGGACTATTTTCCTTGACACTGAGCCAACAAGCATTAATGGCCTGCTATGTGCCAGACACTGCTAATCACTAGTGACCTGAAGGCCAAGAGTCCCTGTCCCCAGAGAGTTCACCATCTAATGGAGATGACAACGTGAAAGCAACTACATACAAACAAGACACACACAGGATAAATCAGATATAATCATAAAGGGAAGGCACTAATGTTAAGGGGGACCAGGAAAGGCTTCTTGTGGAAGGTGGGCTTTTAGTTGAGACTAGGAGGAAGCCAAGAGAGAGAATTCTAAGCATGGTGAGGATGGCCAGTAAAAATGCATGGAACTCGGAAGGCAAAGTGTGTTGTTCAAGGATCACCATGGAAGCCAGTGTCCCTGGATCTGAGTCCAGGGGGATAAATGAGTTTAAAAAGATTGGAAAGTAGGGAGGGGCCAGGTTATGAATGGCTTTGAAATCCAGACACATTTTTAAATCAATCCTCCAAGAGGGCCCAGGACAGTCATTTTTAGTGTATGTGACCTGGATAAAGATCCAAGAAAGGTGACAGAAAAGGAGCAGACATGGGTAGGAAGAGAACCAGGAGAGAGAGGCATTCATGAAAGCCTAAAGAGAAAGAGAGTATCGAGGAGAGGCTGATGGATGGTGTCAAGGTCTGCAGAGAGGTCACGAAGGACGAGGATTGAGATGGCTGGTAACAGCAGAAAGCATTTCCAGTTGAACGACGAAGTCAGAAGCCAGACTGTATAGAATTCAAAAGAAAGCAAAGCCATT
>CM053625.1:68844013-68856274 GCA_028646595.1 Phalanger gymnotis | reverse complement strand
GATGTTTGTCATTTCTGTTTGTATTTGCCCTGAAGTTCGGGGGGCTGATCTTTTCCCCCTGAACTAAGTGAATGATATGTTGCATTGATAACTAAGGTGGGGCTCCAGGTGGGGCCAATGAAGGGAGGTCTGATTATATCTTCGTTCCCAAGTAGGCCCAAAACCCCTAGCTACTAGGTGCTAAGCCCATATGGGCGTGAAGCCCCCAGGGTCCTAAGGGGAGTTGCTAAGACCAGAGCCAATAGTAAGAGCCTAAGTTCTGGTCGCTTAGGTGATGTTTGATGACAGCTAAAAAGTGCATAAAAAGGGAGAACAGAGCTGTTTGCTTAGGACTCTCACACTTGGTGGTGTGCTGATGTGGAGACTGGGCAGCTGGAGTTAAGAGCCCTCCAGCTTGTAAACCCCAATGTTGGGACTTTGTTAAACTCTAGTAACTATCCATTGAGACATGAATCTGACAAGGTCTGTCTGTTCATGTTTGTAATTTGTATTTGCTCTGACGTTCAGGGTGCCGGCTGCTGGATTAAAGTAAGATTGTTAACCCCTTAATGTTGCTTTTCTTAGTAAAGCAGATCAAAAGAACCTGGGCTTGCAGCGCTCTTGTTGTTGGGCTCGTGTTGGTTTTTCACCGCGACAGCAGCCGCTAGCCAGACTGTTGAAACATATGTGTACGTTTGATTAAACTGAGATAAAAAAAGTAGGTGGATCAAGTGGGGGTGTTCTGGGCATGAGGTAGACAGTGGTGTGTTTGTGGGCAGTAGAGAGGAAGCTAGGAGACAGGGAGAGACGGAAGATTATTAGGGAGATAGTGGGAATCATGGGCGGGGCAGTCTGCTGGAGGAGATAGGATGGAAAGAGATGGCTTGTACATAAATGTAGAGGCATTTGCCATGGCAGAGAGAAGGGCCACCTCTTCATGTGACACGGGGCTAAAGAAGGATATAGTGGGGGAAGGCCTCTGAGTGACAGGAGATGAGGAAGGGGTGGGGAGAAGAGGGAACTCTCAGTAAATGGCCTTGGGTTTTTTTTTCAGAGAAATATGAGGCAAAGTTCTCAGCTGAGAGCATTGGTTGAAGGGGGAATCTTGAGAGATTGGAGGAGGGGATGAAAAGATTCAGAAAGGCCACTATGGAGGGTGAGATAGTGAATTGGCCAGGGATTGTTTTACTGTATTACAGGCCCAGTTGAGATTATGTAGCATAAATCACTTCCTTGGTTTTTTCCAGTTTTGTTCAGCAGCGTGCGAATAGGAGGGAAGGCAGGGATAGTGGGAGTAAGCCGAGGCTTCAGCTTGGCAGGGCAAGATCAGTGATAGGAGGAGGGGACGAGGGACTTGAGAGAAGACAGCAGAGAACTGGTTCACCAAGGATTCAAGACAGGGAATGATGGAGAGCGTAGCCAGGGCAAGAGGGGAGGAATCTGAGGTCATGGTGATGACAAAATACAGGATGAAGGGTTACAAGGCAGAGGTAGAGAATTTCAAAGGTCATTAACTCGGAAGTAGAACACAAGGGTGAAGAAGACAAGATCAAAGCTACAAGCCTCGCTATGTGTAGCTGAGGTGGGGAGGAGGAGTGGGTCATGGGAAGTGAATAAATGGAAGAACAGAAAAGTTAGGGTGTTTGATTGAGTATCAGTATGTATATCAAGGTACCTTGGTATGAGGGGAACAGCTGGAGAGAAGAGAAAGATTGGGCAGGATGAATTCATTGAGGAAGGAAGGAGAGTAGGGAGATAACAATTAGCAGAATGTTGGCAGAGAAGATAAGGAACAAAAAGACCTGAGTAGTTCTCCTTCCTCCGTCACTTACTTGAAATTACACCAAGCAGCCGGTCTCTCCCTTCCTTGTTCTTGTTCACAGCATAACCAAAAGAGTCTTTTATTGTTCTTAGCATTTTTTGTGGATGTCAGCTAAATCTGGACTTTAACATTATTCATGACATCCTTCTGTTTTTATACCACTCTTACACTTATCCTGGGTTATAAGGTAGAGTCAACTAGGGTATTTAGGGAAGGCGGGCACTATTAGAGAAGGCTTCCTGCAGAAGCTGGTGCTTGAGCTGCATCTTGGAAGAAGAGAGGGATCTATAAGGCTGAGAAGAGGGAGCACATGGCAGAGAGGGTGACACCATGGAGACAAGTGATGGAGCATGTTACGTGGGAGGAGCACGGAGTGATCCGGCTTGCCTGGTAAGAGGAATATCCTAGAAACCTTCCCATAAGATTCGGAGTAAAATAAGGATGCTCATTATTATTGCTATTAATGATAAACGTAGGCAAAGAAGAAACAAAACCCTCACTTTTTGCGAATGATATGATGGTCTATGGAGTCAACTAAAAGCTAACTGAAACTATTTGACATGCTGCAAAGGTGCAGAATAAAAATAAATCCACATAAATCATCAGTATTGTCTTATAATACCCACAAAACCCCTCAGGAAGAAATAGATAAATTCCATTCGGAATAAGCACAGAATGTATAAAATACTTGAGAGTCTTATCTACCAAGACACACAAAGGAATGAATACAACTACCAACCAACCTTTACACAAATGTAAAGACCTAAATATTGGAGAAATATTCATTGCTTGCGGGCAGGACATAGCACTATAATAACACTGACAATGCTACTAAATTAATTTACTTCTTCAGTGCCATATCAATCAGTGTACCAAAATATTATACAGCTAAAAATAATAATAATGAAATTCATCTAGAGGAATAAAATTTAAATAATAATATTTTTTTAAAAGCAAGGAAGGAGTCCTAGCAGTTACCAGGTCTCACAATATACTACAAAGCTGTAATCATCAGAATAATCTGATAATGATTAAAAATAGAGAGGGGAGATCAGTGGAACAAATTAGGTACATAACATACATAACAAGTCAATGAATATAGCAGTATAATGCTGAATAAACCCAAAGATCCCATCTACTGGGACAAAGATTCATTATTCAACAAAGGCTGATGGGAAAATGAAAGCAGTCTGGTAGCAATTGGTTATAGACCAAGATTTCATAAAATGTATCAAGATAACCTCTAAATGAATACATAAATTGTGCATAAACAAATTAATGGAGCCAGGAAGAAATTAACTTTCAGAACTATAGATAGAGGAAAAATTCTCAACCAAACAAGTAATGGAGAAGATAATATTGATTACATAACATTCTTAAAGTTTTTGCATAAACAAGGAAAATGCAATTAAAATGAGAAGAGAAACAGATTAAAAGAGAAGGGGAAGGGACTGGGGAAGCAGAGCACATGTTCTGAGGTTGGCCTCGGTAGAAAGAAGGGCAGCCTCATTGTCAGAGACTGGAGGAGAGACACAGATGGAGACAGTGGAGAGAACAGAGAGGGAGGAAAGAGAAAGGGAGGGAGGGAGAGAGAATGTGTGTGAGAGGAGAGAGAGACTGGAGAGAAAGAGAGGGAGGGAGAGAATGTGTCAGAGAGAGGAGAGGAGAGACAGGAGAGAAAGAGCGGGAGGGAGAGAGTGTGTGTGAGAGACAGGAGAGAAACAGGAAGGGAGGGAAAGTGTGTGAGAGAGAAAAGAGGAGAGAGAGACAGGAGAGAAAGAGAGGGAGGGAGAGAGAGTGTGTGTGAGAAAAAAGAAAGGAGAGAGAGGGAGGGAGAGTGTATGAGAGAGTCAGGAGAGAAAGGAGGGAGAGAGAGTGTATGAGAGAGAGAAGGGGGGAAGGAGAGAAGAGGAGGAGGAGAAGAAGAAGAAGGGAGTAGAGAGAAAGAGGAGGGGGAGAGAGAGTGTATGAGAGAAAGAAGGGGGGAAGGAGAGAAGAGGAGAAGGAAGAGAAGAAGAGAGGAGAGAGAAAGAGGAGGGGGAGAGAGTGAAAGAGAGAAGAGAGGGAGGTGAGGGAGTGGTTTGGGAGAGGCTTAAGGAGTGTAGAGAAGATTTGAAACAGCTTCTGTAGGGGAAGAAATCAATTAGGGAGAAATAAAAAGATTCATTGCTTCAGGGCAGGCCCAGTTGAAGTTGGATACATGAATGTATAATGTACTCAATTGACCCAGTTATGTGACTTCTTCCAGTGCAGTTCAGCAGCCCATGAATGGGAAGCAGAGGAGTCAGATAGTGGGAGTAATTTAGGGCTGAGATTTGACAAGTCAGGGATCTGAGACTAAATTGGCAGGAAGGAAAGTATATGGCCTGCGAAAGTATTGAGGAAATGGGTTTAGGAAGAGAAAAGTATAGGGAGAAGTGGGGTGATAGGAGGTTGTGGTCAAGTAGAGGAATGTTGGGATTTTTTATGCAAGGGGAACACTTGTGGTTAATGGTGAGGTCTAGTGTGCATTTGTGTGTGGCTGTGGTGGAGTGAAGGAGGAGGTCATGGGATGTAAGGAAGTCTACGAATTGGAAGGTTAGAGAGCTTGAAGTAGCATCAATGTAATGTTGAAGTCTCCTAGCATATGGGTAGAAACTGGGTTAGGAAAGAGAGACTGTAAATAGAAAAAAATCCACCAATCACCACCTGGAAGAGATCCCAGGAGGAAAACTTAGAGGAATATCAGAGCCAAGTTTCAAAGCTCCCAGGTTAAGGAGAAAATTTTGGAAGTAACAAGAAAAAACAATTTAGATATCATGGAGCTACAATAAGGATTTCACAAGACCTAGCAGCTACTACGCTGAAGGACTGTAGGACTTGGAAGACTATATTTCATTATAGCAAAAGGACTGGGGTTACAAAAAATGGAAAACTTACCTAGCAAAGTTAAGCATAATCTGAATTTAAAAAAAAAAAGGATATTTAACGAACTGAAAGACTTTCAGGTATTTGTGACGAACAAAAACAGCAGAATTTAAAGGAAAATTCAACATATAACATCCAGGGGTACTGTAAGGTAAATATTATAATTATTAGGGACTCAATATGGTCAAATTGTTCACTTCTTACATATGAAAATAGTATCAGCTCTTTTGTGACTGCCATTTTTATTTAGGTAGTTTGAGAGAAAGACTTGGGCTGAACTGAGTATGATGGGGTGATTCTAAAAAAACTGTATAGGGAGAGATTAAAAAGTAGCAATTATCTCATACAAATGAGGCAAAAAAGGAAAAAATTGATACAGAAGAAGATAGTAAGGGGGGAGGGTGGCTAGTGCTGAAACCTTACTCTCATTGGGGATGGGTTAAAGCAGGAACAACATATATATCAAGAAGGGTATAAGAATCTTCTAAATTCAGAAAGAAATAAAAGGGCAAGGGGATAGGGTAGGGGAGAGGATAAGGGAGGAACTCTTGGAGGGGTGGGCAGCTTAAGGAACAGAAGGGCAAAGTAGTAGATAGGAGAAAAGCAGAGTGAAGAGGGATAAGAATATGGTGAGAAAGATAATGAGGAAAAATAGGAAGGAGGAAAATACACAAGAAGTAATTATAGCTTAGAATGTGAAGGGAATGAATTTACCTATGTAATGAAAACTGATAGGAGATTAAAAATTTGAATTCAACAATACATTGCTTTCAGGAAATGCTATAAAAATGAGAGATACGCACAACATAAAATAAAGGTCAGGAGTAGAATTTGTTATGCAAAAAAAGCAGGGCTAATAATCATGACCTCAGACAAAGTTAAAGCTAAAATAGATTTGATCAAAAGAGAAAATAAGGAAACTACACTATATGTCAGCCATACTATTCAATATTGTTTTAGACCACTTAAAATAACTAGATGGTATAAAATGCCTGAGAGCATAACTATGTATATGAACATAAACATAAAAAACTTTTTATACAAAGTAGATCTAAATAATTGAAGTAGTATTTATTGTTAATGGGTAGATGAAGCAAATATAATTTTAAAGTGACAAGTTTACCTAACTATTCATGTAATGCCATCCCAATTAAATTATTTCAAAAATTATCTTATAGAGTTAGAAAAAATAATACAGTTCATTTGGAAGAATAAAAAGTCAGGAACTTCAAAAAAACAGGGGAAAGAAGATGTAAAGGCAACAGATTCATCAGTATCAGGTCTTAAATTATATTATAAAGTGAGAGCATTGTTGAAGTGTAAAATAGATAATTTTAATTATTTTAAATTTAAAATTCTTGTATAAATAAAAACCTATGCAGCCAAGAACAGAAGGATTGCAGAAAATTGGGGGGAAATTCTTATAGACAATCTCTCAGAGAGGATGTGATTGGGTTGAAATTGGGTTGTAAAGGGACAGGATGAAAGTGGCTGTGGGGAGCAAGGTGTCCTCTGCGCCACCCCACCCCACTCCCCACTTCCAGGACTATAGAGGGTGCGGGGAGGGGAAGAGAAGGTACCACCAGTGCTGGAGAAGATGGCCAGATATGCCACTTATCTGGGCAAGCCAGATCTCATTGCTAGCAGAAGGAAATACCGTGAGAGAGAAGTCCAGGACAAAGGAATGAAGGGAAGTTTGTATACAGACAGAGGGCACGTGACCAGTGATTAATTAATACAGAGGGAAGAAGAGAAACAGGATGTGGGAGCTAGTTACTCATAGGACTAATAGTGGGTGGCAGATAAATACTAATAGAAGGAGTGGCCTTGCTGCACAGGAGTGTTTAAATTTTTTTTAAAGATAAGGAATAATTACGGGCAGCTAGGTGGCACAATAGATAGATTACCAGCCCTCGAGTCAGGAGGACCTGAGTTCAAATCCAGCCTCCGACACTTACTGTGTGACAGGGCAACAACCCCAATTGCCTCAAAAAAAAAAAAAGATAAGGAATAACTGAGCACATTTGGTATTTGCTCACTGCACACCTGGCCCCAGCGTGTAACACTGTGCCTGGCATTTGGTAGGTTCTTAATAACTGATAGACTGATCGACAGTTCCCTCCCCCAAGGAGTTTGACTATTAGCAGGTCATCCCAGAGGCCCCCTCGGAGGCAAGTCCTCCAGGGCTGAGTGTGGGATGGGGGAAAGGGGTGCTGCACCGCTCTCTTCCCTGGTTTAGCAGCTTCATCTGTAGTGAAGGATTTCTCACCTCCTTGATGGGAACTTGGCTCTTGTTCATTTATTTTCAGGAGGCTCCTTCCAAAGTCTCGGGCTTTGTCCGTGTTTGGGGTCTATCCCCTAGAGGCAGTGCCCAGGCTCTGGGAGGGGCAATCCTGGGCCGAGGATGGGGAGAGGAACGGCCCCCCTGTGGACTTGAGGGAACCAGCTGAGACAGGGGGCTCCATCCAGTGAGCCTTCTGTAGAGCACTTCCTCAGGGCTCCATACGCATGGAGCTGGAGCCAGGCTGGGTGTGGGAGGGCGTAGCGCTGTAACTGAAGCCCGACATCTGTGCTTCCTCACATCTCTCTGCCAGGATGGGCTTCCCAGCAGGGAAGCTGGGGGGGGGGGGTTCCTCTAAGAGAGTTGGGAGGGGGAGGAAGGGGCAGGAACGGTTCGTTCCCTGATGAAATAAATGCCGGGGGTGGAGAGCAGAGGCAGCTGGGTGGAGCCCTACTGGCCCTTAAGAAGCAGCCGCCGAGCAGACGGCAAAGCACTGGACGCCCCCGCTGCGGTCATCATGCATGGGGTGCATGAGGAGGTGGCCCTGCTAGCCGCAGTCACCGTCGTCGCAGTCCTGCTACAAGGTGAGGCCCTGCTCTGACGTCCAGCTCAGCTTCTGGAGAGTCCAGGGAGGTTTCTGCTGCAGCAAGCTGACGCCCTCGGACCTCAGGACCACCACGGGGAAGGGAGTCCCCCAGAAGCCTGGCAGGAGAGGAGGCTGCCAGTCTCTGGAAAGGGTTGGGAATGAGACTGCAGCCAGGTGACTTGGGGTGGGGGTTAGAGGGTATGGAGCCGTCTGGCCAAAGACACAGGGACTTCAATCTGATTGAGTTCCCCTTTTAGCTATGAAGCCCCCATTCGGAAACTCCAAGTCCAGGGCCATGGGTGTGGGAAAGAAAGGATGGTCCCAGAATAGTATCGGGGCAGGACCACAGACATCTCGGCCCCTGGGGGTTGGGCTGCCTTTATCTTTGTTTTCTTGGGGGGTTGGCTGGTCAAGACCTGATGTTATTGATAGAGGGAATTCCTGGTGAAGAAACCACCAACTCGGATGGGCCATTCTTCTGCAATTCCTTTGAGATCATAGGTGACTTGCCACTGTGTCAGAGGCAGGATTCGAACCTAGCTCTTCTTGACTCGGTCCAGCCATCAATGCCTTTTCCATTAGTGATTAGTAAGGATGTTTCTAAATGCACCCAAAGGAGATAAATCTTCAATTCCAAGGAATTCCAGAGCAGGGAACGACCTCAGATGGCCTCTAGTGGGACTTCCTGACCCTGGAAGGGAATCAGGAAACCCCTCTCCAGCCCCAGACTGAAGTCCGGACTGTAACTGCTCCTGCAAAAGTGGCATGTTCCAGGTGCCCCAGCAAGTACTTCTCCAAGATTTGACTAAATTTTGCAAACCAAATGAACTGGACTTTGTCCAAAGACTCCAGGGCTCATTTGTAGGGAGGGAGGGAGGGAGCGAGGGAGAGAGAGAGAGAGAGAGTGTATGTGTGTGTGTGTGTGTGTGTGTGTGTGTGTGCGTGTGCATGCGCACACTTGCATGTCTAGATGCCATCGCGTGAGTGCTCAGAGATTCTCAGGGAGGTTCATTCCCACTTTATAAAGCCTTCCATGACCCTACCCCAAGAGAACATCTGATTGAATTCATTAAGAATAGCTCGCATTTCTGTATCACTGTGTAAGCTTTTCTTGAGAAAGCACAGGTTTTATATAAGTCATTTTACAAATGAGAGAAGTTCAATGACATCTCTAGTAGAAAAGGGACCAGAATGCTGGTTCCCCTCCCCACTGCACTAAGTGCTGGTGATAAGGCCAGGAGGCCTGTCCGATCCAGCGGGAGTGGAAAACTGACCGATCGGTTCTCTTCCTCTCCTCCTCAGCCCACTTCTCCTGGCAGGTGATCACAGCGAGGAGGAGATTCAGAGTATCACCCCCAGCCACCACTGGCCCTCCAGAGTTTGAGAGAGTCTTCAGAGCCCAGTAAGGATCCGTGATGTGTGCCCAGAGTGTCCAGAGTTGGACGCGATCAGGAAAGATATCCAAGAATGTGTCCCTACTCTTCTGGCTCCTTAGCTGGACTCAGAAGTGTTGAGCCTGAGACCCAGACACGGTTGGCTCGTCCTGCCCTGGGATCTCTGTGTGCTTGGCCTTCAGGGGCCAAGGGAAGAGGTGTCATAGAGCTTTGCCACTGTCCCTGCCCCACTCAGCTTGATGCCTAGACATCTAGGACCCCACCCTGCCCTGACACACTCCTCAAAGCTCAAGATGTAGGAGGAAGCCTTAGTTTACTCTTCCACCACCTCCATTTCACAGCCCCAAGAGAAAGACCACAAAGGGTAAAAAACTGGCAGAAGCAGGGGTAAAACAAAGCCCCATGGCTCATTCCCCTATACCCTGAAAGCCTGTGTCTCCATCCTCCCAGCTTCCCGTTGCAAGGAGTGACAGCTCCTTCCAGAGTCCCCTTCATTTTCTCAGTAGAGACCTAGGCTGGGGAGAGAGGATCCTGGGTAAAAGGAGAGCTCAGCTCTGTCTCTCTTCCTCCTTTCCTTGACCTCCTTCTACAGAGCGAACTGCACAGAGTACTTCCCCCTGTTCCTGGCCGTCCTCTGGGTCGCTGGTATCTTCTTCCATCAAGGTATCAGGGCCTGGCGCACCGGGTGTAGACTGAGAACCAAGCCCTCTCCCCGCCCCCCCACCCCGACTCCAGTGCTCCAGCCCCAGAAGGCAGCCCTCATCCCCTGGTACTTCAGTGTGTGTGCCCCAGATCCCGTGAGGATGCTGCCAGCTACCCCACTGCTCATTCACAGAGTCAGGTTGCTGTGTGCCCCACCCCCACTCTCTTCCAGGGGCCTCAAAAGCTGTCACTCTTTCTCTGAAAAAGGTACAGCAGCTGCCTGCGGCCTCCTCTACCTGGGTGCCCGTTACAAATACTTCCATGGCTACGCTGCTTCGGCCGAGGGGAGGTGAGCAAGGACTCAGGGCGGGGGGGAGAAGGCAGGGCTGGAGGGGTACGTCCTCTTGCTCATCTTCACCCCCCTCAACCTCCACAGACTGGGCCCCCTGTACTTTAGTGCCCGTGTCCTCTGGCTGCTGGTAGCTCTGTCTTCATTGGGCCTGGCCTCCCACTTTCTTCCAGCCTTCCTGAAGATGCCCGTCCTGAGGAGGCTGCAGTGGCTGGTTGTGATGGGGTAGGAAGTGGGGTGGGGCCCCATGAGGGGATCAAGGGTATGAATCAAGATGGCTTGGGAAGCGCCAATCCCACCAGGGATCATGGGGGCTCTGGTGACAGCGGCAGTGTGGAGAAATAGGGAGATCTGAGGTCCCTGGAGCTAGGGTAGTGTGATGCAAACTCCCCCCAAGGTTTGAAATGGAATTAAACTTTTATTACAATTCACGTTTTATATAATTATATATTGACATACGTGAAAAAATCAAATGTATTCAATAATAAAAAACACAGCACATTAGAGTAGTATGATGCATTCCAGTGTACGGCCGCCTAAGCCCGGAGAGGCCCCCCAATTCTGCCAGCGCACAGCCCAGCCAGGGGCCAGGGCTGGGCAGCACCTTAAGAAAGGCCTGTCCCCTGGGATCCCTGCCCCCAGCCAGGGGGACTCAGGCACCCTGATCCCCAGCTCCTTGGCCCCATCGTGAGGAAGGGATGAGGGGCAGGTATCCTCAACTGTCCCAGGGCCCCATCTGTCTGGCCCAGCCAGGCCCAGCCCAGCCTAAGGAGATAGCACCAGCTCCCTAGGACCGGAGACCCTTGTAGGGCCTGCCCACATCAGGCTGGTAGGGAGAGTGGAGGCCAAGGATGGCCTCGGGCCATGGGGCTCATCTCCCCCTCCAGGACCCCTTCATTCCCACCAGCCCCATGTGTGCCTTGGGGCCCTCAGTTCCACTTTACCACAGGTTTTGGAGGAAGGGAGGCCCCCTAGTGACCACCCCAGGCCTCCCCTTTGCCCCCAGGGCTGTCTTTGGTCCTGTCACCTCCAGATCTTGTACCCCATTAGGCTCTGGAGCAAGGGCACAGGCTCCCCACAGGGTGACGGGGGAGACACTGGGGCGGGATGGGGCTGTACAGCCTGAAAGCACTGTTCCTTTCAGCCTCCAATGCTTAGTCAGCCTTTTTCAGGAAAATCTGGAAGAACAGAGCAGGTAAGGATCAGTCGGGGTGGCTCTCCAGCCCCAGTGATGTCAGAACAAACAGGCACCCCCCTCCCAGAACCCACAAACACCTTCGAGGCCTTCTTACCTCACTCAGGATGACCCACACCGGGGAGTCGGTCTGGATAGACAGCCGGACAGCTTCCAGGGGCCCGAAGGCTGGGTCTACCTCACCCTCAGCCACACCCTTGGAAAAGGAACCTGGAGGGGTAGAAAGGAGCCTCATAGACATGACTGAAAACCCCCCAACCCAACCCGGCCACCTCAGAAAGGGCCTAGCTGAGGGCAGAGAGAAGAGAGAACCCAGCCCCAGAAGACAGACATCTAGCCCTTCCCCACGCTAAAATCGACGGCAATAGTTAGTGTGTATATAGTGCTGTGAGGTCTGCAAAACACTTCACAAACATCTCATCCCATCTTCACAGCTCTGGTGTAGGGAGGGCCGTGCTACTGTTATGCCCATCTTACAGATGAGGAAACTGAGGCAGAGCCAGGAAGCCACTTGCCCAGGGTCACACGGCTAGTAAATATCTGAGGCTGGATTTGAATCAGGGTCTTCCTAATTCCAGGTCCAGCGCTCCATCTGCTGCTGTCTAGGTGCAACAGATGGGGTGCTCACTATCCTTGGGTTTTTGCCCCCATGCTCATCTTTCTGGCTTGGGCCTACTCACCAATCTGGAGGTAGCCATCTGGGGTCCTGGGATACCTGAGAGCGGCCCCCCGGCCCTCCTGCAGGGCCTCCTTGTCCGACTGCGGGTTCTGGGGGGCAAAGGGCAAGAACAGGAAGCAGCTGGTCATCACGGAGGGGCCGGGGAGACGGGCAGGGCAAAGGGAAGCCAGTCTGCTTTGGATCCCAAGGCCATCGAGCGACCCCTCCCGCCTGCCTGCCGGGCCACGCTACTCACATCAAAGGGCAGCACCTCCACCGTGGTGTTGAACAGCTTGTCCTGTGGGTGCTCAATGTTTCCACTTCGGAAGAAAAACCTGTTTGACAGAGACTTGCGTTGTTTGTAAACCCAAAGGCACACGCACACAGAGGTGGAGAATGGGAGAGAGACAGACAGACACGGAGAGAGACAGACAGACAAAGAGAGGGA
>CM053625.1:68827468-68843513 GCA_028646595.1 Phalanger gymnotis | reverse complement strand
CTTGGGAGCATTGATTGACTTGAAATTGGTTTCCCTAAAACATCCATTCACTGATGGTCCTAATTTTGCTTTCTGGGGACTCACAGAACAAGTCCGATCCCATTCTTTAATCCCTTCCTCCATTATAGAGAACATACTTCATTTATCTTTGGATCACCCTTATGATGGAAGCTTAAAAATGTTTCTTGGAATGAATAAGTGACAGCCCTTTGGCTTTTGAGTTTCCTCTCAATCTTCTCTAGGCTAAACATTCCCCGTAGCTTCAACTGATCTTTATGAGTCATGGTTTCAAGTCTCCTCCCCATCCTAATTTCTCTCTTCTGGAGACTCTCCCATTTTGTAACGTCCCTCTTGAAATGTGGTGCTGGACCTGAACCACAGTACACCAGATGTGATTTATCAGGGCAGAGTACAATGAGACTAGCCACCTCCCTTTTCCTGGTACTACAATGCTACTATTAATAAAGGATAAAATTGATTTGCTCTTTTTTTTTGGCTGGTAAATCACACTGTTAACTCATATTGAGCTTGTAGTTGCTAAAATCCTTAGGCCCTTTAAAAAAATTTTATCGTTTCTAAAAAAAAATAATAATTTCTTTTTTTAATTTAATTTTTTTCAGGTAACAACTATCTATTTGCTCTCCTTGCCTCCCATTGGAAAAAGAAAAACAAATATATGCATAGTCAAGCAAAATAAATTCCTGTGTTGGCCATATTTCATCCTGCACTCTGAGTCTGTGACCTCTCTTCAGGAAGTGGGGAGCTTGCTTTGTCTTTAGGCCTGTGGCATCATGGTTGGTCATTGTGTTGATCAGGGTTCTAGCCTTTCAAAGTTGTCCCCAGGTCCTTTTCATATGAACTGCCATCTGGCCGTGTTCTCCCCATCCTGAACCAGGACAGTTAGATTTGTTTTAGCCAAAGTGCCTGACTTTACATTTGTCTCTCTGGTTTCATTTTCTTGGTTTAAGACCATGGTTCTGACCCAAATCTTTTTGCATCCTAGTTCTGTCATCACATGCGATAGTTGTATTTCCTGCCTTTGTGTCATCTATAAATTTGAAAAGTCTGCCATTTGTGCCTTTGTCCAAATCTTCATTAGAAATGCTGAGCTGGGCAGAATAGGAGCTGCCATTAGAGACCTCCCTCCAGGTTGACCCATTAATCCAAAGCCAAGACCCCAAGTAGAGAGTCAGGTCCCATCACCTTTGGGTCTGGTCTTTTAGGCAGTTGGGCATCCATGTGACTGTAATGCCCTCTAGCCCATAACATTTTACCTTTTTGTTCAGAGGTATGGCGTAAGAGCCTTGTCATGTAGTAGCTTGCTGAAGTTCCACCGTACACTGTTTATGGCATTTCCTTGATCTACCTGTCTAGTAATTGTAAAAAAAAAAAAAAAAAAAAGGAAATGAGGTTGGTCTGGCATGATTTGTTCTTGATGGAGTCTGGGCCAGCTCCTTTATGATGCCCTTTTTCCTTTCCAAGTGCTCACAGACTATCACCTCAGTTTTCTGTTCTACCATTTTGTTCGCGCCTAACGTGAAGCTCCTGAGGCTGTAGTTACCCATGTCCAGTCCTACTCCCCATGAATTCCTCAAAGAGCTTGTCACCAGACTCAGTGATGTCATCCTTGAGTTCTTTCAGGATCCTGGAGTATTTTTTCCTCTAAACTCCGAATCTCAAACTCATTAAGAGTAGCTAGGGCAACCAGTCAGCTGGCCAACTAGATGGGAGGGAAGGGAAAGGAATGAACATTTATATAGCACCTACTCTGTGCTGTACAGGCACAGTTATAGTTATTATTTCACCTGATCCCTCACAACAACACTTGGAGGTAGGCAGATAGACGAGTGACGTGCCCAGGGTCACATAACTAGTAAGTGTCTGAGGTATTTATAAGGCACCTACTATGTTCCAGGAATGATGATACAAAGGTGAAAAATAAAGCAGCCCCTTTCAAGGCCCTCATCCTCAGTTTCTGGAGGCCATGGTTCCCTCTTATAAAGGGAACATTTGTCCCACCCCTTCATGTTTGAAGAACCTTCCTGTTGACTGAGGAGACTGGAGCAAATCTTCACCTGAGCAGTGTTTCCTTTCTGGCATCTGTCCCCAAGCTTGTAGGCATTAGACTTCTCCCTTTCTTATCCTTCCTCTTGCTCATGATTCTAGAATGCCTGCACCAACCCCCCAGGTGGACTGGCGATGTGGTACAGTGTCAAGAATACTGGACTTGGAGTTAGAAAACCCAGTTTCAATCCCAGCCATGCTATGTGCAACCTCTGTGACCTTGGGCACGTCACTTAGATCGGTCCTTAGTTTTTATAAAAATCTCGAGTTTGAACCTTTGAGTTCTAACCCTTTGAGAACTAAACTTTTGCAGTAGTATTGACCATTCCTGGCTTCTCAGTTCTTTACCAAAGGAAATTTAAGAATTTAGTTTAAATTTTTTTCGACTGTATTTCTGTGTTGGTAGGAGGGGGAGTGGTGTGGCGGGGTCAGGGTCAGGGGTGTTGAAGAAAGAAAGGCCTATATTGTTGAAGCCAGTAGTTCTGGATGGCCTGGTCTTCCAGGCACTATGGGGGGGCTTCCATGGACTGGAGGAGAAGGGTACAGGACTCAGACTGTTTGGTTTTCATCCACAGACAGATACCCAGTACACGATGGGGGTGACTGAGAACATCAAGGCCTTGTGAGTAGTGATTGCCCCTCGATCCTCATGGGGGTAGGGGAGGGACACAGGTGATAGCTCTGGCTTGCACCCTCAGGTTTTCTTTCTCCTTCCTAGGGCTCTGAGAACTCATCCCCCTCCAGCTACAGCTCTAGGGCTGTATGGAGACTCCCAGGGCTGGGCTAGAGCTAAGCTTGGGGGCAGACTCTGAGGCGAGTTCGAGTGCACAAGGTGTCCTGAGGTTTCAATGGCAGGCATTAGGGACCAAGACAAAAGAAAGACCAGGGGACAAGAGTCTGTAAGAACAGAATTCTGACCAACCGAAACACAGAAAGTTTCAAAAATGCCTTGAAAAAAAAATCATGAGGGTCAGAGAAGACCAAGCCACAAAATGACCTTGGTGTTGATTGGCTGACCTCCCTGCTGTGGTGTAGGACTAGGCTGGGCCCAGGAAAGGAAGTTCAGTTTACCTTAAGAGCCCTGGGAGAGAGGACCAGAGCCACCTCAACTTAGCTCCACCCCTCTCTCCTCATTTTCATTTTTTTTATCCTTATTAAGAAGTTTTATGTTCAAAGGTAGTCAAATACAGTAAAATAACTTGAGAAATCTTCAAACTTTCAATAATGTTAGACCTTTCGTGGACCAAACTTCAAGCCTAGGCCTTATGAATGACACTCAAGAATTCCACTACTGACCCACCGGAATATTAATATGATATTAGTAAATGAACCTCAGGGAGAAATAGCGCCCTTATTTAAAAAAAAAAATCGACCAACCATTTTTTTTAATTAAAAAAAATCTTTATTTTGCTTTTTTTTTTCCAAGATTCACTTTTATAAGATTCCATCAGTTCTTTTTTAAAATAGATTTTTATTGATATCTTCTGTTTTAACATTTCCTAAATTTCCCCTTTCCCCTCCCAGAGATCCATCCTATATAACAAATAATTTTTTTAAAGAAAAAGAAGAAAGATATTACCAACAAAACTAATATTTTTTAAAAAATCTGACAATGCGTGTAGTGTTCCACACACACACACACACAGAGACACACACACATCCACACATGCACACATCCACACATCCCCATGCCCCTCCCCCAGCCATCCTTTGTTGTTCAAAGTGTGATTACAACGCAGCCTCCTTTCCTTTCCAAAGTGCTTTTCACATCGACTTTCTTGCCTGACCCTGGCAATCTCTGAAAGGTAAACAAGGCTGGGTCCCAGGTTTAAAGTGTTCACAGGTAACCGGGTCTGCTCCTTTATGATTCCCTTCCCGTGAGAAATGTGGTAGAAGTGGGAGCAGAGCCCAGTCTGTCTGCCTTAGGATCAGGCCAAAGCCTCAGGGCATGATGCGGGGGTGCCCATTTCACCCTCCAGGCACCCCATCCTGGGGTTCTGAGTGAACGTAGGTAAGGGGTCCTGTTGTTCCTGCTCAGCTCCTCATAACCCCCTGCTGTCCTCCCATTCCCACATTCTCACCCTGGCTACCCACAAGTACCAGCCTTATTTCTGGCTGCCTCTGCACAGGACAGGTAGCTCACTTTTACAGACTTAGGGGTGTTGGAAGAAGAATCCTTCCTCCCTCATGTCTTAGTTGACACCACCAAGGGGCACTTGCCCAGCACCTCCTCCCCTTGTGGCTGCGAACCCCAGGACTCCAGGCTCCTGGAGCTTTTCTGAGAGGGACAGGAGGTAATGGGGTATCTGTCAGGCTCCGCATCTCCCTGCTGAGGCTGACACTGAGCTAGAGCTCCATCACCTAGTTCCTGCCTCTTCTTCCCTCCAGGACCCCCCCTCCTCTCTGGAGCCAGGCCGATAATTAATATCTTGGGTGGGGCGGGGAGCCTAGAGCACAGATCTTTCCCAACCGCTATATCCCAACTTTATTTTACTCTGCCTCCTTCTCAGTAGAGTACAGTAGGAAGTCAGAGGAACTGGGTTCAAATCCTGCCATTGCTCTTTACTTTACTACCTGTGTGACTTTGAGCAAGTCACTTAACCTCCTTGGGACTGTTTTCTTATGTGTGAAATGAAGGGACTGGACTAGATGGCCTCTGAGGTCCCTTTTAGATCTGTGATCGCTCTCTCCCTCATTCCCTCACCAGGTTCCCCACTGAAATCCATTCTGGCCTCCTAGAAGTCATCTCTCCTTCTCCACACTTTTATCCTGACTTTTCCCGACTCCGAGAGTCCTTTGGAGACCCCAAGGAAAGAGTCAGGTAACCAGTGCAAATCATCTGGCCCCCTGCCACTGTTCCTCTGCATGTGCCTTGGCCCTCCCCATCCATAGCACGGGGATGAAGCCCATCCTGGGGATCCCAGCAGGGACCTGAGCTGACCCTGAGCCCAAATCAGACACCCCTCTCCTTCTGTAAACCCAGGACATAGATTCCCCATCATGGGATTACCCAGAAGAGGTTTGGCCCCTGCTGGGAGTGAGGGTCCAGGCCCCTGACCTTCTGGCCACATCCCTCTCCCCAGGTGGAGAACCAAGCAGAACCTGGACTACTGTTTCCTGATGATGTACGCGCAGGCCAAGGGCATGTACTATGTCCAGGTCAGCGCCCGGGAGAGCTGGGTGGAGGGCAGGGGAGGGGGAGTACTTTCACTTTTTGTTTGTATCCACTTGGGGTTGAGTGTGGAAGGGAGGGGATTTTCAGGGAGATGCTGGACATGGGCTCAGGTTCTGGGGATGGCAGTGTTGGAAAGCGACCTTGTTTCCAGCCCACCACTGGGAAAGTGGCATGGGAACCCCAGTATGGTCCCTGGGCAGGGTTGGGGCAGAGCCAGGGGTCAGGAATGAGAAGCCTGACCCCCCCATACATATACACATACATACACTCCTATTCTTTCTCATGGGGAAGGGGAATTGGGGGGTCAGCTTTTGAGCCTCCCTCTTTTCCCCTCCCCTCTGGCAGTTGGAGGATGACATTGTGGCCAAGCCCAACTACCTGAGCACCATGAAGAATTTTGCTCTCCAGCAACCCTCGGAGGAGTGGATGATCCTGGAATTCTCCCAGCTTGGTTTCATTGGTAATGAGCGCATGTCTCCCTGCCCCGTCCTGCCCTTCCTTATCTTGTCATGGTGCCATCCCCATCTTCTCCCCTTGGCCCATGCCAAGGCTGTTGACTGGTTAGCACTGAGTGGCCTCCTTCTCCTTTTTTCTTTTCCTTCAGATCTCCTCTTCCTCTTCCTTTCTTCTTTTGCCCTTTTCTGTTTTTCTCTTCTTCCTCCTGTTTCCATAGTGCACTGAAAAGAGGGTTAGATTTGGAGTTCGAGGTCCTGAGTTCAAATCCCATCTCTGTCATTTATACCTGTGCGACCCTGGGCAACTCATTCAATGCCCCTGGGCCAAAGTTTCCATTTCTGTTAAATGAAGAGGTTGGTTTAGATGGCCTCTGAGACCTTCCAGTGCCAGCTCTGTGATGCTTTGCTCCTGGTTTTCTGCTGAGCTTGGCTGTTCCATATGAAGTCCCCGGACCTGCCCAGAAAGACAAGACAGTCTCAGGAATGACACACGCATCCTGTCCTTGGAGATATAACAGATTCAACACGTTTGCGTGGCATGCCTTTGTCCTGGGCCAACCAAGGTCAACAAGCTTGAGTCCAAGAGCTCGTAGTCTAGTAAGACGATAAAGTACTTGGGGAGAGCAGAGTGACCCCTCGGTCCTGTAGCTCCCCCCACAATCAGTCACTCAGTCATCATGCATTAATTAATACTGAAGCAGCTAGGTGGTTTAGTGGATAGTGCGCCAGACTTGGGAGTCAGGAAAACTGAGTTCAAATCTGGCCTCAGAAACTAACTAGGTGTGTGACCCTGGGCAAGTCACTTAACCCTCTTTGCCTCAGTTTCCCCATCTGAAAAACGATGTGGAGAAGGAAATGGCAAAACCACTCAGGTATCTTTGCGAAGAAAACCCCAAAAGGGATCACAAAGAGTCAAACACAATTTAAAATGACTCAACAACAATTAATTAACAGAAGCAGGCCCCATCCTCGTGTTGCTTACATTCTGCCAGGGGAGACATTTATATACAGTAATGCAGAGGCAGCCAGGCAGTTCAGTGGGTAGAGCACGGGACCTGGAGTCAGGAAGATCAGATTTAAAATCTGGCCTCAGACACTTACCAGCTGTATGACTCTGGAGAAGTCACTTAACTTCTGCCTCAGTTTCCTCGACTGTAAGAATAATAAGAGATAAGGAATAACATACTATAATGTGTATCATCCACTGGAGAAGGAAATGGCAAACCACTCCAGAATCTCTGCCCAGAATGGCATGGCTGGCATTGGCGTGCTGTGGTCCACAGGGTCACAGAGAGTGGGACAGGACTGAACGACTGAAGAACAACGCTTTAATGTCAGGGATAAGATAATAAGATAAGGGATGATCAGGTAATGAGGGTTGTTGTATCTCATTAATGAGATAATAGGTGTAATGCGCTTAGCACACAGCAAGTGCTAGAACGCCTTCCCTCCCCTGATGCCCTCTGCAGATTCATTTCAGGAGCGACGCTGCCTGTCTTTCCACAAAACCCCAGGACAGGTGGGCAGGAGGAGTTGCCTCCGAGCCCTTCCTGGCCTGGCCCAGCCCCACACTTGGCCCTTCAGATCACAGAGTTGCAGGATTGGAAGGCATTTCGGAGGCCACCCCTGTCTACCTAAGAGGCTCCAGACCGGTGGTCATCCAACCTTTGCCTGAAGAGCTCCAGGGAGAAGGAACCCACGACCCCCTGAGGCAGCCTGCTCTACTCTTAGATCAGTGCAGTCTTAGGAACTTTGTCCTTACACAAACCTTGGTTTTTGGCTCTACAACTCCACCTGTCGCCCCTTGTCCTGGTCTGTGGGGCGAGGTCGAGGCACCTTGGCCTCCTTTCTGTCCCTCACCCCAGCTCAGGCACTGTTGGTGGTCTCTTCAGGGAAGATGTTCAAGTCTCTGGACCTGAGCCTGATCGTGGAGTTCATCCTCATGTTCTATCGGGACAAGCCAATTGACTGGCTTCTGGACCACATCCTGTGGGTGAAGGTCTGCAACCCGGAGAAGGATGCAGTGAGTAAGAGGGGTGGGAGATTGGGCACCCCGCCTCTGCCAGGGAGCAGGCCCACTGGCACCAGCCTCAGTCCTCTTCTCTGTAGGCATGATTTCATAATAGCTAGGATTTATATAGCGCTGTAAAGTTGATAAATACTATTTGATTTCACAGAAATCCCTGGGAGATAGGCGCTGTTATCATCCCCTTTTACAGATGAGTTCATGTAACCTAAGCCATCCTACCTGGTGAAACCCGAGGCCTGGGCTAATTAATCTCTGGAATACAGAGTCCCCACTGATGCTTGCCACATGGACCCTGAGCCAAGGCATGTTAGCAAAGGGCTTGAGCCGTTTACATTCTCTAGAATTCCTAACTAATCATGAATCAGGGAGCCTGGGCAGACATGTATGCCCCAGTGCCTGGACCAGTTCCCTGCCTTTAGTAAACCAAGGGTCATGTTGGAAGGCAAAGAAGGCCGGGGCTGTCCCAGGCCTCTTTGCCATCCCAGGAGCCAAAGCACTGACCTGTGGGAGACACTGAGCTCACCAGCAACTGTGGGGATGGTGTATACAGATGGTGTGTACACTGGGGAGCTGTGGCTGGAGGGTTGCCTTCATCCTGCTCTGGCTGGCAGTAACCTTCAGTTCTGACCACCCACCCCATCGATCTGTTTGCCTGCTCTGTCTGTATGACTTGACTTTTGACTTTGTTAATCTGCCTTTTCTGTCTGTTTTTCCCATGAGAGTGTATCCACCTACTCTGTCAGTCTCCTCCCCAGCCACCCCTTCTTTTCAGTTGTCCATCTTTGCCTTATCTGTCTGTCCATTTGTCCATCCTGTGTGTTGTCCAGCTGCTCTGTCTGTCCATATGGCCTGTCCTCGTCACCCACCCGTTTGGTCTGCTTAGCTGCATATCTGGCCTATTCCCCACACTTTTCAAGAGACAGTTTGGCTTAATGGATAGAACTGTGGACTGGGCGTCAGGAAGACCAGGGGGTTTCAAATCCCGCTTCCGCTTCTGACATTGACAAGCTGTGTAAGCCTAGGCAGAGACTTAGTTTTCTCCTCTTAAAAATGGGGACAGTAATACCTGTTATACCTACTTCAGTGACCTGTGGTGTGAGTTAAATATGACAATATATGTAAGGTGTTTTAGAAGCTTTAAATCTCTATAGAAACGTCAGTTACTACCACCACTAGCACCACCACCACCACCACCACCACCACCACCATCACCACCACCACCACCACCACCACCACCACCACTATTCATGTCTACCTACTGTGTTTATATCCAGCCCCTCCTTCCATCTCTGTGTCTGCGCTGTCTCTCTGACTCCCTCTCCTGGCTGGCATTAACTTTCCCTCTCTGTCTGTCCAGAAGCACTGTGATCGACAGAAGGCAAATCTTCGGATCCGCTTCAAACCCTCGCTTTTCCAGCACGTGGGCACCCACTCCTCCCTGGCTGGGAAGATCCAGAAACTTAAGGTACATCTCTGTCTTTTTCCCATGGTACCTCTTACCTTCTACTGCTTTATTCTGTCCATTTGCCTTAGAGGTAGGAAAACCCAGTGTGTGCAGGGCACAGAAAGTAGTCTAGTTTTACCGGAACGTAGAGTGCCATAAGGCTGAAAAGATAGGGTGGCACCACATTGTGAGGGGCCTTGAATGCCAGGTAAAGGAGATCCTGAACTTGACTCAGTAAGCAATGGAGAACCACTGAAGATTTTTGACTTAAAAGAGTGTCATGACCAGATTTATATATTTGAAAGATTAGCCTGGCAGTGGTGTGAGAAGTAAATTAGAGGGGTGAGAGGATGGGGGTAGGAAGACCTACCTCCTAAGCAGGTGGTGGTGAAGGCTTATTTTAAGGCTATTGGCAGAGAGGATGGAGAAGCTGGCTATGTGAACCTTCCAGATTCACAAGTCAAAGTGGCACACTTCCCCATGAGACTCTAGGGTTTCCCTGGGATCATAGCACTGAAGGTCAAGGGCACTACATTGATTCATTCATTCAACAAGCGTTTACCTTGGGTCCTCCCTTCTGACATGGTCTCTTGCCCCCTTTGAATGCAGGCTACAAAGATGAGAAAGCAATCAGAGTCAGAAGACCCAGGAGATCCAGTCCCTAGTCCTGGAGAGCTGTGTGATCTGGGGCAATTGCCTTCCCCCTCTGGGTTTCAGTTTTCCTAACCGTAGCACAAGTGGGTTAGACTAGTTTGTCCCTGAGATCTTTCCTGGGATTCAAGAAAGAATAACATGAGTAGTCCTGGGGCCCAGGCTAGGGCGGGCTGAAGCCTGGCCCCTTTCCATCGCCATGCCTTGCAGAGTCTCTCACATCCCTGCCTTTGGACCCGCTGCACATGGGACATCTGTCTGGCAGGGGCTGTGAGTGCCTCCAGGTTGTCTTTACCCTTTCCAGTCACCTTCAGTTAACTCTCGTAGGAAAAGTACTAGGTCCAGGGCCTGTCCTCACTCAGGGTGGTAGGAGAGGAAAGGAATGTGGGCACGAGGACCCGGGAACACTAGCTGAGCTAACAAGGTGTGTTATTCAGGATGAGGAGCTGAAAAGGAAAAACAACCTTGAGCTTATACACTCAAAACCATCAGGCTGACAGAGATGGGAAACCTCATTGGGGGAAAGGCTGAGGGGAGACAGGCAGGCTCATTCTCTGCTGTAGGAACTGTGAGTAGACATTACTGTCCTTGAAAGCCAGTGGGAGTCCTGCAAAAAAAGCTCATACCCTTGGACTCTGAGATTCCACTTCCAGGATTGTCCATACACCAAGGGAATTACCAACAGCAGGGAAAGACCCGTGTGTACAAACTGATCCTAGCTGCACAATTTGTGATAACAGAATGTCCCACAAAATAATGCACAGTGGTTAGAGACTATGGAGGAATGAATTGTGGAAGCTAATGGGAATATTGTGCCATTAAGGATGAATATAAAAACTCCAGAGAAACTGAGGAAGACTTTTATGAAGTCCTGTACACACATGAAGAAAGTAGAACTGAAGGGTATGCACAGTGACCATGTAAATAAATAAAGCTGATGTGGAGAAGCAGCAAACCTCCGATCAGATACAGCGGTCAGCGTCAGGAACACACTCGGTTAAAGGATACCTCACTCCTTTGTGTTAATAATTGATAAAACTGACCTTTCTGGGTAATGTCCAGCTGTTTGTTGAAAAGTGTATGTTATGTCAAATTGTATTGATAATTTCTTTTGTAAGCAAAGCAAAGAAAAGGGCTGAGGCTGGCCTGCCTATCTACCCTTCAAGACTGCCTAAGGGATGGCCATCCTTTGTGCACTGGTTGTGAATTCTTTCAAGAGGGGGCGTTCATCAATACCATCCACACCCCTTTGCCCAATCTTTCTCAAGAAGGGAAACGATAGAGGCTGAGCCTGCTTCGGGCACTACATTGGCTTACAGTGAGGAAACAATATTCACTGCTCCCAACCCAGACTTTCTGAATAGCTGCAGCAAGTTTGCTGACATATGGGATGGAACCTCTTAAGAACTGTGGGATTGAGTGTGGTGGTCTTGGGGTGGGGGTGGTGGTGGTGGTGGTGGTGGTGTCAAAGTCTAGGTGACCATTTCTCCTCTCACTTCCTGGTTTAGTCACTCATATGGGTTTCACAGTTGGTCAGGAGTGATAGCACATCATTCTTGAAAGTCATCCAGTCCCAGGGGTGTCAAACTCAAATAGAAATGGATCCCTGCTGGCCACATGTTGACTTAGAAAACCACAAATTAATATTATCTATATTGTATTATATTTTTATTTATTTTGTTAAACATTTCCCAATTGCATTTTAATCTGGTTAGGGCAACACTTTGAGGGCTGTGAATTTGACGCCTCTGAATTCTAGTTCAACTCATTCCCAAGCAAAGAAAGAATCCTACTACTATCTCCTGCCAAGTAGCCATCCCACTTGTATTTGAAGATCACTGTTGATGGGGAACTCATTACCTACCATGGGCATTCATTCCGCTTTGGGATAGTCCTAGTCATTGGGCCTTTTTTATTCTTTATTGAGCTGAAAATTGTCTTTGCAGCTTCTTCCCAATGGTACTTTTCGTGCCTTTTGCAACCAGACTGAACAAATCTATGACAGCCTTTCAGATATTGAAAATAGCTCTCCTCTTTTCCTGCTAAAGTCACCTTTTCCAGGCTAAAGGTCCTCATTCTCTTCAACTGAGCCTTGTATAGCATGGTCTCTAGTGGTTCAGCCTCTTAGTCACCCTCCTCCTCCGGATGTAGTCCGCTCTGTCAAAGTCCTTAAGATGTGGCCCCTAGAACTGAACACAATAAGAGTCCGGACCACAGTCGAGAACAGCCGGACCATTCCCTTTCCTCATCCTAGACACTCATGGTGTACCTGGGACCATCAGAAGGCCTCAGCGATTGTTAGTAGCTTTTGTAAATCATGTGGTGGTGTCACCATAGAACTGAGGCCAAGGTAAGGCATAAGAGGCAGGATGGATAACACAGGGACCTGGCGAGGTCTCAGTGCCATGGTTGGATGATAGCATAGCAAGTAGGAGAGGGTGGGCACTACCGAGAATTCTGGCTTTTCAATCCCAGGGACTGGACAGTCTACTGGCAATGAAAGTCAAGTAGGACCAAGAAAAGAGCCCCAGCCTTGGTCTCTGTGGCTAGGTTTCCTGTACTTTGCAATGGGTTCTGCTTCTGGTCCATTTGGTCACTCAGAACATCACCCTTCAGCTGGTAGTGCCAGGCTTCAAGGCCTAAGGTAGCTGTATTGCCCAGGAGAGGTAGAGGACTTAGCAGTTAGCTTCTAGGAATGCTGAGGCCTGAGGATCTTTGGTGACCTTCTCTTATCAAGACTATGCATTTACAGCAAATGGTCATTTGGGTCCCAGGCAGCGCTGGATTTGGGCGGTCATAGATTAGACCCTGTCAAAGGTCTGTCGGACTTCCAGAATTCAATGGGAAGAGCCACTGTTCCAGAGCCAGAAACAGAAATGGGAGATGGAGGTTTCATGGTCAAGGAACTACAAGTAGGCTGGCATTGCTGGATCGATCATAGGACGCCAGCAGAGGAATTTAGGCGTGAAAGGGAGAAGGGACAGGAGACAGTAGCTAGTGGGGAAGGTCATGTCAAGTGAGGGGTTTTTAAGGCCGGAGGAGACATGGCCATGTTTACAGGCAGCATAGAAAGAGCCAGTAGACAGGGAAAGATTGGAAAGAGAGAGAGAGTGGGGATGCCAGTATGAGCAGACTAACTACTGGAAAAGTCAGGAGGCCATGGGTTCAGGGGTGCGTGCAGAGGGGTTTTGCCTTGGTGAAGACAGGGGGCCATCTCTTCATCTGAGACCAGAGTGAAGAAGGGGTCATGGGGAAAGCGGCGAGTGATGTAAGATGCAACGCTGACCTTTGTAGACCCATCTGGTTGCCGTGGGAGGAGAGGACACTACCCAGCAATCACACTCACGGGAGATCTAAGGTCCATTGTTTCACTTGAGAGGAAGCCGGCGCCTGTGATCAGCGCTGAATACCCAAGCCGCCTGTGTGGACTCTGGGGACGTGCCATTGAGATGTTAGGGTCCCCGAGCAGCTGTCTGACCTCAGGAAACTGAGGCTCCAAGAAGTGAATGACTCATGCAAGTGAGTGATGGCCAGGATTCTGGCACCAGCACTCCTCCCGTAACACCATGCTGCTGCTTCTGGGAACCATCAGGGTGGATCCAGAAGGAGCCCCTCCTCTCTGCCCCTGAGATATGTACTGGGGGATTATAGCCCTTCAGAAATCTGAAGCCTGAATGTGGAATGGGAGAATCTGGCCTCAAGTCTCGGCTCAGCCACTTACCACATTGGGCAAGTCTTTCATTTCTCTGTACCTTTGTTTCCCCATCAGTAAAATGAGAGGGTTGTACTAGGGTCACTTCTAAGATTCCTTCTACCTCTTAACTGTGATCCTGTGACGCCATCATCGTTACAACTATACCAAAACCTCATTTCATCCTCCTGACGATTTTGGGAGGTGGTGTTATGCCCACTTCACAGATGCAGAAACTGAGGCAAACAAGCTAGATGACTCATCCAGGGTCACTCAGCTAGTAAGGATCTGAGTCAGGATTCGAACTTAGGTCTTTGTGACTCTATTTTCAGTACTCTTCGCTGTACCATCTAGCTGCTTATAGATTAAAAATACATTCTATTTTCTTGAGAGCAGCAGTACCCAATAACGGGCATAGAGTCATGATCCCCTGCCCAGGGCCCTCACAAGTGAGATGGATGAATGAAACCCCATTCTGGGTCTTTGGCGTGAATTCTTGAGCCCCTCTGACTGGGACGTCGGCCCCCTGGACCCAGCAGCAGCCTGGGATTGAGTGTGCTGTTGTCTGGTCAGAACGGCAGCCTGGTATCTGTTCATCTGCAGTGAATTACAAGTCCTGGTAGGAAGAGGAGCTGCGTTGTGCTGAAGGCGACAGCCAGGGCTAGGTGAATGGGGTGGTTGCTGGCTGAGGTCTGGTATTACCAGCCCAGGAGTGAGCACGCAGTCTCAGCTCAGCCCGTCACCTGGGTCTTAGAAGGACCACGGCCGGGAGAGCCGCGGGGTGAGTCGGTGCCCAAGCTCCTGAGATTGGCTCCAGCCAGAACGGTGCGGCCCTGCCCCCGTCCTCCACATAGCTGCCATGCTGGTGTTCCCAAAGCTGACCATGTCACTTCTCGTTCAGGAAGTTCTGGCGTCTTCCCCTTCGTTACGGCGGAGACACTTTTCAAAGCCTGTCACAGTGAAGGTCTAGCCTCTCTCCTCAGGCTGATGATACATAATTCTTCCTCAGAGTTTGGCTCAAGCCAGACAGGCCTACTTCTCTCCGTACAGAAGATCCCATCTCCCCTCTCCACACTTTTGCGCATGCTCTTCCTCATACTTGGGAAACCTTTCTCTCCTTTACTTCTTGGAACCTCTAGTCTTGAGATCTATATCCGTCTGCATCTCCACTTGTGTTCTTCCCCTCCCTTCCTAAGAAAGCCATCTCTTATAACAATTTAAATTTAAAAAAGAGTATGGGGACAACTGTGGGGACCCCAGAACTGCCTTTTGGAAAGCTCAACCTTTCCTTTGGCTTCAGTGGTCATGATAAGAGCCGGCATTAATAGGGCTAGGTGGTGCAGTGGAGAGAGCACAGGTTCTGAAGTCAGGAGGACCTGAGTTCATATCTGGCCTCAGACACTAGCTGTATGACCCTGGGTAAGTCACTTAACCCCAATTGCTTCCAAAAAAAAAAAGGAAAAAAGAATCCAGTCAAATCAATCCAAACATCAAAAAAAAAAAAAAGTACCATTCAATATTCCACACCCATGCAAAGGAGCCTGGGAAAGGGCAGGCGTCCTTCAGGAGGTTTTCCCTGACTGCCCCAGTGTAGTGCTTCCTGCCACATGGCTGTTTTGTAACTGCCCTGTTGTTTTCTCCTCTGCACACATGATGGTAAGCTCCTTGAGGACAAGAAGAATGCCTTACTTCTGTCTCTGTCTCCCAGAACCTAGTGTAGTTCCCAGCACAGAGTAGATGAATAGATGCTTGCTGATCGGTTGACTAAAAGGACCCTTTGAGGTCATCGCTGAGCCTTCAGGACCAGCCTCTTAGGTAGGGGTTGTGTCCTCTGACTGTATGGGAGCATCTGAGGGAGAAGGGGTCAGCACTTCCAGAGCGATGTCCCCCTAGGCACAAGGGAGACCCTGACCTCTCCGGACACTTCAGGGATGCTGTTACGCCAGAGTGGTGGAGGTGGCTGGGCTAAGAGAGACAAGCCCTAACCCCTCCCACCGCTACCCCAGGGAGGTCCTTCTGTGCTGGGGCTTCTTGCTAGTTGTAAGTCTGGTGTGACTCCTAACCACCCCCTTCCCCCATGCTTGTGCTTGTGTCCAGGACAAGGATTTTGGTAAACATGCCCTGAGGAAGGAGCACATGAACCCCCCTGCTGAGGTCAGCACTAGCCTCAAAACGTACCAGCATTTCACCCTGGAGAAGGCCTATCTGCGAGAAGACTTCTTCTGGGCATTCACTCCCATAGCTGGAGACTTCATCCGCTTCAGATTCTTCCAGCCACTGCGCCTCGAGCGGTCAGTGCCCCACCGCCCCACACCTAGGGGTGGGACTCATCCGTCATCATCTCCAGTGGAATTTGCTGAGCCTCCGTCCCTGAACCCTGAACTTTGTCTAATGATATTGTCCTGGGAGCTGGGAGAGAAGCTTGCCCCATCTCTGCCTCTGTCTCTCTCTGTCTTTTTGCGTATCTCTGTCTTGTCTGTCTGTCTCCCTTTCTTTGTCTGTCTGTCTCTGTCTCTCTCTGTCTTTTTGTGTATCT
>CM053625.1:68768936-68826968 GCA_028646595.1 Phalanger gymnotis | reverse complement strand
CTTATTCATTCCAAGAAACATTTTTAAGCTTCCATCATAAGGGTGATCCAAAGATAAATGAAGTATGTTCTCTATAATGGAGGAAGGGATTAAAGAATGGGATCGGACTTGTTCTGTGAGTCCCCAGAAAGCAAAATTAGGACCATCAGTGAATGGATGTTTTAGGGAAACCAATTTCAAGTCAATCAATGCTCCCAAGAACTTCCTAACAGTCAGAGTTATTTCAACAATGGAACGGGCCGTCTTGTAAGCTAGTGAGCTTTCTATCACAAAAGGTATTTGAGCAGAGACAGGATAACTTATCAAAGATGCTGTAGATAGGACTCCTGCAAGAGAAGGGGGATTGGACTAGGCAGCCTCTAAGTTCTTTTTCAATGCTGAGGCTACCAAGAAAGGTAAAGTCACAAATCTAGAGCTACAAGCCCCTCAGAAGCTTTTGTGTCCAAACCCTTTATTTTACACAGGAGGAAACTGAGATGCAGAGAGATAGAGTGACTTGCTTAAAGACCCACTGGAGGACAACTTGAAGTCCTAGAGAGGAGTCCTCAACAGCTGGGTAGCATGTGGCACTGAAGCTCTGGCCCCTTGGGAAGAGCTGTCCACAAGCACAATGCCTCCAGCCCCTTCCTACCTTTCGCTCTGTGATCCAGTGATCTCCTAAAGCCTGGTCATGTCTGACCAGGTCACCTACCTACCTTTCCAGGCTTCTTATACCTTACAACACCTCCTACCCACCCCCACCCCCACTGGGATCCAGTGATCTCCCCAAAGACCAGGTCACCCACCTATTCAGTAATCTCCAGGGGTCACCTCTAGGATTGAACATAAAATCCTCTGTTTGGCATTCAGAGCCCTTTAGGACCTGGCTCCCCCTACCTTTCCAGGCTTCTTACACCTCCCTCCCCACAACTTCTCCTCCACTGACTCCAGTTCAGGGACACTGGCCTCTTGCTGTTTCTAAAACAAAATGAGCCATACCCTGCCAGGAAGTCTCTCCCTCCTTATTTCCACCTCCTGGCTTCTATTAATCCCGGCTAAAATCCTACCTCTTATAAGGGGTCTTTCCTGATCCTTCTTAATTCTAGTGCCCTCCCTCTGCTGTGTGTGGCCAATTTATCCTGTATATAGCTTGACTGTTTGCATGCTGTCTCCCTCATTAGATTTTGAAGTCTTTGAGGGTAAAGATTGTCTTTTTGTTTGTTTGGCCTTTCTTTGTACCCCCAGCGCTCAGCACAGTGCCATGAATGTGTTGTTTCAGCAGTATCTGCCTCTTTGTGACCCCATTTGGGGTTTTCTTGGCAGAGATACTAGAGTGATTCACCATTTCCTTCTCCAACTCATTTTATTAATGAGGAAACTGAGGCAAACAGGGTTAAGTGACTTGCCCAGGGTCACACGGCTAGTAAACGTCTGAGGCCAGATTTGAACTCATGAAGACAATCTTCCTGGCCCAGCACTGTGCATTGCACCCACCCTGGAACACAGTAGGCCCTTGTTGTTGCTGTTTGGCCTTTGTTTTCCATCAGTGGGTGATGTCTTGACTTGCACACGAATTAGATTTAAGGGAGGCAAAGGTGCACAAAGTCATTAGCCTCGCTCTCTCTTCCAGTCACTGAAGTCCAATGGCAGGGTGAAAGTCAAGCCTGGCAATGGCCTGGGATGCAGCGGATGACCTTGGCATCTTCCATGTCTGGCCATGCTCTCAGTGCCCCACAGCACCTGCTTCAGCCGCCTTCACAGCAGCTGGAACAGATGGTTCTCATCCTCCCACTCCACTGAGGCAAGTCTTCACGTACTTGGATAGACACCCCCCTTAATTCTCCAACAGGTCTGAAGCCTGTCAGTTACCCTTGACCTGATTGAGCATTTCTGCTGAGCTGGTTTTATCAGGGTGTGGCCACTGCGAATTTGACAGCTTCTTGGAGCCACAGGTGAGAGGTGGGTGAAAGGGAGATACCAAAGGTGGATGAACAGCCCTGAAAAGGGCTCAGCAAGCCCTCACACCAGAGGTGCTGATCCCCTCTGAACATCCCATGCCCCAGACAGAATTCGAGACTGGGAGCAGGGAAGAAGTGAGTTCAAATGCTGCCTTGGACACCAACTAGCCATGTGACCCTGGCAATTCACTGAACATCCTGTAGGCTCTTACTAAATGCTTATTGATCGACTGTGTCTACTAACCCTGGTCTAAAAGAAGTTATTAGAGCTGGGGCCCAGGGCCTGTTTGCTTGTCCTGGAGTAGGAGGGGAGGCTGAAGGTGAGGCTCCCAGAGCAGGAGCTCCTGAGCTGGGGCTGGGAGAACTGGAAAGGAGCCAGGACCAAGGCCTTGAACCCTCTCAGACTGCCTGTCACTGCCCATCCGAGGCCCTCAGGGTTATACAAACATGCCTGTGCACCCTTGGTAAATACATGCCCACTCACGCAGGATCGCAGACACACACACTCTCAGAAACCAGCCCCACCCCCTCACCTCGGCAATCAGCACCACAATGACTGTGTCTTCCTTCTCCTGGGCGCTAAGCTCCGAGATGAGCGAGTGCAGTGTGTCTGTCAGGTATGAGTGCACCTCCCGCCGAACGCTTGGGATGCCCATCACAATGGACACTGCAGTGGCCCAGGGACCAGGGCTTAGGGGCTTCCCTAGCCCCTGGCCCCCGAGTGTTTTCCCCTTCCCACCCTAGCCCTACCCAGTCCTTGGACCGGCACCCCAGAAGTCCTCTCCTCCACCCAGTCTCCCTCAAATTGCCCCTCCCTCCCCAACTACCTCCAGTGCGGCCCTGGCCCACGTGCAGGGCTGGCTGGAGGCTACTCTCCTTAGACAGCAGGTGAGGCAAATGGTGGAAGACGGTGGGCAGGTGCATCACATGCTTGTGGGTGACGTTCCACAACTTTAACCTGGTGTCCTCTGGGATGGAGGGAGGGAGGGAAGGTGGCTCAGACACAAGGTCCCCGCTCCTACTTGGGTCCCTCAGCCTCTTCCCACGAGCCAAACCCATGGTCCCCAACCCCTCACCAGACAGGTGGCCCCAGGTCCGGTTGCCGTCCACGTCCCGCAGGGCCTGCTTCTCTGACACGGCCCTCTTGATCTCATCCAGCACCAGGTTCAGCTCCTTGGAGCGCTTCAGGCTCTCTTGCTCTGCAGCGTGTAGACGGTCACGAAGGGCCAAGAACTCCCGCTGATACACCTCTGCGGAGTCACCTGCCAGGCAGAGAGTACCCACAGGGCATCAGGCAGTGACAGGCAGACCCACTGGGTGAGGGGCTTCCTGACTGGCCACTGGCACAGCACTGTCATGCCACATGTCTCCACTCCCACCCAACTAGAAAACTGGACCCTCACATCTGGAATCATCCTGGACTCAGGCCAACTTTGGCCTTATTTTGCCCCATCCAGGCTTCTACAACATTTCCTCAGCAATCTACAGACCTCACTCAAGCCATGCTGCTGTCCCTCTTATAACCCTACCGGATCCCACCCCCACCCCAGCTCCCCTTTATGTATGGTCCTCCCCCATTAGAATGTAAACTGTTTGAGAGCAGGGACTGTCTTAGCGGTTTGTGTATCTCTAGGGCTTAGCAGAGTGCCTGCCATACAGCAAACCCTTAATAAATGCTTATCTATCTAACCACTTATATGTGCACACGTTGCTTCCCTTCCTCTCTCCACTGAATCTTCTCTCCCCATTAAATCCCAAGATAAGCTTCTTAAGAGCAGAGGCTAGGCCTTGTTGCTTTTCATCCCCAGCACAGAGTTAGGTGCTTAATAAATGCTTGTTGGTTGACTGATCAATACTGACTGACCCCTCCCGCAACTCTACCCCACAGCAGCTTGTGTGCCTTTATCCTCGTATCTCATATTATCTCAGAAAAAATAAATCTTCCTCTCTCCTTCCCACAATTCCTCACATCTGCTCCCGCCCCTTTCATTCCTGCTAACCTATCCTACTCCAGGCTGTCACTGCCCCTTCCCCTGGTCTTGTAACTGGCACCACGACCTCAAGACTCTCCTCCTTCAATCCATCCTGACCCCAGTCTTCCTAGAGCTCAGCTCTGGTCATGGCATGGGTGGGCTGCTCTGACCCTCCAGGGGCTTCCTCTCTGCCTATAGCCCCTTATCCTGGCATTCCAGGCCTTCCAGAGTCTGGCCCCAACAAAGCTGTCTGACCTTATCTCACAGTCTGCCCACTCCCGTAGCTGACATTTATAAAGCAAGTTACCTACACTATCTCATTAGAGGTGCACCTGGCAGGTATTATTTAGATTTCACAGTCTATGCTTCAGGAAAAGTGGGTTCCTTGCCCTCCTCTGCCTTTACTATGCCAGAAATATGAGGAGAGCCCTTTCCTCTCACTTCTCACTTCAAGGCTCAACCCCATCCACCATGGTCCACGAAGGCCCACCTTGAGAGCCCCGAGCCATGCCAGACCTCATGGATCTCTGCTTTCTCTCAACCTCGTTAGGGTTTAAAAATATCAGCAACCACAGTAATTACATTTCTATGGAGCACTTTTGCAAAGCACTTTACAAATCTTATCTCATTTTATCCTCAAACTGCACCGGTGCTATCCTCATTCCCATCTCCCCGGTGATTCCCACTACACAGCACTGGTCTTTGTTTTGTACATGCCTTCCCAGCCTTATCTTCCTCCCTAAATGATTCAGCTAGACCTCCCTCACCTCCCAAGCCAGGCACAGGTGAACAATTCAATTCAATTCAATACAACAATTATTTGTTAAGCAACAGAGTAAAGTATTTCCAAGATCTGGGTTCAAATCCCACCTCTGAAATTTACCACCCATGGGACCCTTAGAGCATGGCAGTTTCTCTGGGTCTCAATTTCCTCAATATGTAAAATGAGGAGGTGGACTAGAAAGCTTCTGAGGCCCTCCAGCTACAGACCTACATCTTTACTTTTCTTCCCATCCCAAAGCTTAGCATTGTGCCAGGCACGTAGCAGGTACTTAAGGAATGTTTACTGACTGACCATCCAAGTACCTACTACCCTGTTCTAGGTGCTAAAAGGACCAGCAAGAATAAAACTCTTTTAAGGGCTTGATAATCTACTGGCAGAATATAGCCTTTACCCAAATAAAATATGTACATAAGGTGGATTTTAGTGTGTGTAAGGTGGAGTTTTGTTATTCTTTCTTAGAGTTTAGCTTCCCAGGATCCATGGCCATAACAATCTCTATTTCCCAGGCTCATGACTTGTAAACATCTCCACCGCACTCGAGCATCATTACATAATGATAAATAACATAAACGTTTGTGCTTAAATTGCAAATATCCACTTTGACTGCACAGTGAGATATAGGGATGAACTGATGTAAACTTGCGAGTCTATTGCTGGGAAGATGCCTTCTTTGTCTCATGCCCTATAAAGCAGGTGAGCCCTGCTCAGTGAGTGGGGAACCCTTAGGGTTGAATACACAAGCTGGAATGCTGTGTGTGCCTCAACCGGCCCCGCCTTGAGGCTCGAGGGGATTCAGGGGAATGCACAAGCTGTACCTGTCTCAATTGACCCCACTGAGATATAGGGTTAGTTGCCCCCCCTTCATGCCAGCCCCTGCAACCAGGGTGATTAGGGATGGGCTCCCATTGACAAGACTAGACTAGAATAAGGTAAGATTACTAACCTCTCCAAAGCTGTCTTCCTGTCCTTCCTGTCTGACCAGATCAAGAGTGAACCTGTGCTAGCAGCCCTACTGTGTGTTTGCCTGTCCTACAATATAGGATAAGAAAGTTGAGACAGGAGAGGAAGAATTAACAACAGAAAGCTTCAGGGTAGGTTTCTAAGAAGAAGTGGCACCCACGCAGAGACCTGAGGTAAACAAGAATTTTGATTAAGGTTGAAATAAGGAGGGAGCTCATTCTAGGCTCAAAGAGGTAGAAGATTAAGTTTATAAAAGAGAGCCAGCTGTAGTCAAGTTTCGCTGGAAAAAAGAATGTTTTAAAGGAAGCAGTGTGAGGTGAGGACAGAGGCAGACAGCGAAGGGGCTTAAACACCAGGCGGACAACGTCTGGTTTCCTGCCAGAGCCACTAAAGGTTTGTGAGTAGAGGAATGAAAGGTCGAAGCTTAGTTCACATAGGTTACTTCCGCTCCTTAGAGGATGATGGAGAGGACTGAATTGAGACAACAAGAACAGCTGGGAGGTTATTGCAACAGTCCAGTAGAGGGGTGATGAGGGCTCAAACTGGAACAGAGGCCGTGAGCTATGGGAAGGGGCTACAGATGAAAGATGCCTGGTGTTAGAACTAAAAATAACTTGGCAACCAGCTGGCTATGGGAGAGTGAAGCAGAAACAAGTCCAGGATATCTCTGAGGTTATTAGGCGAGGCAACCAGTTTCCTCAACGGAAATGAAGAAGGCAGGAAGAGGGGCTGATCCGAGGTCTGCTCTGGACGCGTTAACAGAGCTTCACTAATATCCACTGGTTGATTGTCCAAGCTCAAGGAAGTCACTGACAATTTAATTCAATACGCTACACATTTGTTAGTTCATTATGTAGACCATCTGATTCGAAGCTGGGAAGGGGCCTCAGAACACAGACTATTAAGAGCTGGGAGGAACATAAGGACACAGAATGGCAGAGTTGGAAAGGCCTTTAGAGCGTGGAATAAGAGAGCAAGAAGGACCCTTAGAATATAGAATGTAAGGGCTGGAAGAGACCTCAGAACACATTATTAGAACTAGACGGAGCCTTGGATGTCATCTGGTTTTAGAAATCAGGAGGCCAAGGCCAGAGAGAACTGACTTCCCAAAGATCTAGCATTAAGTTCAAGTACAGCCAGCTCCCGAGTTCCACATCCATTCATCTTTCCATTACACCACATGCTCTGATTTATTTGGGGTTTTTAAAAATTATTTCTTTTTAACATTCGCTTTTTAAAAAAAAATGAGTTCCAAATTCTCTCCCTTCCTACTCCAATTAATTTTAAAAAGCTGTTTGATAAAATCAAATATTTTGCATAGCAGTTCCAGGCTCCTATGTGTGATCATTAAAAAAAAAAAACCCACCAAATCCAAAGCATGCTGTCTAATCTAATTTAATGAAAGCTTCACCTGACAAAAGTATTAACCTGGGTATACACAGTATCCATAAGATCACGAACATAGGCTTGGGGACTTTGGGACATTGGAATCTCTGAGCAGATTTTTTTTTTTTGAGAGATAGTATGGTACAGTGAATTCAGGAAGAATTCAGTTCAAATCCTGGCTCAGACACTTACTAGTTGTGTGATCCTTAGCAAGTTACTTAACATCTCTGTGCCTCAGTTTCCTGATCCATAAAATGAGGGGGCTGGACTCAATGGCCTCCAAAGACCCTTCAAATTTTAAATCTGTGAGTCTATAATTCTTTGCTCTTGCCATCTCTACTAAAGAAAAAAAAAATTCATCCCTTGGTTGTGGAAAAGAAATCATTAGCTTTACCAGCACTTCCCAAAGGCATTCCTCTATTCCAAAAACCATTGCTGGGGTCTCCAGGGTGCTGCAGCACAGCCCCTCTTTTCCTCAAGCCAAGGAGCTTATGTTTGCTTAGGCTGGCCTCTGTCCAGCTTGAGCTTCCCCTCTGCCTAGGGCAGGCCCTAAACACACGCAATGACAAGTGTAAAGACCCCCGTTGTAACCCGGCAGCATTTAATTAGAAACCAGGATTGTGAAATTCTACTTAGCACTACTAAAGAGGCAGGGCGGTTGCTAGCCCTGGACCAGGATTCAAATCCTACCACTGATAATGATTAGATGTCTGACGCATCCCTCTAACACTCGGCAGCTGAGAGCCACAGGGGGCTGGCCCGCTCCCTGTGGAAGCTAATTTCCTGAACCTCGCTAAGTCTCAATTTTCCCATCAGTAAAGTGGGGGTGTTAATGCCTGCGGTACTAACTGCAGAGCTGTTGAGAGGCTCAAAGCAGATAATATAGGTCAAGTGTTTTACAATGCTAGGTAAATTTTGTTTTTATTCCTATTTGGCTTTTAAAGCCCTTCACAACCTGGCTTCAGCCCATCTTTCCAGACTGACTCCACATTATTCGTCTTCATACGCTCTGTGATCCAGCCAAACTGGCCAGCTAGCTGTTCCCCGTCCATGACTTTGCACAGATGGTCCCCTGGTTAATGAGTCGATAAACATTTATGAAGCACCTACTATGTGCCAGGCACTGTGCTCAGCGCCGGCATTGGTGAAAGGCCACGTCTGAAGGAGCGCTGCCTAACTGGGGAGACAACATGCAAACAACTATAGACAAACAAACTATACAATATGTAGGACGAAGTGGAAAGAACCAACAGAGTTAAATCAGTAGGCATTAAGGGGGATCTGCAAAGGCTTCCTGTGGGAAAAGGGATTTTAGCTGGGACTCGAGGAAAGCCAGGAGGTGGAGATGAGGACTGAGAGCAAGGTCTGGCCTGGGGTGAGGCAGAGCCAGAGAAACTCCCCAGAGTCAGGAGATAAGTGTCTTGTTTGAGGAAGGGCTCAGAGTCCAGGGGACTTTATATTTGATTCTGGGGGTGACAGGGAATCACTGGAGCTTATTCAGTAGCTATGGCCAGTGTTTACACAGACGTGGTCAAGCGTGCCCTTTAGGAAGGTCAGTTTGACATTTGAGTGGTGAATGGGCTGGAGTGGGGGGCGGGGCACTCGAGGCAAGGAGACCCACTGCATGAAACGCCCTCCCTTTTCAATCCTAGGCTTCCTTCAAAGCTCATGTCAAGCGCTCCATTCTACAGGAAGCCCAGTGTGGGTGGTCCCCCTCTCTCCCCTCCCCCAAGCCATTATGCATTTTGTATTTAATTTTCTTGGTATAAGGTGTTTCTTCCTTAGATTGTGAGCTTCTTGGAGGGAGGGTATGTTCTTGCCTTTCTTTGTAGTAAGAGGCACACAGTAAGTGCTGAAGAAATACCTGTTGTTGCCCCTCCCACCATCACCGCACCCCAGTCAGGTCCAGTAGAACATAAGCTCCAGGAGGGCAGGGAGGGACACTTCGTTTCTGTCTTTGTACCCTCAGTCCCTAGCACATCGTCCATCTTACTGCCAGCACTTAATAAATTAATGACTATTATTATTAGCTCCACTGTGTTCTGTAGTTACCAGAGATGAATCACCAAGGCAGTGTTGTTTCTACCTAAGAGGATGAGTAACAGGGGCCAGTGGGAGGGGAAAAGGATGGGGAGGTGGGGAGTGGGCAACTGCCAGAAAACGTGTGACTGAGTGTGACAGTGGCTGTCATTTCTTCACATAACCAAATGGCAAAGCTTTCCCAGCCTCGATTTTAGCACCTATAAAATAGGAATAAGGTTATCTACTGAGAAGCAGTGTTGCTCCATGAGAATAAAGCAAAGAGGGATAGTAAATAGTGTGGGACTTGAAATCAGAAAGACCCAGGTTCAAATGCCACCTCTGACAGTTATTAGCTGTGTGCCCACAGGTAAGTCGCTTAACCTGAGACTCATTTTTCTCATCTGCAAAACAAGGAAAACAAAATCTATAGCACCCACATCACACTGATAATGTGGAGATTAAATGGAACGATGTTTGTTTGGAAAGCACTTGGGGGAATTTTTAAACATTTATGTGTTGTCTTTGGGAGGCGGTGGAGGAATGGGTATTCCAAATCAAGAAACTCATTTTTAAGTTTATAAAATGCTGGTGGGGAAGGGAGCCCAGAAGGAGATTCAGGTGGAGTATTAGGCACCTCACAGGTGTGCTGAGGGTCAAATGAAATATTTGTAACATTCTATTATGGTTGTTGAGTCATTTTAGTCATGTCTAACTCTTTGTTTCTGTTTTCTTGGCAAAGATACTGCAGTGGTTTAACGTTTCTTCTCCAGCTCATTTTACAGATCAGGAAACTGAGGCAGGCAGAGTTAAGTGACTTGCCCAGGGTCACACAGCTAGTAAGAGTCTGAGGGCAGATTTGAACTCAGGTCTTCCTGACTCCAGACCCGGCACTCAATTCGCTACACCACCTCACCCTATAAATGCCAGCTATCATGACTACTAAAGCCAAACGGAAGATTGAGCTTTCCAAAGGGCAATTCTGGGGTCCCCATAGCTGCTTTCACACTGCTCCCTCCTCCCTAAGAGATCCTCAGCACCTGGGACCCAAAGCTTGCACTAATCAGGCACAAAGGTCTGGAGAAGTAGGATATTTCAGGCTTAAACTACTGTGAAATGCATCTCCCCCACCCCTTTTGCTGGAGAGGTGGGGTCTATGGGTACGGGATGTTGTACACATTACCAGACTTAACTGAAGGGCGGCGATGAGGTGTAATGGAAAAAACACTAGATTCTGAGTCACAGAACCTGGATTTGAATCTCAACTCTGCCTCTTACTTATTACATCCATGACCTTGGGCCTCAGTTTTCTCATTTGTAAAGTGAAGGGAGCAAACCAGATGGTTTCTCAGAGTCCTCTTCTCCTCTAAATCTATGATTCTATGATGTACTGGTTGGTTTTGCTTGTTTTTTTTTTTTTAATTAAAAAGGAAGCTGCATAAGATGGAAGGAAGAGTACGCCCAGAAATGACTATAGCCTTAAAAAAAATTAAAATTAAATTAAATGAACGTGCTATGTGGTCAGAGATAGAAGAGAGGGTGGAAAGATGTTGCTGTAGATTCCTTAGGACCAGATTTTATAAGGGTGGTGGACAAGGAAGGAGACTTCACAGGAAACACTAACAGAGGGTCTTCAGGGAGAATGTGCTGATCTCAGCCAACCTCTCTGAACATCCTGTTTTGCTGCATCTGTTGAATGTTTTTATTTCTTGTTTTAGAGGGCTAAGCAATAAAAATTCCTTTTTTTAGCCTGAGCTTGGACAGACAGATGGGAGGAACTTTTAAACAATAATAGATAAAATTAATATAGCACTTTAAGGCTTAAAAACATACATTCATTTGATCTTCCCAACATCACTGTGAAACAGGTGCTATTATTCCCATTATAGGGATGAAAATTGAGGCCCGGTGAAGTTACATAACTTGCCCAGGGCCACACAGCTAGTAAGTGCCTGAAGCAAGATGCAAATTCAGCATCCTGTAGCCACCCATCTTTTTTCTAGAGGTGGCTCGATGGGGAAAGCACTCGGCCTGAGGTCAGGAAGACTCTTTTGTGAGTTCAAATCTGGCCTCAGACACTTGACACACTAGCTGTGTTACCTTGGGCAAGTCACTTAACCTCAGCTGCCCTGCCTTCTCCGCTCCAAAAAAAAATTAAAAAAAAAAAGAGTCAGATACAACCAAAATGACCCAACACCCTTTTCTAGCGGCATGGCTGCCCTTTTGCCAGGAAGCTTCTGACCCCGCAAGAAAGCAAATCTGAGAAAAGATTAGTCCAGTGACTAAGATGGGGCCCCTACCTCAGCTGGGTTTCAATCTTCCCTTTCCCTCAGATTGGGCCCTTGTGTGAAGGTTTGGATTTGTAGGGGCTTCATGTCCCCCCAGGCAGTGAGTGTGCCAGAGCTGGTGGCATTCACGGAGGGAGGAAAGACGGGGCAGTGACTCCAGCTCCTCCTTGACTTGCCCAACTCTAAACTGTTTCCTGGGCTCATCCCTCTGGCCACTGCAGAGGGGGCCACCAGGGGCTGGCTCAGGCATCTGAGCCAACAAGGCCAAGGTCACAGAGTCAATTTCCCTGGGCTGGTCGACCTCTGTGTTCTACAGTCACAGAAGGAGGCCTGAGCTTCTGACCCTGTTAACAAAGCAAGGATATAGGGGAGAACCCAGTTATAACCATGGCCCCCCAGATCCCACACATTGGGCCAGGGCAAACCAGGAAAGTGAGGCTCAGAGGCACTGACAGATCTGGTCAATGGCACACACATCCCATCGAGGGGGCTCTCTTTGCCATTTCCTCTCTCCAAGGTCGCCAGTGACCTCTTTTTCTGTTTGTTTTTTTGGCAAGGCAACTGGGGTTAAATGCCCAAGGTCACACAGCTAGTACATGTGTCACGTGTTTGAGGTCGGACTTGAACTCAGGTCTTCCTGACTCTGGAGCCGGTGCTCTACTCACTGTGCCACCTAGCTGCCCTGCCAGTGACCTCTTAATAGAAATCTGACGGCCTTCTCTCAGTCCTCGTCCTTCTGGACCTTTTCAATCCTCCCTCCTCCCCGAGGTTCATGGCTCTCTTCCCCTCTTCTCAGTCACCTCTGTAGGACCTTCACCTGTGTTCCACCCACCATGTGCTCTGTATGGGTGCCAATCCTCTTGTGATACTCAGTTTCCTTAATTTCAACAGTACTCAATGATTTAGCTATTATCTCCACGCAGGCAATTCCCAAGCCCTCCACTCTCTCCTGAGCCACAGTCCAGACAGATGTCTCAAATGCAGCACGTTCACAACAGAATTCACTGGCTGTCCCACCAAAGCCCACTGCTCTTGGTAGATTACCTGACTGTCAAAAGCCCCAGCATTTTTCCATCACCCTGGTTCACAACCTCAGACCCATTCCCCACTCTGTACTCTTGCCATCCTTATCCACAATCAGTTGTGAAGCCTCCTGGATTGGACATTTACCTCTCTCACATCTGTTCCCTTCTTGCCTCGTTCAGCCACCAACCTAATGGGAAACCCCATCACCTCTCTCTCCAGGGCTATCACAGGAGCCTACTAATTGGTTTCCTTGTCTCTTCCCCTCTCCCATCCATTTCACAAATGAGGGCCAAACCGATCTTCTAAAAGTACACGCCTGGTTATATCACTCAAGAAGCTTCAGTGACTCCCTGTCCTCTTTCCTAAAAGACAATGCTAATTCTCTTTCTCTTTCTCTCTCTCTCCTCTCTCTTCCCCTCCCCTCCCTCTCTTTCTTCTCTCTCCCTCCTTCTCTCTCTTTTCCTCTCCTCTATCTCTCCTCTCTTCCCTCTGTCTCTCTATTCCTCCCTCCTCCTCTCTCCTCCCTCCCTCTCTTCCCCCCTCCCCTTCTCTCTTCCCTCCCTCTCTTCTCTGTGTCTCTCTCTCCTCCTTTCTATACCTCCTACATTCCAGCCATACCAACCTAGCCCATATGTGACGTTCCACCTTCCACTTCTGCAGTTCCATAGGCCATCCCATACTCACTCATGCTCTCTCCTCCCCTCCCCTTTCAAGGCCCAGGGTGATGTTACTACTCCTCCTTATTTGTTTACATGTTGCTTCCCCTCAGGAGAAATGTTGGCTCCCTGAGGACAGGTGCAGTCCCATTTCTGTCCCTCTGTATCCCCATGCCTAGCACAGTGTCCAGGGCACAACAGGGGCTTGGTAAGTACTGAACTCTTAGTGAAGGTCCTGGTGCAGCGTAATGGGAGATGGGGTAATAAGAGGATGTAAGAATCCTCCCTGGCCATGGGAGATGATGGTGGGACCTTGGGGGATTTGTCACCCCTCTCTACCCTCTACGCTCAGTACCAGAACTGAAACTGGAAGGGGCCTGGGTGATTATCTAGTCTCTCATTTCACAGAGGAGGAAACGGGCTCAGAGACACTGACGGATCTGACCGACGGTACACAAGTGATAAGCAACAGAAGCAAGATTTGACCTAGGTCTTCTAACTCTGAATCCAGGGCTTTTCCCACCGGGCCTCGTTGGAGTTAGTCACCTGTGGTGTTTTCTTAGCCCTTGAATAGACTACAAGATCCGTGAGAGCAGAGACTGTGTCTTATCTAAGTTCTGTATCTTCCCCAGCGCCCTGCAAAGAGTGCCCATGTAGGCGCTCATGTGTTTGTTGAGTGAAGAGATGTGTTTCCCACTGTTTAGAGATGGGTCCGAGATCACTGTACTGCTCTGGACACGGGCACATCGAGGAAGGGATCCTCAGGATACTTGGTGAATCTCACAGATTCGCCCTGAAGGGGACGCGGCCCTGCAGACATCAGGACGTGACAGGATCTGGTCCCGAGCTGACCCTTGTCCCGGCCTACTTCACAATCACATGCTATGGTCACATGCTGCGGCTGAGATAACATAGGGCATGCGGCTCGATGTGGCCCATCTCCACTGTCTGGGACACGGCTCAGAGTGCGCTGGCAAGGCTTCTGTGACCGAGGTAGAGGGCGGGGGGCACCCTGGCATGACTGTTAAAGACCTCAAGGCAGGCTTCATCTTTAGTCTCTTCCCTCATCAGAGAACTCCAAATGCTTGCTGGAAATGACCCCTGGAGGCCTCGAAGGACCTGGCCTTAGATACTTACTAGACATGTGACCCTGGGCAACCATTCAATTTCTCTGGGCCTCAATTTCCCCATCTGTAAAACAGGGAGGTTATACTCTCTGACCTCTAAGGTCCTGGTCTTTTACAGCTCTAAATCGAGGACCCTAAGGCTTCAGAGACACAATAGCCTGTGCATTATCCTGGGCTGGTCAGTGGCCAAGGGCAAATCACTTAACCTCTATGAGCCTTGGTTTTCTCCTCCATAACATGGGGATAATAATCCCTATTGTGACAATCTCACAGGGCTGTTGCAAGGATTAAGTGAGATAGAGTATATAATGTGCCTTATAAACTCCGTCTTCTTCTTCTTCTTATCAACATCATTACCATTACTGTGACAGACCCTGAGTACAGCACAGAACCTTCCAAAGGCATTTTGGATCTTTCGGACCTCTGAGGCTGCTTCCCCCTTGGGGGCAGGGCAGGGGAGGCGGACCCTCCCCTCACACACACCAGGGGCCTAGCGGGGATGAATCAGTACTTTGTTCCAATTAAGTGTTTGTTTTTCTTCTGCTCCTTTCTGGCCCCCTTCCCTCTCAAGCAAACACAGCCTTGGCCACAGGCCCCTCCCCAGAGCAGCCAAAGGAGATAACTGTACGCTACAAAGGCTGTTACAGATGCGGTTAAATGTTTCCCTCGCTATAACCCCATGATCTATCCATAAGCATTTAGTAGGTGGGCAGCGCAAGTCCTGTCATTACCACTTCAAGGAGAAGGAGACAAGCTGGGAGAGCCATCACAGGTTTATGGTTGGATGAGTCCGTAGAAGTCAGCTGGTTCAACCCCCTCCTTTCACAGATAAGGAAATGTAGGCTTACATCCTTCACAACCTGCTCCCTTTCCAGTCCTCCAGCCCCTGCGATTCGACAACACAGGCTTCCCGGCTGTCCCTCTCACCGGACACTCCCCACTCTGGGCATCTCCACTGGCCGTCCTCCACTCCTGGAATGTTCCTCCTCCTCATCTCTGCCTCCTGGCTTCCTCTGAGTCTCAGCTAGAGTCCTGCCTTCTACAAGAAGCACCTCCCATCTCCCCTCAACGCCTTTGCTCTGAGATGACCTCCAATCTGTCTGTCTCTATCTTGTCCTCACATATCTGTTTGCCGGTTCTCTCACTCATTAGAGTTCCCAGGGTGGGGGGGTGGCGGGGGTGAGGACCAGTTTTGCCTTTCCTTGTATCCCCAGCACTTATGACATTTTTGTTGTTCATTTGCTTCAGTCGTGTCTGACTCTTTGGTGATCCCCACTTAGGGTTTGTTTTTTGGCAAAGATATTGGAGTGGTTTGCCATTTCCTGTTCCAAGTCATTTTACAGGTGAAGAAACTGAGGCAAACAGGATTAAGGGACTTGCCCAGGGTCACACAGCTAGTAAGTGTCTGAGGCATGATTTGAATTCAGGTTTTCCTGACTCCAGGTGCTCTATCCACTACACCACCTGGCTGCCACTTAGCATATAGTTGGCACTTAATAAATGCTGATTTGACTCATGAAGTCACTTGCCCATGATCCCACAGTTATTAAACATCTCATGTTTTCCTGACTCCAAATATGGCACTCCACACTACAGAGAAAGTAACTGGACAAGGCCTGAGTTAAAATGAACACACTAAGAGGGGCCAGGCTGACAACTAGGAGGTAGTAGCAACTAGGAAGTTAAGGGGCTTCAAGTGGGTGGGTCACAGGGCAAGAGGGTGGAAGGACTGCAGGTATGAGCCACAGGGAATGCAGAGGAAGAGGCTTCCCTGGAAGGGCAGTCCACAAAAGATGGCTTGTTAGCTGCTTGACTCTGTGAAACCCCTCTGAACAGGCCTAAGTATGCCAGGCCCTGGCTCTAATGCGCCTCCTTTCTGTCTTCCCCAAGAGGAAAATCAGATTCTGATGCCACACAGCTTTCATCACACCCACACACACACAGAGCTAGCCCTTAAACTCGGGCTAGTCTCAGAGCTACATTACAATGGCCAATCATAAATGCACCTCCGGCCCTTCTCTGCAGAGCTGGGGGACTATGGGTGTGGACATACCAACAGCCCTGGCCGGCGTGTGGGTTAGCTCTGCCAAGCGGCTCTTCTGGTCCTCTTTCTTTTTTATGACAAGGGATGGCTCCTTGACTTAGGAAGGGAGGGAGAAGGGAGTATTTCGGGAAACAGGAAGTCCATAAAGATAAAAGGGGTCCATGAAATTTGAAATAATAATATTTTCTCACACACAGCACTTTTTACAGTTGTGAAAGCTCTTTGCCTCAAAACTCCTGGTGAGAAAGGTCATGTGAACAGCATCCTTGCTGTACAGATGAGGACACTGAGGCTCTGAGATGAATGTGCAAAGTCACACAGGCCAGGACCTGAAAGGCATCATGCATGGTGAAGACCAGCATCCTTTCCACTCTACCAGGCTGTGCCCAGTGCTCTCCTGGTCCTGAAGAGAGGGATTTAGGGGAGAAGCGGCACCTAGGATCACAGGTGAGGAGAAAGGAAAGGCACATAGAGAGCTCACTGGCTAGGCCCAAGGCACACCTGTCCTCAGAGAGAACTCAGAGGGCAGGATCTGGTCTGGGCAGGGCAATTGATCAATCATTAAGCATTTATTAAGTACCTACTGTGTGCTAGGTGCTGGGGGTACAAAGGCTAAAGTGAAACAATCCCTGCCCTCAAAGAGTTTATGTTCTAACCAGGGAGACAGCACAAACCTAAACAAATACACACAAATATTAACAATAGCTATGCTAGCTACACAAATATACACAAAAAAAAACACAAGAGTTTTTTTTTGGGGTCATAGAGTATTAGCAGGTGGGGGAATGAGGAGGGGCTCCATGTGTCACTAGGGTAATTTTGCAGGAAACAAGGGATTCTGAGAAGGGGAGGTGAGGAAGAAGTCCATTCCAGGCAGGCAGACAGACAGTACAAAAGCATGGATGGAGAGGGTAGATGGGAGGCCGGTACTTTAAGAGAGGCGATAAATCAGCAGAGAGAGCCAGCCAAAAGCCTTTGCCAGAGGCTGGGCAGCCCTCTGCTTATCACAAGGCTTCAGCAGAACGGCAGCTGCAAACCCTGCCCTGGGGCATTCTTCGGTCTAGCATAGGCCCAAGGAGGCCTCTGGCTGGGAGGGACACATCTGGGAGGCGGCAGAAGAAACAGAAATGTCCTCTAAAATCCAGAAGCCCAGCCCAGAGCCCAAAGCCTTCTCAGAGCCTAGGGAAAAGAGCAAGAGCAGGGGGAGAAAGCCTCTCTCAGAGAAACGCTCCCCATCGTTCAGAGGCAGGCCTTTAGCTTTTCCCAGCCCATCCCTTCTTGCCTGGGCTTCTCTCCAGAGACTTTCTCCTCAGAGATCCCCGAGCCAGGCCCAGGGCTGAGACCGGCTAATGAGCTTTCCCACTCTGCACAGTCACTCTGCTTTCCTTGGGGAGGCTGTCCCACGAGTCTGTTTCCTGAGGGTGATTCGGGCTTAGAGCCCAGGGATGGAGGGGACAGTTCAGCTAGCAGTAATCCCTCTTCAGCAGTAACTCTCCAGTGAACAAAGCACTGGAAGGTAGAGGGCCTGGGTTCAAAATCTGTCTGGACCCATTTACCCACACTGATCTGTGTGCCCTCATGAAAGGTACTTAGCTTTTCTGAGCCCCAGTTTCTTCATCTGTAAAATAAATCGTGATTTAGTTTAGGGGTTTTCTTAGCAGAGATAGTGGGGCGGTTTGCCATTCCCTTCTCCAGCTCATTTTACAGATGAGGAAACTGAGGAAAACAGGGTTAAGTGACTTGCCCAGGGTCATGTAGCTAGTAAGTGTCTGGAGGCCAGATGTGAATTCAGGAAAGTGAGTCTTCCTGACTCCAGGCCTGACCTTCTATCCACTGAACCACCTACCTTCCCTCAAATAAGTAAGATAAGAGGGCAAGACTAAACAGCCTCTGAGGGTCCCTCCAGCTCTAAACTACGACTTTATTATCATACGGAAAAACACACAAGAGCTTAAGGGACCACATTGAGGCTTAATCTGAGGCAGCAGTATGATGTGGGGGACCCCCCCAAAAAATACTAATGAGGTCTTAGGCTATACTAAGAGAAGTCTAGCCCTGAGGCAAGGGAAGGACCATCTGGGTCTTCTTTACCCACCATAGTGAAGCCAGGATGTTACAATGGAAATAACTGTGGTCAAAAGGCCTGGGTTCAAACTCTACCTTGGACGCTACTACCTGTGTGACCCAAGTCAACAAATCACTTCTTCCCAAGCATCTGATTTCCTCATCTATAAAATGAGAGGGTTGGGCTAGATTGGCCCCGGAGCTAGGTAGGATCTGCTTCTGGGCAGCCCATTTTAGGAACAGCCCTAAGAATCTGCAGCACGAAGGAGGGGAAATCAGGGTAGTGAGAGATTCAGAACCGAGCCATCTGTACAGCAGGGTCAGGGCTCATGTAAAGAAGTGGGGATGCTTAGCCTGGAGAAGGAGAGGCTTGAGGGTTGGGGATTGATGGCAATCACTCTGGGAGCAGGGAGAAGTATTTGATTCAGAGTTTTGAGAACTGGGTTCCAATCTTTGGGGGTTTTGGGGGGAGGCAACCGGGGTTAAGTGACTCTCCCAGAGCCATATAGCTAGAAAGTGTCTGAGGGTAGATTTGAACTCTTAACTCCAAGGCCGGGGCTCTATCCACTGCACCTTCTAGCTGCCCCGCTTCGTTCAAATCTAACAGCTTATGAAACTTTGGCCAAATCACCCAACCTCTCAGAGCCTGAGTTTTCTTACTGGCAAAATGGGTATTATACTCTTACTACCCATCCTCACAGGACTTTTACAAGGAGAATGTGCTTTGTGAACCTTAAATCACTGGAAAAACAAGAATTTCTATCTAAGGAACTGTCATAAGAAATCGAGATCAGGCTTGTGCTTATGCCCAAAGGGCTATAAATATGTGCGAGGCCTCTGATCCAGCAATACCACTGCTAGGCCTGTATCCCAAAGAGAGCATAAAAACAGGGAAAGGACCCACATGTACAAGGGTACTTACAGCAGCTCTTTTTGTGGTGGCCATGAACTGGAAATTGAGGGGATGTCCATCAATTGGGGAATGGCTGAAGGAGTTGTGGTACATGAATGTAATGGAATACTATTGCTCCATAAGAAATGATGAGCAGGCGGACTTCAGAAAAACCTGGAAAAATTTACATGAACTGATGCTGAGTGAAGTGAGCAGAACCAAGAGAATATTGTACACAGTGTGCGAGTTCCAGCTCTTCTTAGCTGGAAAATGCCTTCCACGTCCAGAAAAGGAACTATGGAGTCTGAATGCAGATCAAAGCATATTATTTGCCCTCTTTCTTTTTTTTGTTTTTGTTTCTTCTTTCTCATGGTTTCTCCCATTGGTTCTAATTCTTTACAACATGACTAATGTGAAAATAGGTTCAATATGAATGTATATGTAGAGCCTGTATTAAATTACATGCTGTCTTGGGGTGGGGGGAGGGGAGAGATGGGGAAAAAAATCTGGAACTCACAATCTTATAGAAGTGAATGTTGAAAACTAAAAATAAATAAATATATACGCATACATACATATATATGTGTGTATATATATGTGTGTATATATGTATATATATATATATATATATATATAAGATTAGGCTTGTTCTGTGTGATCAGAACTAGGACCAATGGGGAAGGAGGTGTTTCTAACTCAATATGAGGAAAAAAAAAAGCTTACTAACCCTTAGAGCTAACAATGGAATAGGTGGCCTCTAGAGATAAGTGTGGTCCCTCGAAACGCAGGTGTTAATAACAATAGCTAACGTGTATACAGCTCTTACTATGTGCCAGGTGCTGTGCTACGCACTTTACAATCATCATCTCATTCGATCCCTGAAAAGGGCAGCTAGGTGGTGCCAGGCCTCAGACACTTACTAGTCGTGTGACTCTGGACAAGTCACTTCACCCTGTTTGCCTCAGTTTCCTCATCTGTAAAATGACTTGGAGCAGGAAATGGTATTTTTGCCAAGAAAACACCAAATGGGGCTGTAAAGAGTCAGATTTGAGTGAAAAACAGCTCAACAACAGCGTTGATCCCTGAGACAACCTCCAGAAAATAAACGTTACTATTCTCCTCATTTCACAGGTGAGGAAACTGAGGCAGATGGCGATTAAGCCGCTTGCCTGAGGTCACACAGCCAGACTGGAACTCAGGTCTAGAGAGGCTAAATGCTTCAAGTCCCTCAGGGAGGTTGTACCAGGGATCACAGTCCTGGGCAGGGAAGCAGGACTTCAGAATCTCTGGACTCTCTTTGAGCTCTTTGGGATTCTATGAATTGCTATCGGAAGCTTCAGATGGTGCTTGATCAAGGCCAGTCTCCTTTGTGACTAAGGACTAAGAGGATCAGTGTTAACAAGGGGCCTGTTTCTTTAGCCAGAGGTTCAGCACCCTGGGAGGGCCAGGCAGGGTAAAAACTCTGAAAAGAGTGTGAAGTCTGTGCTGGAGAAATGCCCCTCCCCTGCCCCTCACCTAATGCTCTGCCTCCCTCCTTGCATGAATATCCACTAATTAGGTATGACCGACTAGGGAAGATGAAACACAAGACTGGAAAAAGGCCCTTCTCAGCCCAGGATCCGGAGATGCTACCACCCTCAGGTTGTTTTTCTGCTGTTTCTTTCAGTGAAAGCTCCCTTTTGAAGGACCCAAAAAGCATTCTTCTCTTATACATCTCCTTCCTCCTACCCCCAGGACAGATCCTTGAGAAGAGGCAGTAGACGAGCACTGATGGACAGAGCCAAGAAGCCGAAGGGAAGAAAAAACCCACCAGGGACAATCAGACAGCTTTAATACTTCCCACACAGGAAGGCTATGTCTAGGCTAGACCTGTATGTGGCTTGGGCCAGCTGAGCTGCTGAGATCATTATCTGGAGTCTTTTCCATCCCATTAGTGGGTTTCACTCATGGCCCAGATACCCTAAGCTGATTGCTCAGGCATTGTCTGCTAGCTGTCTCTTGATCTCAAGCGGAATTATCTTTATCCTCTGTCTACTGGAAAGAACATGGGAAAACTGAGGCTTTTTTGGAGGCCAGCCATTGGCTTGATCAAGTCATAGGACAGCAGTCTTAGCTACCTATACAAATGTCTCCTCCTCAACCCCCTTGGGAACAGGACTTTAATACTGGCCACACAGCCTGAACCCAAACTGCTGCCACGGCCAGGAGGGTAGAATGGGGTGGGGGAGAGGGGGGGCAAGAGAATGTGGAAGGTTCAGTACAGTCTGAACCCACAGAAAAGTACACAACTCTGGGCTCCTAGCCCACAGACAGTGAGTAAGGGGCAAAAATCTTTCTACATTAAAAAAGTCTCCTGCAGAAGCCACACGCTTCCTTTGGCCACGCGGAAAACTCCCCAAGTCCAACCTCGGTCCCCCCTACCCTTCTGGGCTGTAGATCAGATCTCACTTAGCAAGAAGTAAGTGCAGTCTCCTGAAGGACAGGCAGCATGGCATAGTTTCTTCCTATAGAATATAAACTCCTTGAAGGCAACGACTGTTTCTTTTATGTCTCTGTATCCCCAATGCCTCGAATATAACTAGGTGCTGTAGTGGATTCAAATCGGTTCAAATCCAGCCTTGGATTCTTCGTAGCTGTGTAACCCATGGCAAGTCACTTAACACTCTCTGCCTCAGTGTCCTCATCTGTAAAATGGAGGTGATAATAGCACCTACCTCTCCTAGTTGTGGTGAGGATGAAATTTATATAATACTGTAAAATACTTCATAAAACCTGGAGGGCACTTTAATAAATGCTAGCTTCCTGGTTTTGTTAATTAAAAAGGGAAAACAGTAAAACACTTAATGAATGCTTGTGGATTGACTGACTCAGAGTGGATGGAGTGCTCAATTTGGAATAAGGAAGACCTGGGTGGGAAGCCTGCCTCAGGCACAACCTTTGTGATCCCAGGGAAGTCACTTAAATTCTACAAGCCTTAGTCTCCCTCTCCATAAATAGGAAAGCTAGCACCTATCTCACCGGGTTTTCGTGACCATCCAGTGAGAGAACATATACGTAAAAAGCCTTTCAAACCTGAAATTGATATATAAATATGACCTATGATTAATTATTACACATCTTGGGCCATGAGCTCTGTAGTCATAACTAAATACAGAGGAATGGAGCTGCACTTGGGACAGCATCAGGATGACCATTGTCCAGCTGAGGGAAGGTGTGGTAGGACCACCTTCCGCTTGGGGCTACCCTTACAAGATGAACACTGGCCAGCCATTGTCCCTGGATACGTCCTGAGGATAGAGGCAGCTACAGAAAAGAATGAATGTGAAAGTGTTTTTTTGTTTTGTTTTGTTTTGTTTTTGAGAAGGGAGCATGGAGGGAAGGAGGAGAGGGTTGGTCCTCAGTACAAAATGCCTGTCCTCTCACAATTCAATGAGCCTCCTACAGCATCAAAAAGGCTCTGGGCATTAGTCATAGGATTCTTGGCCTGGCCCATTCCTTCACCTCCCACATGTAGTGTACCAGGGAACTGGGCAAGGTTTTGCCTTTGGGTCTAATGCTGACTTGTGAATGAGGGCACAATACACAGTCATACAAGGACAAACAAAGAGTTCTGTCTCCAAGTCCCCAGAAGCAAAGACTTGTACTGAGCAGGCCAGGGTGGCCCCAGCTCCTGGCTTAGCAGACCAAATGGCCCCAATACTTCCCTGGCATCCTTGTGGACACTGGACACCCAAGCTCTTGGTTACCAGACACCACCTGTGACCAGTGTCAGCATTAGTCCAGTGGTGTCCTTTACAGCTATGAAACCAGACCCAGCTCAGGCTGGGTGTGTACCGTGGTACTATTTATCTACTCAATCCTGGGAAATTATGGGGAGAGCAGGGGAGGGGCTGGGGGGAGAGGAGTAGAGCAAGTAGCACATGTTGGCCATGCAGATGACTTCTCCAAGGGAAGATCCTGGAAGAACCCGTCTGAAATCCTGAGATCCTATATCACAGGCTGTTCTGCAACCTGTCTGGTGATAAATAGGATCACGTACAGGAGTGGAAGGCAAATGCAGAAGTCATCCACTCCAACCCTTCATTTTGGTCCCCATCAATCAGACTGAAGGGCCAATTTCATGGGCAAAGGGTCAAGAAAATCCAAGAAGATCTCAGGGCCCCCTGGTGCCAAGGTCACTGCTTACCCTCACTACTCCCCAGATCTTACAGTAAAGGCCTCCCCCATGTGGTCTCCTGTCTATAGAGGCTGCAAGCCAAGCTCCCCCACTGGGACTGGCCCTTGGTTATTTTCCAAAAAACACAAGTTCTGAGCCCCAGACTGACGGATCCGCCAAGCCTTGGACCCGGGAAGCAGGGAGATCTTCGTGACCTATCTTCAGGGTCTACCTGAGCGCTGTAGCCTCTGACTCTGGAGAGGGCAAAGGGAAAGACAGACAAGCTAGAAACAAATGTGTTCCATCAGAACCGGGAGGCAGGGCCTGGCTTTCTGCTTTCCTGACTCATCCCAGAGGAATGTTTGTGGACTGAAGCATCCATCTCTTGGCACACCCCCATGCCTACTTGAAGCACCTGTCTGTCTAGGCTTGGCCATCCAAGGTACGGTACCTCTAACTAGGGCTTCTAGGGTTGCCTGGGTTGGCTCACAGAAAAAGTAGGCGGATTCACCCCCCAATTAAAAGCTTTGGGTAGTGACCATGGTGAAGTAAGCAGAACCAGCAGAACAAGAGACAACCTGACTTCAATAATATAAATGAAAACAATATTCAGGAGCTGCTGAACTCAGTCAACGGCAATAACCAGACTTGATCCCAGGAAAAGGATGATGAAATATACACAAGCTTCTCTACGGAGAGATGGGCGAGGGTGGGTGGTGCCCACAAGAATGGAATGGGATGCAGCATCGGGCAGTTTGCAGTCTGGCTTAGTTTAACTCTTTTCCTTTATTAGAAGTGAGGGTGTCTACTGGGAAATGAGTGTGGCATAAAATACAAAGGGCATCGATATAACCTAAAAATAAATGTGTGTTTTGAGTCTTTTCAGTTGTGTCCGACTCTTCATGACCCCATCTGAGGTTTTCTTGGCAGAGATACTGGACTGGTTTGCCATTTCCTTCTCCAGCCTGTTTTACAGATGAGAAACTAAGGCAAACAGAGTTGAGTGACTTGCCCAGGGTCACACAGCTAGTAAGTGTCTCAGGCCAGATTTGAACTCACAAAGATGTGTCTTCTTGGTTCCAAGCCTTGTGCTCTCTCCACTGTGCCACCTAGATGTCCCACGACTTAAAAATAAAGTAAGCATCATCTCAAGATCAAACATTCTCTCCTCTACCAGGCAGGAGAGCTAGTCAGGGAAACAGATTGTGTTCCTGGAACCTCAACATCCAGAGAACAGCATGTCCCACGCCTCTCCCTGGACCACGGTGGCTCATCAGCATCCTCATTAAGAAATCACCTCTCCGACTCCCACTTGCTTTCAAAACAATCACTTTGCAATTAGTTCCCAAACAGAGTTGCAATTCTGGTGGTGGTGATCAGTGTTCTTTATAAGGATGTAAATGAGCTTGACTCTGCAGGGGAAAACTCAAATTAGTCAGGTTGCAGGGACTGGGAGATGGGAGTCATTAGAATCTCAGTCCAACTCGGTCCAAATCTGTCTTTCCTGGGCCACTGGAGTATCCAGCCACCAGTCCCACCTTCCTGAGCTTCCACCAGCCCGCTGTCAGCAGGAAGGACCACTAACAAAGCTCCTAGCAGGCTCTCCAGATACCTTTAACAACTCTATAGCCTATGATAGGATAACAGAACCTGCTTAGCTCAGGATTTGAGGCAAGGGAGTAACAGCCTGTGTCATAATGTGGCCCAACCTAGCTTTTTAGCCTTATTCTAGCCATCACCCATAATCTAGCATCTCTGAACAGCTCAGGAGCCGCTGCTGTTATACTTCCCACCTCCACACTTTTGCCTGTAATAATCTTTCCTTCACTCACGCTCACATTACAGAGATCTTCGGATCACAGCCCTAGAGCTGGAATGGACCTTAAGAGGCCATTTGGTCCAAAGCCCTTTTCTTAAGGGCCTCGATTAAGGTCACACAGGTAAGTATCAAAGGCAGGATTTTCTTTTCTCTGTAACCTACCTATACTTCAACAAGGCAGCTAGGTAATGAAGTGGATAGAGCTTTGGGTCTGAAGTCAGGAAGACCTGAGTTCAAAACTGGACTCAGACATTTACTAGCTATGTGGCCCTGGGCAAGTCACTTAACCCTGTTTGCCTCAGTTTCCTCAACTGTAAAAATGAGCTGAAGAAGGAAATGGCAAACTACTCCAGTGTCTTTGCCAAGAAAACCCCAAATGGGGTCACAGAGTGTCAGACACGACTGAAACAATTAAATAACAATATCCATACTTCGAAGCCTAAATCAAATCCCACTTCTACGAAGTCCTCCCTGACCATCCCAGCCTCTCTCTTAACAGCTTCTAAGGCTAACTCAGAGCCTTTAGTACTACAGAAGTGATGCCCCCAAGAGCCACAAAAACATGGGACATGGAGTCATTCCAAGGAATCACCACCATCTCGGGCTGCAGAACAGACTTCCTACTGATTTCGTTCATTCTCTGGGCATCAAGGACAGAAAAATGAGGGTGGAGATGTGGGGGGCCTGACCAAGACTGGCCACCAATAAGCTTTATGGAAAATGAGTTGCCATTTATCACAGGGATTCATTCATTCATTCACTGGACACTTACTGAGTGCCTATTGCATGCAAGGCCCTATGCTGGAGATATTCAACATTGGATTAACCTCATAGAATTTCCAGGCTGGAAGGCAGGTGGAAGGCCACTCAGTCCTACCTGAAGCTATCAAGATTTCCTATCATCAACAAATGGTTGCTCTAGATCCTAGAATGTTCCCCTCCTCCAGAAACCCGCTGAGGTAGTCCGTAATTACCTCTGGACCTCTCTTGCTTGCCTGGTTAGAAAGCCTTTCCTTACAATGAGCTTCTCTTAATGTGCTTAAATGTGCTTCTCTCCTCCTTCACCCCACTGCTCAGGGCTGCCCCCAGGATCAAGACGAACAAATCTAGTCCTTCTTCCATGAAACAGCCCTTCAAATATTTCGACTTTTGTGAGATGATTGCTGTGGGCATCCCCTTCCCTAGTACTAACCACATTCATCCCCACCTTCTAAGCCAGGTGATTCTTTAAAAAAAAAAAATCATTAATATCTTTTGGTTTTACATCATGTTCATCATACTAATTAGTATCCCTCTCCCTCCCACTCCCAGATAACTACCAGTCAGTCAGTCAACTAGAAGTTATGAAGTGCCTACTATATGCCAGGCATTGCACTAAGCACTGGGAAAGCAAAGAAAGACAGAAAGTCCCTACTCCCAAGGAACTCACAGCCTAATGGGGAACGCAACATGCAGACTATGTACAAATGAGAGAGACAGAAAAAACTAGGGTCTCAGAAAGAAAGCACTAAGATTAAAGATTACAAAGAATAAAAAGGGGGGAAGCAGCTCAGTAAAACTAATGTACCAGCTGAGTCTGACGGTACATACTTTTCACACTAGTAGTACCCCCAACCTCTACAAAAAGGGATGGGGGAGTGGATGGTACGCCTATGCATTTTCTCATCTCATCTTTGGGGACATTGTTGTTCATAAGTATCTTAAGATCACGGATCTAGAATGGAAAGAAACCATAGAGATAGGGCAGAGATTTTTAACCTGGAGGCTATGAACTTTTTCTTTTAAACATATTTTAAAAGCTGTTATTTCAATATAATTGGCTTCCTTTACAATCCCATGTATTTTGTTTTATTCATTTAAAAACACACCCCAGACTGCCAAGGGGGTCTGTCACACAAAAAAAGTTAAGAACTCCCGGTCAAGGCCAACTCTCTCAATTTACAGATGAGGATGAAGAGCCCCAAAAGGTTACGATCACACTGAGGTAGCATTGGAACTCAGAGCCTGTGCTCTCTTTCCACAGCACCACTCTGCCTCCCAAGGAGCCTGGGTAAGTGTTACACATGTTCTGCCATACATTCTCTCCCAGAGAAGCTACCCAACGAGCTACAGGACAGAATTTGCAGAACACCAGGACAGCCCTAGGCTGTATTCCTTAACTCCTGCCACATGACTGTCTGGTCTACCTCTTTTTCTTTTTTAAAAAAATAAAATTTTATTGATATTTTTTCTTTTTATATCACCTATTTTTCCTAGTGCATGCTTTTACCACTTAGAGAGCCATCCCCTATAACAAAGAATAAAAAAGTGGGGAAAAAAATTCAACAAAAGTAATCAACAAATAGAAAAAAATCTGATATTATAAGAAAGTAGGGGTTCTTTACTTGGAGGGAGTCTATAAATTTGAGTTTTATATATATATATATATATATATGTATTTAACTATATTTCAATGTTTCCTTGTAATCCTATGTATTTTTATTGTATGCATTTTAAAATGTTATTCAGAGAAGGGTCCATAGAATTCATCAGAATGTAGGAGTCCAGGACACAAAACTATTGAGAAAGAGTGTTCCCCACACCTTTAGATGCCTACTTCTGCAGAGAAGTAGAAAGAACACCTCTTTTTCTAATTAGACATTTCCTGTCTTTTACACTATTTCTTTTGCAAAGGTCATGACCACAAATGCGACACAGCTACTCTTGGGTCACCAGAAAATTAGATTCTTTAGAGATTACAAGCGCTGCAGGATTCCAACCATACAATACCAAGGAGGACAAACCTAATCCCTCTCCCTCTTAACATCTCCCCGATGCTAGGGATAAGGTCTGTTAGATGGCTGGACTAATTATCCCAAAGTGCCTAGACATCCTAGTTCCATTTTTAGCCTCTTTCATATCTTGGGGAAATGAGGTTCCCCCAGGTTCCTCTAAAAACAAGGAGCATTTCCTTCTCCTGAGCCATGTCTCCTGACATCCAGCATTGCCTCCCTGACCCCCTCCCCCCAGAGGGGATCAAAGAGGAGCCTGGAACCCCAAAGCTGCTGAGGAGGCCAGAAGTTTCAGCACCTTTAGTATATTATCTATGAACATTTGGACCCTCAATGCTGTTCAACCCTTATTAACTGACCTAAACCTTCCCATTCTCCCCAAGCCCCTAACCACAATCCCACCCCCATGCTTGAAGCAGATAATTTGAGCATACTTCTCAGAGGATACTGAACCCATACCCCATGAGCTCTGTCACCCTCCCTCCTTCATTCCTCAAATATTCTCATAGTCCTCACCCACTCCCTCCTCCTTACTTTTTACTCAGAGGAAAGGGGTATCCTAACTCCTTGCCAAGGATGAGCTCGCTACCCGGACCCTTCCTTGGTAGGGATCCTGTTCCCTTCTGCTTTCTTCAGGACCCAGCCCCAATCTTTCTTCAATTTCTTTCTCCTGTCTTATTCTCATCTGCTTACAAACAACTCGAGTCTCCAAAAGCCTTCCCTTAACTCTTCTACCCCAACTAGGCACCACTCCATCTCTCTACTCACCTTCATCTCCAGTCTTCTGGTAAAAGATGCCTATGACCAAAAGACACCCTTGAAGAGAGACAAGTGAGCAGTCTAATGATGGTGAAGTAGGAAATGTGCGCCAGACTTGGAGCCAGGAGGCCAGGCTTTGAGTGCTGGCCTTTCTACCTACTCCCTGTTCAACCCAGAACCAGCACTTAATGTCTTTCAGCACTCAGTTTCCTCATCTGTAAAATAAGGGAGTTGACTTCCATCTCGTTGTTGTTCAGTTGTCTAACTCTTTCTTGTGACTCCACTTGGGGTTTTCTCAGCAAAGATACTGGAGTGGTTTGCCATTTCCTTCTCCAGCTCATTTTACAGAAGGGGAAACTAAGGCAGACAGGGCTAACTGACTTGCCCAGAGTCACACAATAAGTATCTGAGGCCACATTTGAACTCAGGTCTTCTCAACTTCAGGTCCAGTACTCTAGCTACTGTGCTACCTAGTTGCTCCAACCTCTATGACCTAGTTCTAAATTTATGATCCTACATATACTTTTAGATTTAGTGCAAATCACTTAACCTGTTTGCCTCAGTTTCCTTAACTGTAAAATGGAGAATAACGACTACTTCACAGGGTTGTTGTGAGGATCAGATGAGATTATATTTGCAAAAATCACTTAGCATAGTACATGGCACATAGTAGGTACCTCATAAATGACTATTCCCTTCCCTTCCTTTAGAGGCATCATAAAATAGCTGATTCGGTGCTAGACCCATGGTAGGAAACCCAGAGTTCAAATCCCACATCTCTCAGTGACCCTGGCCAAATCACTTGCCCTATCTGGGCCTCCCTTTCCTCATCAGTAAAATGGAGATATAATAATACCTGTGGTACCTACCCCACAGGGCTGTTGTGAGGCTCAAATGGTACCGGTAAGTAAAAGCAAACCTGAAAACCAGACGGATGTTGCTATTATCAAAACAAAGTCTCTTCAGTAAGAAATGCAAACTAACAAAAACCAAATGAGAAAACACTCCAAATCACCAAGAATAAGAGAAACGCATGTTATGGTTTCACTTCTCCTTTACGTGATGGGGAAGACAGAAATAGTTAATGTTGGAGGGCCTGCAGGAAGACCAGAGCACTCAAACCCCATTGGTGGAGCTGCAAAGTGGCCCAACTGTTCTGGAAAACAATTTGGAACCCAGCTAGAAGTGGATAAATTATTCAAATCCATTGACCCACAGATATCACTCTGGGCATATACCTCAAGTAGGTCAAAGATAGAGAGAAAGGTCCCATACGTGCCAAAACATTCCTCGCAGCCCTGATTGGGCACCCATCCTCTCCAGCCCACTGCCCCCTCTAACTTCTCTCCTCTCTCACTAATCTTCAGGGGTTTCCAGTGCCAGTAGGAGGCTGCTTCGCTCCTGCCTACAAACATCGTCCAAAAACCCCTCACTTGATCTATCTATCCTGCTTGCTACTGTCCCCTAGCCTTCCCCTGCTTTGGCGGCTAAGATCCTCAGGACTGCCATCAGCTATGGTTCCTTTCCTCTCACTCTCTTCCTAACTCTCTGCAGTCTGCCCTCTGACCTCATTATTCAACTAAAACTGCTCTCTGCAAAGTTACTATCGATCTCAGTTGCCCAATCTAATGGTTTTTCCTCAGTCCTTCTCGACCTCTCTGTAGCCTCTGACACTACCAATCACCATTTTCTCTTTGATCTTTGATTTCCTCCAGGTTTTTGTGACATTGCTCTCTCCTGGTCCTTCTCTCATCCATCTGACCGCTCCTTCTCAAGTCTGGATCGTTATTATTATCCAGGTCAACTGGATGACCCTGGGTGTCCCACAGGACTCGGTCCTAGGCCCTCTCTCTTCTGCCTCTATTCTATTTCACCTGGTTTCAATTATCATCTTTACACTGATGGCTCTCAGATCAGCTTGTCCTGCCCTAACCTCTCTTGCAACCTCTAGTCTTGCATCTCTAGCTGCCTACTGGTCATCTTGAACCAGATGTTCCACAGGCACCTCAAATTCAACACATCCAAACTGAACTTGCTATGCTCTTTCTAACTTTGCTAATACTGTAGAGGGTGCCAGCATCTTCTCAGTCCCCAGGACATGGTGATAGCAGGTATCATCCCCGACTCTTCGATCTCTCACCCCTCATAGACAATCAGCTACCCAGTCCTGGCGTTTCTACCACCGCATCTCTCATATATGCCTCCTTTTCTCCTCTGACGCTGCCACTACCCTAGTGCTGGCCCCTGCCACCTCCCACCTGGACCATTACAGTAGCCTGCTGGTTAGCTTTCTCAGGTCTCTTGCCACCTAAATTCATCCTTACTCAGCAGTCAAAGCAATCTTACTAAAAACTGACCATATCACACACACCCCATTCAGTAAGTTGCACTGGTTCCCTATTACTTCTAGGAGAAACGTCAAATCCTCTGTTTGGCTTTCAAAGCCCTCTATGACCCATCCCTCTCTACCTTTCCAGTCTTCTTAAACCTTGCTCCTCTCCACATACTCTATGATCTGACGACACCAGACTTCTTGCTGTGCCTCACTCAGGACGGTCCACCTCCAGACCCCCTAGTTTTCACTGGCTGTCCCCCATGCCTAGAATTCCTTCCCTCCTCATCTCCTTCTCTTACTTTCCCTGGAATCTCAGCTAAAGTCTTCTCTTCTGCAAGAAGCCTTTTCTAGGCCTCCTTAATCTTAATGCCTTCCCCCTTACGTCACTCCCCTCGCCCCATTTATCCTTCGTAAGTCCTATTTGCAGGGGACTGTGAGCTCCTTGAGAGCAGGGGCTGTTGTTTTGCTTAACTGTACTTTGTTGTAGGGGAGGGTTCTTGGGAATTTATAGCAATATTTTTTAAAAGGAAAAGATATCAATAAAACTTTTTCTTAAAAGCTACCAACACCCATTATGTGTTCTAAATACTCACTTTCTCCTCAACCCTTTACAATCTGGCTTCTGTCCCCAGCACTTTACTGAAATTGCTTTCACTGTTGACTAATGGCCAAATCCAATGACCTTTTTTTAAAATCCTCACTCTCTCTGATCTTTCTGCATTCTTCTCCTACAGGCTATCCTCTCCTCCCTTGGCTTCAGATGCCACATTTCCCTGGTTCTCTTCCTATCTCCTCAACTGTTCTTTCGGTCTCACCTTCTTCTCAAGCCCTTAATGAACCTTAGTTCTCCAAGGATGGTCCTGTCCTCCCATCTCTCACCTTTGATGATCTCTACTCATTCCCACAGCTTCAACCAGCACCTCTATGGAGATATCTCCCAAACTTTTATCTTTTATCTGATCTCTCTTCTGAGCTTCACTCAGATCTTAGTCCCACCCCACAACCTGAGTGCCCCATTGGTACCTCCACGGGCAAGGCCAAGCCCATCATCTTTGCCCCAGAGTTGTTCTTCCTCTTGATTTCAGTATTTCTGACTCCAACTAGCCTGGGGCAAGTGTAGCTTGGTCTCAGGAAGCTGATGTAGAGAGGGTACACTTTCTCCCTGCAGTGACCCTTACTCTTACCTTATGGTTTTCTACCAATCCGCACCACTATATGAAGCACCCTCAAACCACTGCCCGCTAGGGTCCTATGATTACAGACCTCTTGGATGATGCTTTCCTTCTCCCCATCTCTAATGTCAGTCACATTGTCTTCCATATCCCCACTGTAATGACTTGACCTGTACAGCGGGGTCTGTAAGCTTTTTTTAAAAAAAAAAACATTTAGCTGTATTTCGATGTACTACCTTGGTACACTGGAAGGCCTGTTAGGGGCTTTCATTGCCACCCACATGGATTATTTCAATAAACTCTAAAAAAGGAATCTTTCCACCTCTGCTCTCCTCCCACTGCCCCTCCCCCTTCCATTCTTCACATCACCATCACACCAATCTTCCATGTACATGGATTTGTTCAAGCTTGTTGAAGAAACTCCTTCACTCAAGAATCTTCAATAGCTCCCTAATGACCACCAACTAAAATTCAAACTCCTCCGCAATCTGACCTGTCTTTTCAACTTTAATTGATAAGTGTTATACCATTCCGCAAAACCGGACAAGTCTCAGCCCTACAGATACACAAAATCCTTCTTCCCTTTGGCTAAAACCTAGGCCTAACCCTTATATATGGCAAAAGCTTAATAAATGTTGGTTGAATTGAATTAATTTTACCCTTGCTTTCACATCTGTATCACTGGGCAGGGTTGTGGTAGGACAGGTCTTTGACCTACCTTAAGGAACACAAATTTTGCCCACCCCTCTCACTGTCCCTTACAGCTTCCTCCTGGAGTCCTGCTACAGAATGCTCAAATGGCAGAGAGCCCTGGGGCTATGCCCACATCTATGTGTCCTTAAAACCAAGGATGGCCCCTGTAGATAAGTATCTCTGGATGGAAGATTATGGTCTCCTCCTCGGAGTAGACTGGAGGGGAGAAGAACTCAGCTTTCTATAATCTGCTCAAACTAGGTTCCACACCCCCAACTAAAAAAAAAAAACCTTTCCTTGGGACACACAGAATTATGAGAAGAAGCTAAAAACAAATTACTTCTCCCACCTACCAGCTTGGAGATCCCAATGCTGGCAGTTTCAGGGTAGAGACATTCTTCTGTCTAAGCAAGTAGTCTGGGAAACTTTCAGTCTGGTTTTCTAACCAAATGCTTTCCTACCCCAAACCCACCAGGAAATGGCAGAGAACAAGGTACCTTCCACCCCACCCCCACCCCCAATCTAACTTGTAACTGGTTGGAGCCACTGCAGGCGACCGACTCTGAAGAATCCTCCAGACCTCAAAGTATCTCTGGCTTTTATTCAATGTTTTTCACTCTAGGATTCAGAGACCCTACATAATCTTTATAGCCTGGAAAGTAATTATCTGATCTTGTCCCGTCTCTGGATAGGGCCCACCTAAACCAATCTATGGGGTGCCTAGGGGAAAAGAAGATAAGGCAGCCCCAGCTTTTGGGGGGAAACAGAATCTGAAAACTTCAAAATTCATTTCTTACCAGACCATTATGTAGGGGCAACTGGCTAAAGGAAGAGAATGACTTGCTTTTCTGAGCTTATTCTCTCTTTGAATCTAAAGAGGCTGAATTTTTGCTTCCCTGGCTTAGATGGTAAAATGTCACTTCCTACAGGAAGGAAGGGAGGGAGGGTGGAAAGGGGCCCTAGTCCAAGTCTGGGGGATATACAAGGCCTGTGGTTTCCTCACCCACCCTGGAATAAACCTCAGGCTTAAGTTCTCCAAAGCAGTGTCCAACCATGGCAGGCTGAGGAAGGCCTCCCCCTGTAGCTAATGAAGCATCAGCCTAAGGGAGACTGTGTATGTAAAGCACTGATTAAGTTAGCGGAGGGACCTCGGATCTAGCCCAGGCTCTCATTTTACCGATGAGGAAGCTAAGGTCCAGACAACTGTTGTGACTCTGGCTTGCTCCCCTAAATGGTACTTCCTCATCTGTAGTCCCCGGAGGCTGATGGTTTCCTGTGATAAAGATGACCCACAGACTATAGCAAAACAAAGTAAACTCCAGAAATGTCAAAGCTGTAAAAGCTTTGAGTCGGGCCCTGGAATGGACTTAAAAGCACTTTCTTTCATTCAACAAGCATTTATTAAGTTCCTACTGTCTACTGGCCAGGCACTGTGCTTGGTACTGGAGAGACTAAGACAAAAATGAAACAGCCCCTTCACTCAAGGGATTTACATTCTTTTAGCTTTGCTAAGTTTGGAAATGTTCATCGGAGTGGCTGAAAGGTGATGACAGCTAAAATCCCAGCTTCTCCAAGGTTTTCCCAAACCTCCTTAACGCTAATGCCTTTCTTCAGTGATCATTCCCAATTTATCCGGTATATATCCTGTTTGTACGAAGTTGTTTGTGTTTTGTCTCCCCCAGTAGACTGTGAACCCCTTGAGGGAAGAGATTGTCTTTTGCCTTTCTTTGTATCCCTGGTGCTTAGCAGAGCGCCCAGTAAACAGTAGGTGCTTAATAAATACTTGTCCGGGTAAAGTATAAAGACAGTCTAAGTCACCTCCTAAAAGGGACTCCAAAATGAAAACTTCCAGGAGCACCAGATCCCCAATCTAGAGATCACAGGTCAAAGAATAAATGCTTGTGGACTAAACTTGACTCCTCTGGCCATGTCATCTTACATGGAACAAACAGGGGTCAGGACGTCCACACAAGTAATCTGGGATTCCTAAAGTATTTAAATTTGGCACATCGTTCAGTAGAGAGGCATTCTGGCAGTACTAGATGGAGAGCTGACATCCAACTCAAGAAGGTCTGGGTTCAAGTCTTGCCTTAAACACACTGGCTGAGTGCCCTTGGCCAAGACGCCTCAACTCCCAGCACTCTCTCTAAGACCAGACACTGGGGAGCAGGTGCTGACCTGCATGGGGAGAGGGAGGTGCCTCTACCAAAGAAATCCCAGGTGCAGTCCCCTCTCCGTTTCCTGTAACACAAGGTAGGATGGGGATTTCGGGTAAATGTCTTGTTTTCCGGAGTCAGAGAGAGAGGATAGTAAATGAGTATTGTTCAATCTCTCTCCCCCAGCACAGTAAGTTCGGGAAGTGCTCAGGAAACATGTTTGCTAAGTCACACAGCCAGGGACTAAAACCAGCTCTCCCGACTCGCAAATGCAGAGTTTTCTTCCCCCGACACCAGCTGTCCTCCCTCCCTAGTTAGTGACAGGAGTGAAAGCAGAGGAAGGCCCTTCAGCCTCATCCGGAGGTTGGGTGGGCTGGGTGTGGGAGATCCTCTTGCCTACTTCTGCTCTCTCCCTCATCCCCAAATTCCACTGGGCCCCACCCCCAACCAGTGTGATGGATGAGGAAACTCCCTGGCTTGCCTTTCCTCCCCCCCACCCCACCCCTAATCCCAGGCCCCAGCTGAAAACCAGAGCCAACCCCCAAGGCCTCAAACTACCCCTCTCTCCCTGGCAGGGGCGCCTTTCTCTTGGACACCCAAGCAGGCCCATGTATGATGCTGGCACACTTGAGCCCATGCACAGCCAGATCCAGGAGTAGAAAGTTGCCCTCCACTGCCCCAGAAGCTGGGTTTGTCTTCCCCTACCCGCCCTGCTCTCCTGGGACAGCCCCAGAGAGGCAGAATTGGGGGGGGGGGAGTGGGAGGGATGTGGAAGATCTGATTAGGGATCAAGTGTTGTTTTACATAACACAGAGCCCGGTTGGGGTGAGGCCAGGCCAGGCTGAGCTCTGGGCGGGGTCAGAGAAATAAAGGGGAAACTGTACATAGAAATTCATTCATTGGTAAACAGTTACTGAGCTCTGAGCAGGTAAAATGCGATTTCTACATACTCTGGGACAATCATAGCTACCTCTCCCCTACCTCCAAGGAGGATGACTAGAAAGATAACCCCCATAGTCCTAGCTGGGGAGTAGGAAAGGGGAGGGGACCCTGGTATGGCTCAGTCATAAAGTGATCTCTTCCCTACCCCAATGGCCACCGTATTCTCCCCATTCAAGTAAATAAACAAATTAGATTGACTGAAAAATCCAAGAATAATAAGAACACACCTTTGGTTCACACCTTCACTCTGCCAGGTAATATGCTATGACTGTGGGGACGTCATTTTCCTTCTCTTGGCCTCAGTTTCCTCATCCTTTAAATGGGGGAGAAGGGGCGGAACAGGCATGGAAGGATAGGATGATACGTAAGGTTGCTTCCAGTTCTAAATGCTATGATCCCCTGACTATTATTATATAAAAGACACCGTGCTAGGCACCAGGAGACAAAGCCGTTTTTTGAGAGGGAGCCTGCTCTCAAGCGTACAATAGAGTAGGAAGCATATGTACACAAATAAAGATATTAAGCCCAAAGGCAAATCGTCAGAAGAGAGATTTCATTTTAGCGGGAGGGAAGAGTCAAGGAAGGGATCATAGAGGACATAGCCCCTGAGTTTAGCCCCTCACAAAGGCCTCTCTGGGGCTGGCATGGAGATACAGGAAACAAACTACATCATAGGCCTCTCCTCCAAGCTGTCTTCTGACCTGGTAGAAATCAACACAGGCCAAGCCAAGACCTGAGAGAGGGGAAAAACCTGAGGCCTCAGAATGACCCATGGAGCTTCCTCCTGGCTAAAAGGAATGAGAAAATATGCCCTACAGGTTATTGCCAGGGAGATTTTATAGGCTGAAAAGGAGGCCAGTTAGCCACCCCCCCCAAAAAAACCCAAGAGCCACACACTAAATGCCCCCACCCTACAAAAACCCTGGCTACAGCCCAGAGCCCAGGCAGTGCTCCAATTCCTGCCAGTGTCTACAAAGAGGAAACCATAAGCATGTGGATCACTCAGTACTCTGGGGGATGGGGGGATGGGGGCACATTTCTGATCCTACATCTTCTACTAAGGTTTGGAAATACACTCCTATACATATTTGGTGTGAACCTGGGATTTCATCAATGGCAGGAGATAGTGTGGACCTTCCCTCCAGCGATGTAGATCTGCCACTCATCTCTAACTTTATAACCTTAAGAGATGTGGGGAGGATGATGCTGAGAAGTTCAGCTACTTGCATGGGTCAGAGGCAGGACTTGACCCCAGGTCCTACTGACTTCGAGATGAGCTCTCTATCCCCTATGACACACAGGCTCTCTATAATTCTAAATATCTTCAAATAAAGTGCCAGAGTACCAGGTCATAGGATCATAGATTTCGAAGAGGTTTAGGGACCTTGGAGGTCCAAACTCTTCATTTTACAGATAAGGAAACAGAGGCCCAGAGATGTCAAGTGACTTGCTTAAGATCACACAGCTATTAAGATGGGATGTGAATTGGGGTCTTCCTGATTCTAAAAGCCAGAGGCCAATCCACTACAGCATACTCTCTCTCCAGGTCTAAGAATCTGGTTCAAGGCCAGAAGATAGCCCAAAGAAATTATCATAGCTGAGGGACAGCTGAGAAGGATGTCTCTGAAGAGATGTGGCAGGTAAGCAGACCAGAGGGTCAGTGATGCTATGGGATCCTCCCTGAGAGGGTCAATAATGGGCCATTTAACAATACCCAAGATGGCTTGTCAAGAGATAATCTTTGTCCAGTGATGCCCTTAGTAGAGTGCCATGCCTTGGTTGTCTGATAGCTCTTAGGAGACTCCTGTGTAAGTATATCTCCAAGTTTCAGGGCCAGGGGAAGAAAGAAAGTCCCCACCCCTTGATGTAACAACTTCAGGCGGTAAAGGGAAAGGCTCTGAAGACAGTGTTTAGAAAAAGGGAAAGTGGGTCCTGAGAGCCCTTTGAAGCTCCTCCCAGGATAGATGGCCCAACAGCCCCCAGCAGGAACTGGCCAGATGGAAGAACTTAACCCTTGAATCAGAGGCCATGTTGATTCCCAAAGGACCACCACCCCCCCAACACACACACTCCAGCAGATATTTCCCACACCCCCTCAGAGGAGGGGTGAGACAAAGCGACATAAACATGGGAAAGGGGGGCCTGAAAGAGGGGAATAGTCTGGGTAATCAGTCCCACAGACTCTTCCTCATCCAGCCCGATGCCTGAGGAGAGTGGGGAATGGGCAGAGGGAGGTTGACTGGGGTGGAAGCAGTGAGCTGGGGGAACCCCAAATCCAGGTTAAGTTCTCTCCCTCAGGGCTGTCCTGGAATAACAGAAATAAAGACAGAACAAGTAGGTAGGATCCTTTCTATTAAGTCAGGGCTGGTCCAGAGTGATCTTGTCCCAGAGATTGAGCTTTCTAGGTGCTTGCCCTCTACACCTCTACTATCAGGACTGGTCTTCAGGGGCTGGCCTCGGAGGAGGGCAGAGAAACAAAGAGGTGTCCTCCAAGTACCCTTGAAGAAAGGGGAGGAAGCACTGAGTACAGTGAGAGCAGAAGCCAGGCTAGCCCTAGGGATCAACCTGGAGGAGCAGAAGAGCCCCATGGTTTTTGCGTTTTTTAGGGAAGGAAGGGGAGAAGTGGAGATGTTGATGGCAGATGACCCACCTTCCTGATCCTGGTCTTTGGGGTGAGGCGGGGGACAAGTGGCACAATCACTTACAAGGTATCCCACCTCTTTCCTATCCAGGTGAGTTGTGCTTCGAAGGAAGCCAGGGGGGTGATCCAGAAGCTGCAAACCAGAGAAGGGTTGCCTAAGGGCATTCACAGGCAGATTGGATATAGACGAGGCTCTGTTCCGAGCCACCTCCCTCGGCTCTTACCACTCTCCCACAGACCTTGCCTCAGCCCTGGCAAGGGCCCCATACAGACCCTAAAGAAACAAGGGTTTGCCTTAAGGAGAGAGCCGGGGCAGATGAAAAGGATCGGAGAGTCTGTGACCACCCGGAGGCCGTGCCAAGCTAGGAGATGCGGAGGCTGGCCCTGGCCGGGGGGATGCTGGGGTCCAGGCTGGGCTTCCTGACCCGAGCCAGGTGGCCCCCGACCTGAGCAGCACCCTTTAGGGAACGCCTCCCCTACGGCCTGCGAAGGGTGGCAATGGGCCAAGCCCGAGATCGCTCCAGGCCCCCTACCCGGCCAAATCTTCGTGTGCCCCGGGAAAGAAACGATCCCTTCTGCCTTGTCCCGGGTGCCAGCGGAGAAGAGGGTGCGGAGCGGAGATAGGGTCCCCCCGCGTAGTTTGGCCCCCACCCCCTGTCCGGGGCAGGGGCTGCGGGACCCCAGAGGCGTGCGCCGTGCGCGCAGCGGCAGGGTGCCCGGGCAGAGCCGGGGCAGCGGTGCCAGGCAAGGAGGGCCGCCCCGGCGGGCGGGCACGGCCGGGCGGCAGGTGGGCGCCTGCCTCTTCCCTTACCTTTCTGGCCGCTGAGCGCCGCGTACCAGGAGAGCGAGAGGAAGGCGCACAGGCAGCCGAGCAGCAGCGTCAGGAAGGTGCCATGGCGGAGCCTCATCTCCCCCGGCTCGGGCTCCTCGGCGGCGGCGGCGGCGGCGGCGGCGGCGGCGGGAGGAGGCGAGGCCGCATGTCCCGGGCCCGGAGCGGAGGAGGACGACGACGAGGAGGACGAGGCGGGCGGCGTTTCTCTGGGCCGGGGGCCGGGGCCCGGGGCGCGCGCGGCGGCGGCGGCGGCAGCGGCGGAGGGCGGGTGGAGGCTGCAGCTGGCCCCGGGCCGGGCGCCGCCGCTGGGGCGGGGGCTGGAGGGGAGGGCGGGGAAGCACCGCTGGCTCGAGCCCGCGCGCGCGCCTCCCTCCGAGCCCGGGGAGGGAGGGAGAGAGGGGGGAGGGGGACGAGGGGGGGGCCGCGGGGCCGGGGCCGCCTCCGGCCCTGCCGAGCCAACGCCAGTGTGGGAGCTCGGGACCTGGGGCTGGGGCCGCGGCCGGGGCGGTGGGCCCAGGGGCGGGCATGGCAGGCACTTAAAGGGACCGTGCTCCCCGCCCCGGAGGTGGGGTCTGTCAAGCCCCGAGCTGGGCAGAGGGAACGGGTAGCCCGGGCTCGGGAGAGCCTGGAACATGGCTCCACCTGGGAGGCTGGCAGAACCCCTCCCCTGCTCCTTGTTACAGTATCCTCCGATGGTGAAAAGGCTGCAGATGCCGAACCTGAGGACAGGCAACGGTCTAGGTCTAGGGAGCTACATACCAAGACCCAGCCAACACTTCCCTTCGAGGCGATGAAAAATAAATTATTAGGGAGACAAGACTTAGACCTTGCTTCCATAGTGCTCACAGATTTCGGGGGTGGGGGACGGTGAGATTTAGGCAAAGATAAATATAACAGAGCTGAACATGATAGGTGCATATACCAAAAGTACTTCGGAGGCTCTAAAATGGGACAAGTAGCTTCCAACAGGAAGGTAGATGAGTGCTACTACGTGAATTGGGCCTTGAAGAGCACATAAGAGTTCCATTAGGATCAGAGGGTCAAGAGCTTAGAGCTAGGAGGTACCTCTAAGGAAGTCACCTAAATCTAACCTCCTTTTTGTTTTGTGGGTTTTTTTTTAAAAGCAGATGAGAAACTGAAGCCCATAGAAGGGAAAAGACTTACCCATGGTCTCCCAGGTCAGAAGCATGAGAGTCAAAAGTCCTTTGACTCCAGATCGAGCATTCTTCTGTCAACAATGCTGCCTCTGAGGGGGCATTGCGGGGACAGGGGACAAACAGCCTGGGCAAAGGCACAAAGAGCAGAGGTACTAGGAAGCTGCTGAAGAATTCTCAGCCGAGACAAAATTGGAGCCAGAATAACATTCATAACAACAGCTGACATTTTAGAGCACACAAAGCCACATTTGGGAATAACAATGATACAGGCCCTGAGCAAGAAGGATCAGAACAAGCGTCGTTATGATCCTCATTTTAGAGATGGGGAAATCGAGCCTCAACATAAATATCAGAGAAAGATTTCAACCCAGTTTCGCCTTGCTCAAGTTCTAGCCCTCTCCAGAAAACCTTTGATGTCACTTACTTAGTCTTTATTAGGAAGAATACATGGACACTGGGGTGACAAAGGATGGAACGGACAGGGAGATCTGCTGGGAAGCTGTTACGGTTGTCCAAGTAAGAGGTGATCGGAGCCAGAATGGGGATGATAGCAGTGTGGATTGCAAGGAGGGGGCGTAGGTGAAGTCAACGGTGCATCTATAGAAACCACAGAATTTGCATCTGTTAAATGAATAGTGTGAAAGACATGTCAAATTTTAGGCTCAGGTGACTGGTAGGATGGTTGTACCATCAACAGAAATAGGGAATTTTGGAGGAAGAGCAGGTTTGGAGTGGGGAAGAGAAAGTTCCACATTGGACAGAGTAAGTTTGAGATGCCAACAGGAAACCCATGTAGCTAGTACAGGGTGTTCCTAAAGTCTGCAAAAATGCATATTTTCAAGAAATGAATGAAATTTTCAACATTTTATTTAATTGGAATATTAACAAATAACATCTTCAATATGATTTCCATCATTTGTGATGCAAAGGTTCATGCACTTTGCAAGATTCACATGAACTTGATGCAGTAACTCCACATTGCCGTCAATTTTAGCACATTCACTCTTTATGCGTTCAATCAAGTGTGTTGCACCTGTGATTTTCACTGAGTACATCTCCTTTAGCATACCCCAGAAAAAAGTCAAGAGGGCTAAGGTCTGTTAATATTCCAAATATTTCAAAATATGCATTTTTGCCCATGTGTCCAGACTTTAGGGACACTCTGTAGTACTTGAAGATGGAGAGGAAAGATTAGTGAGTGTCCTAAGCCTTGTTCCAGCTGCCCTTCCTCTCTCTCCCTTCCCCCATTCTAGTACTGGAATCATATTCAAATTAAGACAGCTATTGCTGAGGAAAAGGGCATGTGGGCCTACTTCCCACTCACCATCCCTACAACCTTCCAAACCAAAGTACTTCTTCCTAGTCACCACTGCCCTTCGTGTGTTGTCTCCCCCTTGAGGACAGTAACTGTCTCCGCTTTCCTATTTGTACCCCTAGAGCTGAGCACAGTGCTTGGCCCATACTAAGCATATAGGTCATCAATGCTTTTTCATTCATTTATTGGTTTACTCAGGTCAGAATAGGTAATATTAACAAAAGAGAAAGTGTTTAAAGATAAAAGTCAGTCCTTGGTCAGAACCTTGGGAACCCTTGATACTTAAAAGGACAGGAGCCAATAAAGAATGCCAAGGAACAGTCAGAAAGTTGTGGTTCTGAAAGGACTCTGTATTTGGAATCAAAGACTTCAGTTTGAATCTCAGCTCTGCCACTTACTAACTGTGTAAATTTGGGCACAAATTCACACGTCCTCCTTGGGCCTCAGTTTCCTCATCTGTAAAATGAGAGGACTGGACTACAATAATGAACTAGGGTTCATTTTAGCTGTAGATCCCCAGTAATTGATTGAGAGCTCCCTGAAGACAGGGACTATCTTTTGCCTCTTTCTATCTCCCCAGCACTTTAACATAGTGCCCAGCACAGAGTAGGTGCTTGTTGTTGTCCAGTCGTGTCTGACCCTTCATGACCCCGTGGACCATAGCACACTAGGCTTTTCTGTCTTCCACTATCTAAGTCTGTCCAAGCTCATGTTCGTGGCTTCCATGACACCATTTATCCGTCTCATCCTCCGCTGGCCCCTTTTCTTTTTGCCTCCAATCTTTCTCAATATCAGGGTCTTTCCCAGCGAGTCCCTCTTCTGTGGCCAAAGTCTCTAAACTTCAGTCCCAGTATTTGACCTTCCAGTGAATGGCATGAATTAATTTCTGTAAGTATTGATTCATTTGATTGCCTTGCTATCCAAGGGACTCTCAAAAGTTTCGTCCAGTACCACAATTCGAAAGCATCAATTCTCAGCGCTCAGTTTTCCTCATAATCCAACTCTCACAGCCGTACCTTGCTACCGGAAAAAACATCACTTTGGCTATTGGGACCTTTGTCAGCAAGGTGATACCTCTGCTTTTTAGTATGCTGTCCAGATTTGCCATAGCTTTCCTTCCAAGGAGCAAGCGTCTTAATTTCATGACTACAGTCACTGTCTGCAATGATCTTTGAGCCCAAGAGTATAAAATCTGACACTGCTTCCATTTCTTCTCTCTCTGTCTGCCGGGAAGTGAAGGGACCAGCTGCCAAGATGTTGATTTTTTTTTTTTGATGTTAAGCTCCAAGCCAGCTTTTATGCTCTCCTCTTTCACCCTCATCCTTTGGTGAGGTTGACTGACGATCTTATCATCCTAGTTAGGAGGAGAATGAAGATAGGAGGGCTTAAGGAAAGAAAAGAGAAGAAAGTTAAGGTGGTCAAGGTAATTACATACTATAGGAAGGCTGAGGGAGGACATCTGAGGAAAAAAAACCTTTAGAGAGAAGCAGAATATAATATAGTGAAGAGAGAGAGCCAGGAAGAACTGGGTTCAAGTTGGCTGTGTAACCCTGGACAAGTCACTTATCTTCTCAATGCCCCAGGTAACACTTTAACGCTGTAAGTTGCGGAGTAATTGCCAAACTACATTAGTAGTTATTACTGCTATATTATCATTAGCAGGCTGTTCCCTATAGTAATAAAATCACAGGTCAGGATTTATTTTAAAGACCAATTAGATTACGCAATTCCAAGGTCATTATTGATCTTGGAACTCTTTGAGAAAGCCTCCATTGTCAAAATCTGATGCCCCCACTTCCTCACCTCTCCCTTTTGAAGCCCCCCCCCCAATTTGTCTTCCTATCTGATCATCCACCGCCCTCTCCAAAGTTACTAATGATCTCTTATTTGACAAATGTCATAATGGCCTTTTCTCAGTCCTCATCCTCTGAAACATCTGGCACTGTTGCTCTCCTCCTGAAGATTCAGGAGTATTCCTGTACTCAGGTTTGTATTTAGGATTTCTTAACACTGCTATCCCTTCATCTCCTCTATCCTAAGAGGCTACACATCTCAGTCCCTTTTGCTGGTTCTTCATCCATGTGATGCCCACTAACTTTGGGTGTCAACCCAGGCTCTGTGCTGAGCCCAATTCTCTTTTCCCTCCATACTCTCTCATCAGCTCCCATCAATCCACTTATGTTCTTTATACAGAGGATTCCCAGATCTAGCCATCCACCTCAAGTTTTGTTTCTAAGGTACACATTTGCACATTTTGAAGTGTACTTCCCTTGTGCCTCTCAGATTCAACATGTCCAAAATAGAACTCATTATCTTTCTCTGACCTTCCCACCCCTGTGCCCCCCACTCAACTCCTACCCTCTCTTCTCAACTTCCCTGATACCGTTAAAAATACCACCATCCTCCCACCCACTCAGTCCCACGACCTCAATATCATCCTGGACTCCTCACTCTTATTCACTCCACATATCCCATCTCATTTCTACCTTCACAACAGCTCTCTTCTAGGTTTCCTTCTCTCCATTCACATAACTACAATATTAGTTTAGTTTCTCATCATGTCTCACTTAGACTACTGCGGTAGACTGCTAATTACTCTCCCTTCCTCAAGGCTCTCCTCAGTCCAATCCACCCTATACTCAGTCACCAAGCTGAATTTTCTAAAGCACATATAAGAAATGATAAGGGTGATACAGGAATTGATGAAAAGTGAAGTGATCAACCAGGAGACCATTGTATGCACTATCAGCAATATTGTAACAATGGGAATGTAACTGGGAAAGACTTAGCTATTCTGAGCAATACAGTGACCCATAGAGATTCCAAAGGACTCATGATGAAACATACTATCCACCTCCAGAGAGAGAACTGATGAACAATGAGTGTAGATAGATGCATAATTTTTTTTGTTTTCTTTATTTTTTGGAGGAGTTTTTGTTTTTCAACATGGTCAATATGGAAATGTTTTACATTACTTCAGATGTATAATTGATATATTACTTGCCTTCTTGATGGGTGTTGGAAGGGCTGGAGGGAGAGAGAATTTGGAACTCGAAATCTTTTTTAAGAAATGAATGTTAAAAATTAAAAAATGATAAATTTTTTAGAAAATTTTCTAAAGATGTCACACACAGAGTCAATAAATTCCAGTGGTTCCTATCGCCTTCAGGACCAAATGTAAATTACTGTTTGGCATTTAAAACTCTTCTTAACCTGGGCCTTTCCTACCTTTCTAGTCGCACACTTTATTCTCTCCTATATATGGTATAATCCAGCTACAGGGACCTACTTGGTATCTCTTAAATAAGATTTTCATCTCTTGACTCCCTCCCTGTCCGGTGCCCATGCGTGGAATGCTCTTCTCTCACCTCCACCTCGTTATTCCTCTGGATTCCTTCAAGACTCTGCTCAAATCCTCCTTTTTACAGGAGGCTTTTCCCAGTTCCCTACCCCTACACATATTTCCACCACTAGCACTATCCCCTCCAATTACTTTGCCTCTATTCTGCATATATTTTGAATGCACCACATTATTTGCATGTCATTTCTCCATTAGAATATAAGCTTCTTGAGAACAGTGACTGTTTTCTTCTTTCTTTTTATCCACAGTGTTTAGTATAGTGCCTGCCATAAAATAAGGGCTTAATAAATGTTGACTGACTGACTGATCTTGGAGAGAGAAAACTGTAGCAAACATTTAGAACTGGGGTGGGGAACCCTGATTTAATTTGTTTAAAATAATTTTAATTTTTAATTACTCTGTACTTGCTATAGCTTCTTCATTTTACCCATTAGAAAACAAAAACAAAAACCTTCCCTTGCATATTTAAGTAAAACAAATCCACACATCAGTCAGAAATATTTATCTCATTCTGAAACTCACATCCATCACATCTCTGTCAGGAAGCTGGTAATTTACTTGGTCATTGGTCCTCTAGCATCTTGATTGGTTATTACATTGATCAGTGTTCCTAAGTGTTTCAAAGTTGTTTTTCTTTACACTGTTGTATTCACTATATAAACTGTCCTCCTGCTTCTGCTAAATTTTTTCTGCATCAATTCATATAAGCCTCCTCATATTTCTCTGAATCTATCCCTTTGATTATCTCTTATACTATGAAAGTATTCCATTTCACTCATATGCCGTAATTTGTTCAGCCAGTCCCCTAATTAATCGGCATCCTCTTATTTTCCAGTTCTTTGCTACCACAAAAAATTCTGTTATAATGTTATATGTATATGTAATTTTCTTTTATCTTTGATCTTTTGGTGATACATGCCTAGTAGTTGAATCTCTGATTCATAAAGGTCCCACTTGTTTTACAGATGAGAAAACTGAGACCAGGGAATGGTGACTGATTTGCTAGTGGTTACTAGGGTAGCAACCACCAATTTGGTGTCAATCCAAGAAGAGTAGCATAGTAGGGAGGGAAGCCTGATTGGGTAGAGGGAAGGCAGAGTTGAGGAGGACACAGAGAGTGAGGAAGTGGGAGCTGAGTAGTGAAAGGGACAAGAGATAGGAAGCTCTTTGAAGCCCCTTAAGATGCTACATAATTATCAGCAATTTGAGCTTATCGCAGTGGGCAAGGTCAAGGGAAGATTTTTTTAATCAAGGGGAAGCCTCAACATGTTTGTAGACAGAGGGGATGGAACTAGTAAAAAGAAGAGGTTGAGGATGTGAGAAAGAAAGGAAATTACAAATAAAGGCCCTAGAGAAACCCTAAGGCCAGAATGAGCAGCGGGAACTCCCATCTTATGGCTTTTACTTATCAATAAAATAGGAGGGGAAATCCTCTGCTGCGATCCTGCCATCTCAGAATCACAGAATGTTTTGAGTTGGGAGGGATCTCGGCAGCTGTCTAGTTCAACCTACGTATGAAACAAATCCTAACTATAAAATGTCCAAGTGATCATCTATTCTTGAAGGGCTCTAATGAGGGGCATTGATCTCCTTCCCTGTGACATTTATCTTATCTGCAAAGTGGGAAGGGAGATTAGGAATCCTTTCCAGGGGTAGGGAACCTGTGATCTGGAGGCCACTTGTGGCCCTCTGTATCCTCAAGTATAGCCCTTTAACTGGACTCAGTCAAAAGGCCACACTTGAGAACCTAAAAGGCCACACGTGGGCTCGAAGCTGCAGGTTCCTCACCCCTGTTTTAAACCATGCCCAACAAGTGGTCATCCAACTGTCCCTTGTGAAAGCAGTCCATTACACTTTTGAATCGTTGAATTGTTAGGAAGTTTTTCCATCTGCCTCTCTGTAATTTTTACCCCTGATTCCTAGGTCTGCCCTCCAAGTCCAAGAAGAACCACAAGACAGCATTTCAAATAACTGTACAGTGGATGTGTATCCTCAACAAAAAATAAAATAAAACAAACAAAACCCCAACACATTATTTTCTCCATGTTAAATTCCCCATTCCTTTCCACCTATCCTTCTATAGTATGGTCTCCAGACATCTGGAACACTCTACTGTCTGCATTCTCCACCTTGTCATTGTACTTCCTAAAATGTGGTCCCAGACCTGAATACAACCCACCAGATGTGGTCTGACCCCATCTATACAGTATACCTATCACTTCTCATAGTTTTGACACTGCCCCTCTTAATGAATAAGGTCATGTTCACTCTTGGTTGTTATTAAGCATTCTCAGTGCAGATCAAGCTGATAGTCCACCAAGACCTCCAGATTTCATTCACACAAAATGATATCTAACTATACCTTTCCCATCAAAGCTGATTTTTTTGATACAAGTGTAAGATATTTATATTTATCTCTATCATACTCTTATCTTCTCAGATTTGGCCCATTGTTATAGTTTTTCCCCTAGATTGTCCTTTTTGTATATTATTTTTATATGTTATATAGATATTAAATATTTATTATTGCTATCATTTGTTTTACATTACTGAATTTCCCAATATATCTGTTCGTCACTGCCCAAAGAGCCATCCTCTACAACAAAAAAATTTTTTAAAAAAGAAAGAAAAATATAAAGTGAACAAATACAACTATATACAAAGATAAGTACAAGGTAGTTTGGGAGAAAGGATGCCAGCAATGGGAAGGATCTGGAAAGGCTTTCATGCAGAAGATGGTACTTGAGATATATCTTTAAAGGAGAGAGGGATTCTGTGAGTCCGAGGTAAGCAGGAATGGAGAATGGAGAGAGAAGAATTCCGTGTGAGGAACAGAGAGACCAATTTGGCTGGAATTGCAGGAGTGGAAGTAATATCCCCCTTCTAGTAATTAAACTAGAAAGATATGTTGGGGTCACATTGTAGAGTATTTTAAAAGCTAAACAGATAAGTTCCTATTTTATCCTAGAGGGGTATTAGCTACAATTCCCAGTTTCTTTTGTCACCTACGCCTTCATTCAAGTCACTGATTAAAAAGCTGAACAAGAAGAGAACTCTGGAGAATTCCACTAGAGATCTCCCTCCATGTTGACATCAGACCATTAATGACTACTCTTTGGGTCTAGTCATTTAACCAGTTCCAAATGACCTGCCTGTATTATCGGCTAGCCCACAACACTTCATGTTGTCCACAAAGCCAGCATAAGAGACTTTGCCATGTACCTTGTCCCCTCCCTGATTGATTGATTTTTTTTTTTTTGAGTAGGTAAAAGAAGCCACTTTTGGCTTCATTTCTTACCTAGCCTTAATCACCGAATGGGTGTGGCCTCAGACAAACTGAGACGTGGGAAAGGCCTTAGCTTAAAAAGACCGAGGTCTCTCACTACATCTAGGGCTGTCTCCAGTGGTCCTGATCTATATGTTGCCACTGGGTCCACATGGCTCTCCAGAGGAAGGAGTAAGGCTGGTGATGTTGGGAAGCCCTGTCTCACTTAAGTCTAATTCGCCTGCGAGTCATTACTTTCCAGAAGTCACTGGTCTTCTTTGAGAAGGAAGGACAAACCACCACCACAACAACAATCTGCTGAAATCTAGGCAAACACTGTTTAGAGAAGTACCTTGATTTGCCAGTCTGTTAACCCTGTGAAAAAGGGAAATAAAACTGGTCTGATATGACCTGTTCTTGATGAAACCATGCTAGCTCTCAGTGATCACTGTCTTCCCTTCTCACTAACCATCCCATTTATAGAATATTCTAGATTTAGGAAAGGAATCAGAATCAATATCACCGCCCTGTAGTTCAAAGATTCTGCTAACTGTCTTCACTGTTTTTGAAAAACTGGATCCTCTAGAGCATCTAGGCGGTACAGCTGATAATACACCGGCCCTAGAATCAGAAGGACCTGAGTTCAAATGTGGCCTCAGACACTTACTAGCTGTGTGACCCTGTGCAAGTCACTTAATCCCAATTGCCTCCAACAGGAAAAATCAGATCCTCTAAAAATGTATGATTATCACAACTGTATATAAAAACCAAATGGCAACAAAATTCAGACAAAAATGTGGACAAGATTGGTATTAACTTATAAAGCATACTGTCCTATCTTTTGACAAGCAAACAGCTAATGTACAAGGTCATGTGTATTCTTAGTTGCAATCTCTCTTTTAGTTTTACGTAAGTGTGGCATTATGCATTGTAGAGTATTTGATTTTAAATACATTAAATATATGGAATATGCCAAAATAAAATTTATCTCTGAAAATTAAAAAAAAAATAGCAAAGAAAATTGAGACTTTCGCGTTTCTCCAATCCTGTAATTCCTGTCCCATTTTCCACAGTCTTTCAAACATCATTAACATTGGCTCAGCAGTCACAGCTGCTTCCAGGCTGTGCCATGGGAGGTAATTCATCCAGGCCTAGTGACTTGAACTCATCCCCAGAGAGCCGAGACAAGTGTTCTTTTGGTAGAGGGAAGAATACTGAACAGTGGAAAGAATAAAGACTTTGGGTTTAGATGAACTGTGTTCAGTTCCTGCCTCTGACCATGAGCAAATCATGTATTCTCCCTGAGCTCACTCAGTTTCCTCATTTGTAAAACGAAAGAGTTGGATTCGAGGGTCTCCAGGGTCCCTGATAGCTCTAAATCAGTGATCTCATCTCCCTACTTATCTTGGGTTTTGACCTCTTATGTAAGCCTGCTTTTGTTCTATCCACTTAAGTCTTTCCCAGATGCCTCCAGGAGCTTAAAGATGACCCAATAGCTGAAAGGTCAGTGGGAGCTGAGAGCATGCTCTAGAAGCACCCGTCAGGATGCAAAGACTTTCAGTAAGGGCCAGAAGCTGTCATTCAAGGATCAGTTTAGCTAAGTCTGGAGAGGCCGGTATAAGTAACCACCCAAGTGATTTCATTTTTTTTTTTCCTCAACGACTCATGAAGAGCTGTCTCCTGAGATTTAGAGGAGATGTGACTGTTCTAAAGGAGAGAATGTCAAGTCATCAATCTTTCAAAGTGTCAAAATGAAGAGGTGAGGTCATCCAATGGATCTGAGGGGAGATGGGTGGATCAAAAGATAGCAAGATCATCACCATCATCATCATCATCTGATAAATTGTGTCATGTGATAATATAATAATTATAGTAACCAGCATTTATACAGCACTTTAAAGTTTGCAAAGCACTTTACATATGTTCTCTCATTTGATCCTCATGCCAACTGTGTGAGATAGGAGCGATTATTATCATTCCCATTTTACAAAGGAGGAAACTAAGTCACAAGAGTTTAAGTGATTTTTCCAGGATCACATAACTAGTATCTGAGGCAGGATTTGAACTCAGGTCTATCCTGATCACAAGTCAGACACTATTCATATCATACCTAGCTCCTCAATGGCAGGGACTGTTCCTTTTTTTAATCTTTGTATCTCTAGTTCCTGGCACATAATAGCTACTTAATAAATCCTTACTGAATTGGTAAATGAACAAATCACTAAAAGGAGAGAGGAAAAAGTTTAGAACAAGACTTGGCAAAATCAAAATTAAGCAACAATAAAGCAAAAAACATCATACTGTGAGACATCAGTAAGAAGCAACCGGCTTCTTCTATGATAAAAACCTCCCTAAGCAGGTAAAATACTGACCGGTTGGCAATAATATTTGGGTATAGGAACTGTGGGAAATGAGAGAGACACCAAGGGATGAATAAAAGGATTTGGAGCAATCGTGCAGGGCTCAGCTGGGTTTAGAGGGAATGGATTTGCAGCAGACTTAAGCAGCTAGTGGGGTTTTGTAACTTTTTCCCCAGCCCAGCTGGACTGCCCAGCTGAGAAATCAGACCATCAAAGTGACCCAGGGTTACAGGGCTGGGCACCGGAGAGGATAATGAGAAATATATTGGAAAATAAATACTGCTTCAAGAAACAAAAGAGCCCAGCTCAGTCACTTCCCTTTTATATATCAGGAAATGTTTCTTTAAAGGTCAGTTCCCTCCCTTCTTGGCTGCAGTGGGAGACTGGGTGTAGATATTTCATACACTGTTAGGCATGGTGGATGTGTTGGTTGGGTTTGCTAGAGTTCTTTTTTCTCTTTTAATCTATATTATAAGAGATGACCAGCTGGAGGGGGAGGGAGAGAAGAATATATTCAGAAGTGAAGGTGTTCATCGTTTACCTCCTGACAAAGTGGTGATGAACCTACAATTCAGAGAGAGTTTACATTTTTCTTCCAACATGACTTATGTGAAAATTTGTTGGGCCCAACTACATAACCACGTATTGGAGGCTTCATTTGGGATGGGGATGGGGATGGGGGGGGCTAGTGTTACATGTTATCCATGTGAGGGGAAGGAAATAGGAGGAACAGATTAGTTTTTTAAATGCTTGGTAATTTGAAATTTTTTTAAATAAAAGAAATTAAAGCAATATATAAACAAAAGATATTAAAAAGATTAGAAAAAGAAAAGAGAATGCGTGGAAATAGTAGCCATCAAATGGCTTCATGAAAAATAAATTGACTCTATCTTAAGAGACAGGAAATGACTGTTTACTGACATGGAGTCATTTCCAAATCAGCTGTCTCTGTGTGCAGTTAGATCATCGAATGTTTGGAGCAAAGGTCAAAATCAATAACAATTTAGAAGAAGGGATAAAAATGAGGGAATGACTCTGCATGCAATTACAGCTGCTCCGACGAGATCTGTGCAAACAAGCTATCGATTGCAAAAACAGGAAATAGACAAAAGTAGTGGCACTAAAGATGAAGATCACAAGTTTAATTGGTATAAAACATTCACAGCAAGGAGGCCAAAAGAGCCTAGAAACCACCTCAGCCAGTAAATGCTTGAACATTTTACCGAATGGAGAGATGTGGCAGCCAAGGGGAGTGCCGACTCATTTGTAAATGCATAAATGCACAAAAGAATACAAACTTATTTGTAAAATATCATGGAGGGGTAGGACCGAAGAATAGAAGCAGAATCAATTCACAAAATAGTGAGAAACAATGGAGGGGAAGATAAGTCTATACAGACTTTGGCAGTCTACCTGGCTATGCTAGATCATTCCGAGAATATCTGTCAATAAAACGGAAGTCAGTGAATCAATAAATGGTTGCTACGTGCCTACTGTGTAGGCACTGTGCTAAGCACTGGAGATTCAAAGAAAGGTAAAAGACAGTCTCTTTTCTCAAGTTATCTCACAATTTAATGGAGAGACAACAGAGGAAGGGAAGGTGAGAGATAAGGAGGTATTGAGGATGACACCTAGGTTATAAGCCCAGGTAACTGGGAGGAGTTACTCAGCAGTAATAGGGAAGTTAGGAAGACAAGAGGATTTGAGGGGAAAGATCATTTCAATTTTGAACGTGTTGAATTTGAGATCTCTATGGGACATATGGTTCAAGATGTCCATCCAGTCGGCAGTTAGAAATGCTAGACTAGAGGTCAGGAGAGAGGTTAAGTCTGGACAAGCAAATCTAAGAGCATCGACAGGGTATTCCTAAAGTCTGGACATATAGGAAAAAACGCATATTTTCAAGAAATGAAATGAATGAAATTTTTATTTAATTGGAATATTAACAAATAACATCTTCAATATGATTTCCATCATTTGTGATGCAAAGGTTGATGTGCTTTGCAAGATTCACATGAACTCGATGCAATAACTCCACATTTCCTATGTGTACAGACTTTAGGAACACCCTGTACATAGAAATGATAACTGAAATCAATGCAGCTGATGAGATCATCAAAGTGAAATAGTATAGAGGGAAAAGAGAAAAGGGTTTAAGACAGAGCCTATTCATGAACATTACCTGGATGAGGATCCAGCAAAGAAGACCGAAGAGCAGTCAGATAGATAAGACAAGAACCAGGAGAGAGTAGAGTCACAAAAACCTACAGAGAGTATAAAAAAGAAGGGGAGGGGGGCCTGCAGAGAGGTCAAGGAGGATGAAGATTAAGAAAAGGTAGGTAAGATTTGGCAAGTAAGAGATAATATTTTGGAGAGAACAATTTTAGTTGAATGAAAAGGTTGGAAGCCAGAATGTAAAGACTTAAGAAGACAGTGAAAGGAAAGGTAGTAGAGGCACCTATTGTAGGTGGCCTTCTCAAGTTTAACTATGAAAAGCAAGAGAGACAGGATGATATCTAGTGGGGATGGATAGATCAAGGGAAAATTTTTTTGAGGACTGGGAGACATGGGCATGTTTGTAGGCAATAAGGAATCAGTTGGAAGACAGAGCTGAAGATAAGTAAGAAAGTGAGGATGACAGAAGAGGCAATCTGCTGGAGAAGATGGGGTAGACTAGGTTCACATGTACATGTACACTTGGCAAGCAGAAGGGCCATTTCTTCGTGTGAGATAGGAATGAAGAAGGATGCTAATGACAGAAGGCATCTGGAGGAAGAGAGGAGAAGAGAAAGTGCTCAGTGAATGGCCTTAATTTTTTTCAGTAACATATCAGGCAAGGTTCTCTGTTGAGAAGGTGGAGGAAGGGGAGCCATGGAAGGTTTGAGGAACGATGCAAAGGTTTGAAAGCGCCACTCTGGAGAATGGGACAGTGAGTTAATAAGGGAAGTGTCAAAAGAGTGCCTTGCAGCAGTGAGAGCCCAGCTGGAGTATGCAACATAAATTTATAGTCGCCTAGTCAGCATGGCTTCATGGTTTTCTCCAGTTTTGTTCAACAGCACATGTACAAAAGCAAAGGCATAGATAGCGATAGTGATCTAAGGGCTGGGGTTTGGTAGGGCAAGATCAATCATAGGATAAGGGGTTAAAAGACTCAAGAGAAAAAGGAAGTGATAGAGTTGAACTGATTCACCAAAGGATCGAAATGGGGGAAGGAGGAGAGTGTGGCTAGGGACTGGGAGAGAACTGCAGGATGGAAGGATCAGAGGTCACAGTGTAGATGAATAACTGGGTTTGAGGTTGGAAGGCAGAGGGACAACCGAAATGAGAACAGATTGTGATTAGATAAGGGGATTTCAGAGTTCATGAACATGGAAGTGGTACATTTGTGGGTGAGATAAGGGTAACATCTTTGCGTGTGACCGAGATCGGGTGGAGGACTGGTCACGTGAAATGAGTAAATTGAGGAACTGTGAGGGTGTTTAAGGGAGTGTCCGTATGCATAGTGAAGTCTCCTAGTATGAGGGCAGGAGTGGAGGAGGAGAGAAAGAAGAGGAGTGTCATGGAGGTACATAGACAGCAGCTATTAGAATTCTGATTGGGTAGTACCTCGAAGGAGGTGACATTACTAGGTGATAGTGGTAGAGAGAGAACATGTACATGGCAATGGAGAACAAGGAATTTTCCAACTCCCTCACCTCAACCAGTAATTCCAGAGGAATGAGTGAAAGTACAGTCAGTGCTTGAAAAGGAGGCCAGGGAAGCTGTGTCCTCTGGAAGGAGCCGGCTCTCAGTGAGAGCCAGAAGATAGAAGGAATGGGACAGGACAAAATTTAAGATGAAAGCAAGTTTATTGGAGCAGGCGTTCCAAAGGAAAGGAAGAAACTGAGTAGACACGAAATGGGACAGCTCTTCTGGTATTTGCATAGAGATCTTTTCTCATCACTGCTGTCAGGAAAACTACCACATTTAGACTCTGCACCCGATGGACTATGTGAAAAAGTAGCAATGGAGTCAGGAAATTTGGCTGGGCCTGACCAAGTAGATACAGGAAAAAGCCTGTGCTTCTGACAACACAATTTTTAAAATAGTCAGGAATCAATTTCAAGATATATCAACACCTAGAAGATGCCAAAAGAATAGGAAAATCAGAGAGAGCACTTTTATTTAAAAAGAAACAAATCAACAGCCAAGAAAACACACAAAACCACCAATCCATCTTCCTTCTTTCTCATCTCTATAAAATCTTTATGAGAATGGTCTATGCTCCCATCAAGGATATCATTGAAGAAAACGGGAGAAGGCAACAAGTTGTTGTTGTTTAGTCATTTCAGTTGTGTCTGACTCTTTTCTTGGGGTTTTCTTGGCAAAGATACTGGAGCGGTTTGCCCTGTCCTTCTTCAGCTCATTTTACAGATGAGGAAACTGAGGCAAACAGGGTTAAGTGACTGGCCCAGGGTGACACAGCTAGTAGATGTCTGAGGCCAGATTTGAACTCAGGAAGATGAGCCTTCTTGACTTCAGGCCTGCTACTCTCTCCACTATGTCACTTAGTTGCCTTTCACAAATGATTTTCTACAGGAAACCACTTCTTCATTATCATAAAACTGAGAAACATAAAGAATATAAGATCACATTGTCTCTTGTCTATTGATTACTAAAAACCATCTGATTCACTGGAGTAAAATAAAACTTAAAATGAAAATAAACATACCTCATAAAAAAGGTATCTTCCATACATAAACTAGACAATATTCCATGACAGATGTAGCTAAGAAGATAACATTATTCAATAACGTGCTGATTATCAACATCCATTGAAGCATAAAACAGAAAGACATATGTTTACCATATGTTCGTCACTGTCATGGTGGATATTCTGCACAGTCAATTAGAAGAGGGATCCTGTATTGACAGCATGAGTTTCCTGTTTGCAGGTAACATTGCACTGATAACGTCGAGCCCTAGAACACTAGAAGGCCTCTTGAGTGAGATCCTCTTTAAAGAAATTGGCCTAGCCATTAACACAAGAGAAATAGAGTAGATGACGAATGTCTGTTACCTATAAGATGACATGCAAGTAGATGGGAAACCAATCAAGTTACTCCATCAGCACATGGATCTTGTACAGACGCTGGAGATGGGCAATGCACTGGTCCATCTCTTTAACACCAATATTCTCCCTGTGTTACTATAAGGCTATAAACCACAGAATTCAATTTCAGAAAAAAGCATAACTTTAGACTAGCCAAAGCGCAGTTAAAAGATGACTAGTGGCTATAAGAAGGCTCCAATATCTTAAATGCTAGAAATGGTACCAATTATACCCAAGGGCTCAGGTTGGCATCAAGGTCAATGAGTCATAGAATAAGAAAAGACAGAGAGGTTAAGGACTCTGAAAGATGGCAGATTTGGATCTCAAAGGGGTGATGAAGAGGTCCAAGGTGGTAGTAGATGGAAGCAAATGGAGTTCAAGAAGTAAGGGGATGCGTCTGTAACCCAGAGAGATCATAAAAAAAGGGAAAGGACCTAAACGTACAAAAATATTTATAGCAGATCTTTGTATAGTGGCGAAGAATTGAAAATTGAAGGTATGCCCCTCAGTTGGGGAATGGCTGAAAAAGTTGTGGTATATGAGTGTCATGGAATACTATTGTGCTATAAGAAATGATAAGCAGGTGGATTTCAGAAAAACTGTGAACTGATGCTGAGTGAAGTAAGCAGAACCAGAACATTGTACACAGTAATATTATGCGATGATCAACTATGAATAACTAAGCTCCCGTCAGCAATACAATGATCCAAGACAATTACAAAGGACTCATAATGGAAAATTCTATCCACCTCCACAGAAAGAACTGATAGAGTCTGAATGCAGATCGAAGTATACTATTTTCACTTTTTTTTTTTAGTGATTTTTTTCCGCCTTTTGGTCTGTTTCTTCTTTCACAACTGTGATTAATATGGAAATATGTTTTACATGATTGCATATATATATATGCATATATATATATATATAAAACCTATATCAAATTGCTTACCATTTTAGGAAGAGGGGAGGAAAGGGAGGAAGAAAAATTTGTAACTCCAAATTTTGCAAAAATGCACGCTAAAAATTGTTCTTACATATAACTGGAAAAAATTAAAATATTGTTTTTTTAAAAAGATGAAAAAAAGAAGTAAGGGGGCAACAGGGCTATATGGTCTTAAGGAAAGTGGGAGAGTCCTGGTTGATGCTGAAGCAGAAAGATTTGGGGGTGGAGAGTAGGGAATGATAGAGGAATAGTATCAAAGGAATGGTCTAGAAAAACCTGGGAAGAATAAGGCATTGAAGAGTGGATGATCTCCTCCTAAAACCTATTCCTCACCCTCTTCTTAATCTCCAGTCCTTCTACCCTTTAGTACTTCATCAGGTGGCTACCTCTACTTTGAATTCATTTTCCTCCCTTCCCCATATTTTTTTAAATTTAAAGAGTATTTATTAAACACTCCAAAACTCTGAGTATATAAAGTTTTTCTTTTTTATAAAGTTTTCTTTTTTTTTTTTTGGAGTGGGAAAGGCAAGGCAATTGGGATTAAGTGACTTGCCCAAGGTCACACAGCTATAAGTGTCAAGTGTCTGAGGCCATATTTGAAATCAGGTCCTCCTGACTCCAGGGCCGATGCTAACTAGTTCAGCTGCATAGTGACTCTTTCAAATCCCTTACTCCCCTGTCCTATGGACTCCCATTCCTTACCAAAACTTCAATCCTGGATCACTGCCACCTACTCAGGTGTTGATGGATAGAACTGGAGGAAATCAGACAATTGAGCTGACTGGATCCACTATAAATTTGTATTATTTAACCTCAACTGGGCCCTCCCCCATCAATTAGTCCTTCCTACATGATTTCCTATTTCGTTCCCCACAAAGATTGTTCTAAATCTTTTTTCTCTTCCAACCTCCCACGCCTCCCTCCTTCTCCACCTTTTCAGCTGAAGACCTCACCTCTTATTTTACTTTGAAAATTGAGGCCATTTGATGGGAGCTCACTATTCTCCTATTCTTTTCATCTCAAAACTCCCTGACAGAATGAGACATATATTTTCAGATACGGCTCAGCTAATATGGGAATCTGTCGTTTTACTGTCTACATTTGTTACAA
>CM053625.1:68752531-68768436 GCA_028646595.1 Phalanger gymnotis | reverse complement strand
TCATGTCAGTTGTCTTAAAATTAAGTGGTGTTAACTTTTCACCTCTGTAATCGTTTCTGCAGTTAAACTTGTGAAGAACTAATGTTGCTTTCTTTTGGCGGAAAAAATTGTCATATCCAATGCCATTCATTCAATAAACATTTATTCAGTCTTAGTTACTGAGTTTTTATCACTAGGGGAGGTAAAAAATCAACTTGGTAGTTATGTGTCTCTCTGCTAAGAGAACTTAGGCTCTCTTCGATGATAGACAGTTTTAATTGGGTTTTATAACAACACACATTTGTCCCCTTTGGCTTCACCAAGTCTTTGGAACTTCAGAAAGAAGCCTTGGTCGATTTGAGAATAAATCACAGCATGGAATTTTTGTTACTAGCCAAGGTTGTAGTTTGGAAGGCTAGGGGAAAAGGCTTTTGACAGAAGAGGGCCCGAAGGTGCTGGGGGAGGGGAGTGTCAGAAAAAGAATCTGGGAAACGCTGGGCATTCCACCCTGGTTACAGCGGCATACAGCCACATCACTGAGAGAGGTCTCTTGGGGATCTGCTACAGAGCAGCAGCATTCCAGTCTTACTAGGTAGGAGTATTTGACATTCCCTCCTCCTGCAGAGACAAGGGATAGAAGTCTTTGCTCCTTGAAAGGTAGCTGTTATTATGTGGTGTATGTAAGGAGGACCAACACCTCTGAGAGCTTGCCACCTTTGGTGTCTGCTTGATTAACCCCTGTCACCTGTGGTTTCAAGAAGCTGTGGCATACACAGCATCTACACCTGGGTAAAACTGCAAATGGCTCGAGGGTAACCAACAGGCCTCAAGCCCTTTGGTTATATCTGCCCCAAGCATGTGAAGACTTCTGTCCCTGGTGGAATGGGCGCATGAGAACAATTCCAGCGGCCACAAAGGCCACCGAAACAAGCATTGTGGAGCTCAGCATGGTCAGACATCCAAATGCCCAAAAGTCATCCACTGCATCCCAGGCCATGGCCTGACTTGTCTTGCCATTGGACTTAAATGACAAAGGTGCAACTCTGCCTCACTTAAATCCTATTCATGTGCAAATCAATACATCATCCCTCACTTCAGTGGTCCTTATAAAAGGCTGAATGAAAGTTGCCTTATACATAATGTGCTTGGATTTAAAAATTGAGGTCAATTCAGGAAAATTACAGACAGGTTAGCCACTATGCTAGCCACAGGAGAGGCAGAAAAACTAACCAGTTTGCTTATTAGCCTCAAGAATCCTAGATGCCGTCAGTAAGCACCTAGCTATGTCTGTGCTTTAAATTCACTAGACGGGCACCTATTTCCAGTATATGTTCATCCTTCATTCTTGAAGAGGACCAATGGCGTCAGGTGGGTGGTGTTTGACTTGCAGTGAATTGGATTTAAGTGAGGCAGGGCTGTGCGGAATCATCGGCCTTTCTCTCCTCTAGAGTCCAGAGTCCACTGGCAGGACATAGGTCAAAATGACTAGAGATGGCCCAGGATGCAGTGAGAGGCTAAGGTCTTTCTCAGGTTTCTTTGTTTGAGGCAACACTCATTAAAGGCTAGGTAAGAACTGAGGTAAAAGCTGCTCTACTTTGCCTTTACAAAACAATCTGGGAGGGGAAAGCTCTTGGCCACAACAGAAACAATTACTATTTGCATTCGCTCTGAACCATCAAAATTTAAAAAGTGAGCAAGTGAGGCTTGGGTTGGGGCCTATCACAGGCCAATTAGTGAGAGCCTGAGTGATTTGGGTTTGAGGCATAAGCTAGTAGCTCCATTTGAATCCCAATGGCCAGGCTTTTCAGAGCTATTATTTTAAGAAATTGTAATGGAGAATAAATCATAATGAAAACTACCTGCGATGAAAGTTAACTGTCCCAGTTTAGAAAGAAAACAAACCAGAATAAGTAGGGAAGAAAAGTAATCCAGCCTCCAAACTCCAAGATTGCTTGAGAAGTGTGTGATCAAAATTTATGTTCCTTTGCACAGAGGACCTCCATGGGTGACTCCCCACGTGGACAGAGGAAGGAGAAGGAGGAAGAGGAGGAGTAGCACTGCCCAAGTAGAGCTAGCCTGTTGGGTGCCCCAGAGGGGCAGCTGCTACTCGTCGCAGATTATTTTTTGTCCTTCATTCTCTAATAGGACCAATGACCCCAAGAGGGAGATGTCTTAGTGAACTGGATTTAAGTGAGACGGAGCTGTGCAAAGTCATCAGCCTCATTCTCTCCTCTAGAGTCATTGGAATCTAGGGGGCAAGACTTAGGTCAAGATGTCTTTCGATGGCCCCATGGTATATGTAAGGCTTTGTGAAAAGAGATGGGTAGTATAAAAAAGAAAGACTCCGCCCTTAAGGTGACAGGTGCAAACAAAATACCAGGTGAAGAAAGGCAGCCATCTAGGGAAGGTGATGAATCTTAAAGGGAAAATTTAGGCAGCAAAGGAGCTGGCACTTCAACACAACTGAGCAAAAACGAGTCGAGATTCACACAAAATTAAAATGTACCTCAAAAATGAGCATGGAAAAGAGATATGAGTAACTAGGCAAGTTTGGAATTGTATAGTGAAAAGGGCTTAAATTTCTGGGTTAAAATTCTGGCTTTGTTATTTTATTATTCATGTGACCTTGCGGTGAATCTCATCCTTTCTTGGGGATAAGTTTCCTCATCTGTAAGATAAAGGGGATTGGAGCTCTATAGTTCTAAATACAGGGATATGAAGTATTTCTATATTCTTGCAGTTATGGAAAGAAATGGGAAAAATATGAAATTCCCGAAGGACATTTTGAGAGAATTAAAACTAGCAAGAAAATCATGAAGAAGGAGAAGAGCTTACAACAGGTAGAAAGAACAACCTAAGAAAAGTGATACACATGAAGAATATAACAAATCATCTGAAAAGTCCTACAGAAGCAATCAGCAGACAATACTGTCAAAATGAACTGTGGTCATTCCGGAGAGGAAGTGGAAAAACAGGCTCAGGAAACAAGTGGAAGGGAGGTTGGAAACCACACAGCTGCATGTGACGGATTTGGAGGAGAGGTCAAGACAGAGCAAACTCAGAATTATGTACATCACAGAACATTCAGCGAAAAGGAAGACTGAACACTGTTCTCTAGTCATCTATTCAAGAAAATCGAGAAGCATCAGTCATGAACTCCAAATCAGCTTCCTAGCAATATTAAGCATGCAATATGAAGGTCAAAATTTGGGCATTCCCATAATCCACAGGCTTTTTAATGATTCACAGGAAAAGCGGACATTTCAAAGAAGCTTTGGGAAAGGAGACCTTCTCCCTAAAAAAGATAGGTTCGTAGAGCAATTCATACCCTTACAAGACAAAGCTGTTGCTAACTAAATAAAAGAAGGTTCAGAGGTGAAAGAAAGAGAGTGGAGAGGAGACGGGGAATAAGCAAGCTCCTACTATGTGCTAGGCACCTTATAAACATTTTATCTGATCCTCACAACAACCCTGTGAGATAGGTGCTGTTATTATCCCTATTTTACAGATGAGGAAACTGAGGCAAACAGTTTAAGTGATTTTCCTGGGTCCCACAGCTATTAAGTATTTGAGGCCACATTTGAACTCAGATCTTCCTGCATACTATCCCCTGCCCCACTTAGCTGAGAAGAGGAGGGCAAGCTGATCTTGGGGTCAGATACTTTTGATAAAAGGCAAATCTACAGTAAAAGAAATTTCTCTCAGTAATTTAATAAAGAATGGTAGAAGGAAAGATAAGTAACAACTAGAATGGTAAATGTAAATGGGCTGAACTCCTTAGAGGATAAAAGGTTAGAGTTTGGATTAAAAATCATCCGATATGTTTAGCAACAAATAACACATAATGTAGTAAGGGCTTACATAGCTTTTTTGCCCCCCAACTTTTGTTTGGTATTTTAATTTTCCCCCAGTTACATGTAAAAAACAATTTTAACATTCATTTTTAAAACCTTGAGTTCCAAATTCTCTCCTTCCCTCCCCCCCACCCCATTGAGAAGACAAGCAATTCCATATAGGTTATACATGGATAGTCATAAAACATTTCCATAATAGTCATGTTGTAAAAGACTAACTATGTAACTCCATCCTCTCCTGACCCCTGTTTATTTTATTCTTTCCTTTCACCCTGTCCCTCCTCAAACGTGTTTGCTTCTGATTACCTCCTCCCCCAACCTGCCCTTCCTTCTATCACCCACCCCCCTCTCTGGTCTCCTTCCCCTTACTTTCCTATAGGCTTACATAGCTTTGAATGGAAAAGTTGAACCAAAAGGTATCATGGAATTGCTAACTCAAGAAAAGGCAGAGTGGCACTGACGATATTGGGCACAGTTAAATTCAATTAAGAGTGTAGAAGCATATTAAAAAATCTTTTTCCGTTCCTCTAGAAATATTTCTCTTGCCTAAAAACCTCTTCCAGACTTCCCTCCTGAGGTGGGTTTCTTAACAAAACGCTTGCCTTTCCTAGTCTCTGAAGCAACTGAGCTATGACCCAACTTTCTCTATTCTGGAAGGACTGAGATACTGATTGCTAGGAAGGAACCCTGGAAATCCTTGAAGAAGGAAGCGAACTGAGTAATTCATATTACTATTGATATGATTACAATTAATATAATTACAATTAATAGTGAAGGAAGGAATTGAATAATGACTACTCTGGACTGTTAACCCCAAATGGGATTTAAGCGTATTTCCTTGTTTAAGATTCCTATTATAATATGATTATTAATAACATTTTAATTAATATTAATTATAATATATTACAAATATATTTATATTAATTATAATTAATATCAATTGTAACATTTCCTTGTTCAAGATTCCTATATATTATAATAATAATAGCTAATATTTATATAGCACTTACCAATGTGTCAGGTGCTAAGCTAAGAGCTTTACAATTATTTTCTCCTCACAACCCTGGGAGGCAGGTTATTATCTCCATTTTACAGATGAGGAAACTGAGGCATACAGGGGTTTAGTGACTTGCCCAGGGTCACAGTTAGAAAACTCTGAGGTTTCATTTGAATTCAGGTCTTCCTGACTCCAAGCCCAGTATTCTATCCATTGCGCCACCTAGCAGCTTCTATTAGTATTACCTCAAATTATCCTGGTTTCGAGAGACAAGTCCAAGCACCTAAGGGCGGAGAGATTACGCCAGTTTGGATATCTCCCTCTAAACTAGAAATGCTTGGCTGTTAAATTAAATAAAAAAATGATTTCTGGGAAACATGTGCCTAAAAACATAGAGTACAGTATTAATACTTTTCCTTCAACAAAAGACATAGGCTAATTGACTATATTATGTTTCAAAGGTACTATTCGAAATTAGAGACAACTACGTGCCACAGCGGTTAGAGGACCAGTCCTGCTGACTGAGAAAGACTTATTTTTCCCGAGTTTAAATCTGATCTCAGACACTTACCAGCTGTGTGACCCTGGGCAACTCATTTAACTCTGCCTCAGTTTCCTCATCTGTAAAATGACCTGGAGAAGGAAATGGCAAAGCACTCCAGTATCTTTGCCAAGAAAACCCCAAGTGGGGTCATGAAGAGTTGAACATGACCATGCGACAACACAAAATTCAAAATCGGAACATAACAATTTGAAAAAATATGTATTTATCAAATATTTGCATGAAATTTATAAAGGACAAAACTGATCTCAGGCTAGGTCACAAAATTGTTATGGATTAGAAAAGCAGAAGTTTTGCATCTTTTATGAATCAAAATGCAATAAATAGTGCAATATGTCAGTGGATCTATTATCTCATCAAAATGGGCATTCCTTCAGTAAGTGAAGATTAGAATCCATTCATTCCTCATTCTGTGTTATTCTTGTGTACTATATTTTCTCCTGCATTACCTACAAAAGATAGACTCAATATATTGGTGGCCTTCTTCTGGGTCTCTCTCTCTCTCTTTTTTTAAAATTCTGAACTTACAAAAAGCATTTCGATTTTGAACCCACAAAGTGAATTCTTTATGAGATTGTGAATCTCCATTTCATCATTTGCTTTTTAAAAAGTATTATCAAACTCACATATTACTTTTGAAACTTCCATCCTCATCTATAAGTTTCCTTTTCTCCTCTGTGTATTTCATTTTATTTTAATAGTATTTGGTCTTTTCCTCTTCTGTGCATTTTTAAAGTGTTACAATGGCCCTCTTTTTTGTTTCTCATCATTTTTACTAGCTCCCCCCTCCTCCAATCAAAAACTTTGAGAGGAAGAGGGGAAAAAATTAACCTTTGTAAAAAATAAGCATAGTTGGAGAGAAACAAAAAAAACCTTGTTAACATATAAGCATGCTCAAGCAAAATGATTCCACACAGGGGCCAAGTCCACAAATGTGTCTCTCTCTGCACCTTTTGTTCATGACCTCTCTGGCAGAAAGTGGAAAATATGTTTTATCACAGGATTGCTGGAAAAATGGTTGGTCATTGCTTCAATCAGAGTTCTCTAGTCTTTCACTTGTCTTTTTTCTCCACAATTTTGCTGTCTTTTTACAAATTGTTCTCCTGGTTCTGCTCATTTTGCATCAGTTTACACTACCCAGCATTCTCCGAAGTCATCTCTTTTTTCATCGTTTCTTATGGCTCAATAATATTCCATTATATTTATATACCACACCATGTTTAGCCATTCTGCAACTGTCTACGAAAGAATCTAAGGCAGCCCTTAGGTTCTCTCCCCTGCTTTCCCTATCAGGTAGTTTATTTTGTTTGTGATTATTCCCTCCCTGGCATTATCCTTCCTCTTCAGTTCTACTCCTTATCCGTGCTTGTTTCTCTGTTGAGTTTGATGTATTTCTGCATCAGATTTTGTGTACATATGTGTGTGTACATATGTGTGTATATGCTCAACTCTTCTTTGACCATTTCAGTTAAGAGTGAGGTTCATCTGATGCCCTTATCCCCCTTTTTTCCTTGATGTTTGTATTTTGGAATACTCTTATGTGTCACTATTATGAGAAATAGCAAGTTCCATCCCCTTCTTCCTCCTTTCTACACTAATATAATCCCCCTTTAATCTCCTTTCTCTTTTTTTTTTTTTTTGCAGGGGGCAAAGCAGGGCAATTGGAGTCAAGTGACTTGCCCAAGGTCACACAGCTAGTAAATGTGTCAAGTGTCTGAGGTCAAATTGAACTCAGGTCCTCCTGACTCGAGGGCTGGTACTCTACTCACTGTACCGCCTAGCTGCCCCCTCTTTTCTGTTTTCTTCATTCAAACCCTTAGGACAGAATCAATTTAATTCCTAGAATTGTTTTTCTTATTTCATGTCTTCAGGACCCATTCTTAACTTTTTATTTATTTCAATTACTTCCCTTTTCCCCACACTCCCAATATGAACTCTCTGTTCTCACCTTTTCCTCGCTGGGGAAAAAAAAAGAAAAACAAAATCCTTTTTTTTTTTTGACAAATATTGGTCATCAAGCAAAATAAATTCCTGTAGTGGCTATATTCCTTAATACTCTCTGAAAATATTAGGGCTCTGAAGGCACACAGTTCTCCCTCTACTAGAATACATCATCATATAGTTTCTTCCAGTTGCTCAAATCAATTTATCTCTCCAGGTTTCTCTGGTTTCTTACGTTTGTATTTCAAAGTTCCTCCTCAGTTCTGGTCTTTTCATCAGATATGTTTTCCATTAAAGGTCCATTTTGTATTTTGGAATACTCTTCTTACATGTCCTGTAGGATTGTACCCAGATTTGCAAAGTATGTTATTTTTGGTAGTAAGCCTCTTTTACCTTTTGAAATATTGTTTTCCAAGAACTCCTCTGGGCAATAGTATCAGTTGCTAGATCTTATGTGATGCTGACTGTAGCATCTTGGTACTTGAATTGCTTCTTTCTATATGCTTGTAATTTTTTCTTTGATATGGAAGCTCTGGATTTTGACTGGCTTTTTTGGGACTTTTTCAATTAATTGGAAGTCATCAGTGGATTCTATCTTCATTTGGCCCTTAGGTTCTAATAGATCTGTGCAGCTTTCATTTGATTTCTTGAAAAAGCTATCCAGGCTTTTTTTTTTTTTAATAATGGTTTTAAGGGAGTACAATCCTTAAATTCTCTCTCCTTAGCCTATTTTTCCTGTCAGTTGCTTTTCATATTAGGTATCTTACATTTTCTTCTACCGTTTCAAGTTTTCGCTTTTGTTTTAATATTTCTTTCTGTTTCATCAAGTCATTGACTTCTGTTTTGGTCTATTTTAGTTAGAAGGAAGACTTTTATTTCTTGGCTAAATCACTGGTCAATGTTTTCTTTGATTTTTAATCTCTTCACCTTTAATTTCATAATTAGAGCTTGAGAGCCAGGCTTCTTCTCCTCTGCTTCTGAATGAGGTGCTTGGTTTTGCTTCATCTGTTTTTTGCATCTGACCTTCATTTCCATGAGTTAGACCCCCTTGGATGTTGGAGGTTTAGAGCTCTCTGAGGCACCTCAGGACAGAATGCTGGGGACCTTGGAACTCTGAACACATCAGCTATTTTGGTTTGATTATTGCTGTGTTGCTCTGGTGACTGCTGCTCCCCAAGGACTCCTGCTGTTACTTTACAATCACCCTGGGGCTTTTTTCATGGGCTTCTTCTTACAGAGCCCTCTGCTTCTGATGCCTCAGCACACAGAACCCTTTAGGCTCCAGTGTCTCTGGCTCTTTTCTGATAATGCTCAGATGCTGACATGTGCTTTATATGCCATGTGCTCGTTGGTACATGAAGGCAGCTTCCCCCTTCCAACTCAAAATGCTGCTCAAAACAGTCCTGAGTTATCTGCAATCAGAAAAGAAGAGACAGGTGAGGGAATGGACCACTCTGTTGTATATACCCATTGAGTCATTAGCTTCTCTGGTTCTGCGACCAATAACGGGCCTCTTCATCATCTCACAGTGCAAACGCTTCAGTGGAGAGTCATATGCTGGCTCTCCAACACTTTCATAGTAGTTGCCTGAACCTTCAAGTATGTTGGGGAATGGGTAAGGGGAGGAGAGGATGGTGCCCATTATGCTAGGAACAGAAGAACCTTTCCTTAATATGATAAGATTATCGATTGAAGGCATGAGCTAGCATTGTAGGCAATGAAGAAACAAAGAAAAATTCCACGAAAATAGGTAGAAACCTGGACTAGATTTCTAAGAAATCTTAGCAATAGCAATAAGACATGAAAACCAAGGGCAGCTAGGTGGCACAATGGATAGAGTGCCGGACCTGGCCTCAGAAAGCCTCATCTTCCTGAATTCAAATCTGGTCTCAGACACTCACTAGCAAGTCATTTAACCCTGTTTGTCTCAGTTTACTCATCTGTAAAATGGTCTGGAAAAAGAAGTGGAAAACTACTCCAGTATTTCTGCCAAGAAAACCCCAAATAGGGTCACAAAGAATTAGACGTGACTGAATAACAAAAGCTAAGAGGTTGTCCTCACAATGGGAAACAAATCACGTTATATGAATGTATGGTGAAATAAAGTTTCAGAAGAAACCGGGATAGTTTTTACAAAGCTGTGCAGAACTAAGTGAACAGAACTAGGAGCACAATTTATACAATGATAGCAACATTATAGAAAAGAACAACTTTAAAGATTTTAGAAATCTGATTAACAGAAAATAAATCACGAGTCCAAAAGAATGAAGATAAAACATGCTGCTCACCTCTTGCCACAGAAGTGACAAATTTAAAATGCAGAGACATAGATTTTTAGACATGACAAATGGGGAAATTTATTTTGCCAGACTATGCCTGTATGTATTGAGGGATTAAGAAAAAGTCCTCAAATGAGGAGGACAAGAATAGAAGAGACAGATTAATAAAATAATATATAGCTTTTTTTTTTAATAATTCAAAGAAAAGGTTAGGAAGAAGGCCCAAAAGAATCACAGACACATTTGAAAACTTTAAAAGTTACATTTTGACTTTACTAGAAAAGCAAGCTGTCCATAATAGAGATCAGAAGTTTTAGGTACCATCCACTTAGTCTGTAATATAGAAATGCTCATTTTATTGAGTATTAAGTTCAGAATTTTTAAAACGTCTTTTTTATTTATTTTTTGTTTTTTTATTTTATTTATTTATTTATTTATTGCAGGGGGGAAGGCAGGGCAATTGGGGCTAAGTGACTTGCCCAAGGTCACACAGCTAGTAAGTGTGTCAAGTGTCTGAGATCAAATTTGAACTCAGGTCCTCCTGACTGGTACTCCACTCACTGCGCTATCTCGCTGCCCCAAAACGTCTTTTTTTTTTTAAAGACTACATTCTCAGTTTTAGATATGTTGTATATAAACTGGTACACTTCTGTAGGAAAGCTCCAAATGAATTCTGTTTGCCAAGAGAAAACAAAACAAACCAAACATAGAAAACAAATAGAACAGCTGTGAATCTCTTTCTACAGCTAGATCCTTTTTAATTCTAAGAAAATATTTAGGATGTGAAATCCTAGGACTTGGGGACCAATGGTAGAGTGAATATCCTTCCAGCTGTTCTCTGTTTCATGTTTTTTTTTAAAAAAATATTCTTGCTTATATGCTTCTGCATGTGAATTTGGTTGTGACTTTGATTTTTTTAAATAAGCTACAGATATCTTGATTGGAATCGCATTAAATCTATGACTTAATTTAAGAAGAATTGGAATTTTTACAATATTTGTTCAACCAATCCATGAGCAGGAGATAGATATACTCATTCAGTTATTTTTTGTGATTTGTCAAAAGTAACTTTGGAATTGTCTTCCTATAGATCTCTTGTATGTCTTAAGAGTATTTACTACATTTTGTTATTGCTATTGTGGCACTTTGGGAGCTCACTGCTACCCTCTTCACCCATCCAAGGGAGAAAGCATGTCACTGGGCTAATGATGAATTCCAGGGATTTTAATCAACTGATTTAATCAATATCTGAATTAGCCTCTTCGTGTCTGTCTCGCTACTAGAGCTACTGTCTTAAGCCCATTCTTTCACTCTGGTGCATGTTCAAGGGATAGCTACTATCTAATAAACTTCAGTACTTCCACTAGCCACTACAGAACAGGTAAGCCGGAAATGTCCAGGCTTTTCCCGGCCCTCAACGTGACATACCACCGCCTCAGTATTTGACTCAGAGATCGCTTTTATTTAAGTCCCTTGCTGGATACTTGATTCAGGGACATGCTGTCTTTCTGAATGCTTAAGGGAGGCAGAAGTAAGCAAAAAATGTCGCATGGCTTCCACTTACACAAAACAGTCAAACATAACTCAAAATAGGTGGCAATTCTCAGCAATTCTGTATATTTCCTTTCTTCTTCTCTGGCTTCATCAAGTGCTTCGGAGTCTCTGAACTTAAGTCATTACTGTCTGTTTCTCAGTCATCAGTATATCTATCTCACCCCAGAAATTTCAGTTAAAAGGTCAGAAAATGAGAATAATAAAAAAAAGAGAGATAGCACAAAGTACAGATAGCATCTTCTTATCCTATTATGTGAATCATTGCCCCAGGTTGAACTTAAAAGTAGGCCTCCTGTTTCATTCTCTTTTGTCTGATGGAGAAAGTAGAGGCAATCATGTTTCCCATGGAAAGGCTCCTAATTCCTGCTCTATTTCTTTCTGTAAATCATTTCCTGGGCCATTTCCATGTGCTATCAGTAAAGATAAAAAGATGAGGGCAAGCACTGAGCTACATTAGTGTAAAGGGTATATCTCCATCAGTTTCTCTTGGTTTCCTTGGGTTTATAGAGATATGCAAATAATTTTTGGAGTTGTTCCTATATCCCGCTATTTTATTGAAGTTATTTAATTTAAAGCTAACTCGTTTTGTTAATTATTTAACTTAATGAATTAAACAACTCTGATTAGTCTATATCTGAGATTGTCTAGATAGACATATAATGTCATCTGCAAATGGAGATGGTTTAATTTCACTGGTGATCTTTATTCCTTTACTTTGTTTTTCTTCTTACTGTTGTTCAGTAAGGTCTGACTCTTCATGAATCCATCTGGGGGTTAAATAAACTGTGATAAAATAAACTGTAAGGTCTCTCATATCAAAAGCAACTGACTTGGAGAACAGATGGAGGAGAGATTATTTAAGAATTGCTGAAGTATTTTTGCTTTGACTTAGAAGCTCTGGAGTTTGACTATTATGCAGGAGATGACTAGTAAACTCTATTTTCATTTTGAGTATATTGGAACCCATATGCCATGATTTAAAAAAAAAAAAGGCCCAGGCATCATATTTCAAAGAATCACAAAATAAAACTGCCCAAGTTTCTTAGGATCAAAGGGAAAATCCTCTGCGTATGGGTTCCGATATACTTCAAGGATCCCGAAAGAATGAATTCAAATACTAAAGAGTCAAAATTGAAATCATATATGTTTTGGCAGTCACCAGTATAAAGGAGTACAGACCTTAGAATACAATATTATGTCTGGACCTTTTTAAAAAAAATCATGGCTCAGGTATCTGTAAGCTTTTGGTGCATTCGAATTAGTCTGATCCAGGAAAAAAGTCTGAATGCTGCCCTTCTGGTCTGAGCTCTGCCAGTTCCTGACCTGAGTTTGGGTTCAAGCAAAACAACCGTGGATTTTCCCCTGGGTGGAACTCCTTGGAGGGCTGCTGAACTCAGACACTGTCAGGCAGCTGTAGTGCTCTGCAGGTTCAAAGCGATAGAATTTCAGGCTCCCTTTTCCTCCCCTTCTTTCCTTTGGTTATTCTGCTTCAGCTTGGGCCATTCCTGGGTCCGAGCCACCCAATTGCACCTCTCTTCTTATGAATATTGTCCTATTTCTAAGCCCTAACTGACAGAAGTGACACCATGTTTGATCACTAAGTGAACTGCCTGTAGGACGAGAAGTTCCTGTGTACCCAACAACTGGCTTGTCAGCTAAATTCAGGATTAGGAATGCAAGGTTAGCAAACTATCAGCTTATTATGTAAGGTTAGCAAACTTTACTGATTGCAGCCTGGACTAGCCACTGGTTGACTGTCTTTTAGCTCCCCTTTCCACTCAGTTTCTGTGAATGTGCTTGGCAACAACAACCAGATACAAAGGCAGAAACCTAAGAGATCTGTCTGGGCTCTTGATCTAGGTATCTCTCCTGCTATATGCCCGAATCACCAATTCTTTTTGGAGGGGGGGAAGGCAGGGCAATTGGGGTTAAGTGACTCGCCCATGGTCACACAGCTAGTAAGTGTGTCAAATATTTGAGGCCGGATTTGAACTCAGGTCCTCCTGACTCCAGGCCGGTACTCTACTCGCTGGGCCACCTACCTGCCCCCTAAACCACCATTTTCCTGTGCCCCAGAGGCCTGAAGGGTAAGGAAGCCACACTCTTGAATGCTTGTGAGTAATAAACTGCTTGACTAATGAACTTCTGCGTACTTATATTCTTTCTCAGTATCTCCTCACCTATGACCCTCTCATATCTCAGTACTGGCTCTTCCCTAAGTAAACAGCCTAAGGCCTATGGCTGCTCCCTGTCCTGGACTGATAGCCCTAGGTTTAGGTTACTTAGTCTACACTAGGTACGTCTCCCAGAACTGGGTACTGAACAACAGAATTGCCAGTTAGTATCTATTCCGGCTCCTTGCACAAGGTCGGGAGTCCTCCTGTGCCTAGGTACTTATACTGGCCCTGATGCAAAGCTTCTGACAAGCTTTTAATTCAGTTCCTGTTCTGGAAGGCTCTGTGTGGCCCACTTCCAGCTAAACCCTACCTTCATGGTTTGAAGACCTCACAGTTGTCTACCTCTCTTCTCTGTGATGGAAAATGATTCCTCGTGATTTTTTTCTTGAATTTCCCATTCAGGGCTCAGGTCTGGTGCATTTTATAGATCTTTGTGGAGGGGCTGTGGTGGGGGAGCTGGGCTGTCATTACCTTCTGCTACTCCATTACCTTGGCTGGTCTTTTAATAGTAATTCAATCTGAGATGAAGAAAAAGGGTTGTGGTGCAACAATGAGGACCCAGTTGAATTTAGTTAACATGAATTTGTTATTCAGCCATTCTGGTTTTGTATTAGGTTGCTTGTTAAAAGAATGGACGGGTTGAAAAAAATGTGATTTCAAATCAAAAAAAAGTAAAGTCACCTTTAACTTATCCATTAAATTCTGTGATGGAACATGTGGGAAACAGAGAATAGTCTGAGTCAGTGCCTCTCAAGGGGCTTTTCTAGATAGTGACAAACCCTGACTTTGGTGCTTTCTGAATCTTGGTTATTTCAGGGGATTAGATTCTTTCTGCTTTTGGCCCCAGGCGATGAGGGCTTTGAAAACCATAGGCATGGACTGTTCACACAAGGTCTGGCTCTTGTTTGGGTAGAGTGCACAGCTTCTAGCTGAGCAGACGTCTAAAGAACTGAGGACTACTTGGTCCCTGAATTCCAATTTGTAGTTCACATCTCTACCCCCAGTAGCCTCAGGTATATCTATGGCTGGTACGCAGGTTTACAAAGTTTGTTACTTGGGTAAGGTCTACCATTTTTTCTTCTAAGCTTCCCCCCTACCCTTTCCAATTCTTTCCTTGAGAATTTTTATTTCATTTTAAATTTCTTTGTTCATTTCTTTTAGGTGTTCTTGTAATCCTTGTGGAAAGTCCATTTTTTTTTTATTTGTACCTCTGCTTCCAGTTTTGACAGTGTTACTTTCTTCTTTTTGAAGATTTGAAATGATTTTGGATACTGGTCAGTCTTTTCTTTGATTTACTCATCTCTCCAGCTTTAGTTCCTGTACTGGGTTTTGGGGCTAGGGTCAACGACTAGGGTCAATGTTAACTTAGCTTGGTCTGGCCCGGGGTCCCCTAGGGTTCCTGTATTTCTACCTCCCGAGTGGGGCCCATCTCCAGTCATCCTGATCTATGTCTTGTCACTGGACCCAGATGACTCCAGAGGAGAAAGTTAGGCTGGTGACCTTGCACAGCCCTGCCTCATTTAAATCCAATCTACTTATAAGTATGGCATCAACTTCCGGATGTCATGGTCTTCTTGGAGAACAATAACCTCTAGGGCATGACATATAAAAAGTTTGAGAGACACAGTTTCTGGGTAACTAATCATTTTATTAATCATGCTAGCATATAATTAATAAAAGGGGCCAGTGACACTCTCAAATGCCAGACCCTCATGGAACCCACTCAATACTTATATGCCCTTGGGTGTTCCTGAGGGTGGCAATTGACTCTGATTGGCTAACAAGTGATGAAAGAATGAATATTACAGTGACAAGTAGACCTATTCTAATGAAAGGTTACAGAAATGTGACTTCGATGATGTTATTTATTTCCAAATCATACCGAGCCTTGGGCGTCTAGACAAAGGATCTACTCCCTCACATCCCCCCTCCCCCTCAAACTTGATGGAATGGAACAAAATGGGCTAGAATTCACTTTAAATTCTTTGTAAGCTTTTCTAGTTGGTGGGGCAACAACTCCACTTAGATAAGATAGTCTAGATGGGGTAAATTTTTGGGAAAGGTCAGGGATTTCCCCAATAATTTGTTACTTAATAATCATTTCTCTTAAACATAAAATTCCTTGTTTGGCATTCAAAGCCCTTAAGAACCTGGCCCTCTCTTACTTTTCCAGTCTGCTTATACTTTATTACTCATCTCCCCCTACCCCCATACGTTGTGATCCAGTGATACCGAACTCCTTGAACAAGACATTCCATCTTCTGACTCTATGGCTTTTCTCTGGCCGTCTCCCGTGTCCAGAAATCTCTCCCTTCGCAGCTCTGCCATTTGGCTTCTCTTGCTTCCGTCAAGTCCCAATTAAAATCCCGCTTTCTACAAGAAGCGTTTTCGTATTCCCCTTAGTCCTAATGTCTTGGCTCTGCTGATTATTTCCAATTTATCCTATATGTCTCTTATTTGCAAATAGCTGTTTGCCTCTTTTTCCCCCCATTAGACTGTGAGCTTCTTGAGAATGGGGTCTGACTTTTGAAATTCTTTATATCCCTAATGCTTGTGTCAACA
>CM053625.1:68706903-68752031 GCA_028646595.1 Phalanger gymnotis | reverse complement strand
CTACTCTTTAAGAAAACAACTGTTTAAATAGGGAGTAGGGAGAGATGGAAGAAGTGTAGAAAAAAACCTCAAAATCAGGGATCCTATATTGGAACTCTTGTACCCAAAGCTTCAACTTGAACATGTCTTTGGCTAAGGTTTAGGCCACCACTAGAAAGGCTGGGGTATCTGGCTGTCTTCGTCCTTCTATGCTGTCTCCTCTTTGAGTTGTATCTGGTCTTACTGCCAGTTTTCATTAGAATCAATTGAGGAAGGGAATGATTCTGCTTCTGCTTCTTGGCAAGGATCTTCTTAATTCCGAAAGTCTCATGGGGGGTGGGAGTGGGGTTATAATGAGGAAATGGCAGCTGAGATTCCACCATGGTGGCTGGATAGGTGAAAAAGCATTTCTCCTTTTTTCCTCAAGCTTTGAGATCTTCTTGATCACAAAGCTAACTTTGTCTCAGCCATTCCCAAAATAACAGGGGCAGTACCAAGAAGGCTGACCCTGTTGATCCAGTTATGACCTTGGTTGTACTGAACCACTGACTTGGCGTTATTCCAGTGGGCAACAAATCTGTTTGCCTGGCCCACCCTAATCTGAAAACTGATAGCTGTAACAATTACAGGGAATTTCTCCTTCACCCACTTATACTGCTCAACCAACATTCTGTCTTCAGCCATTTGCATCGTATGATAAACCTTGCTTTTTACATCCCTGGAGATGAACTCTATCAGCAGTGGTTTGCTGGTTTCTGTATGCTACACTGCCTACAGCAATGATCATGTCACATCCGGAATTATCAGAGGGAGTTCAAGAAAGGTTAAGGACAGCAGGTGATGTTGGGGGAGGAGGTTGATGCAAGATTTACTGGGGGAGAACTGATGGATCAGACACTGTTCAAAGGAGTGTAAGAGGGCTCAATTTTTGCTCCAAGAGTTTCTGTGGGGTTTCTGGAATGCTCAGGGAAAGTTGTGGGAAGTACAAGGAGGGCTTCGGAGGGGCATGGGAACCTTGTGTGGCGTTTATGAAGCTTCGGGAACATGAAGAAAGGATCAAGGAAGGTCAGGGAGTACTCAAGGGCTAGTTAAAGGAGTAAGAGGTTGAGTAGAAAAAAGGGAGAAGGATCAGGAACACTGATTAGGGGTTCAGGGTGGTTTTGGGGGGCTCAGGAAGATTCAGGGAACATTCAGGACTTGAGGGGGCTTAGGGAAAGGTCAGGGTTCAGGTAAGGTCAGGGAAAAGTTGGGGAGGTTCAGGAAGGTATGAGAAATTAATTAGGGAGTGTCAGGGAAACCTTTCCAGGACTCACAGGGACTTAGGGAGGATCAGGGAACTGTTAGCATTCTAGGTTATTTATTAGATTAACAAACAACCTAACACAACCTTAGAATGGTTGAGTCTCTTACAAATTCATGTTATCTAAATTCAACTGGGTTCTCAGTGTTGCAGTCCTTTTCTTCACTTACATATGGTGTTTTATACTTGTTCCAAAAGTCTTCTGACCTTGAGAGCTTTTAGTTTTGGTAATAAGGCCTGTTGACAGGTTGTATTCAACAACTCAAATCTCACACTTTTCTTTGAAAGAAATGTAAATTTATTAAGAATACAGAATTAGACCATACCTTAATCTTCTATTTAAGTTCTCCTCAGATATTTTTTAGTGTGAAGAGGAATCTGGGTTCTCAAATGATATGCTAGTGGTAGACAGTTTTTGGTAGGTCCTATCAAACTTTCAAGGATGGCTTTGGCAGTGTATTGCCTATCTGTTGTTTGAAGATCAGCCTAGATAATTTTGGTGAAGTTCACCACAGGTTGGCTACTGTCTAAAGAAAATTTTGGCCAGAGCCAACTAAAGATGAGGTCTATTTGGTCAGAAAGGAGTTCTGTCATATGCAACCCTTCACTGAATTTATAGATCCTTGAAATATTAAGTTTTGGGAAATTTTTAACTCAAGGACAAATATACAAGTACAATTCCAAAAAATGGGCACTTAGCTCAACCAGGTAATTACTTTGCATGAGGAACTTAACTTTAAGAAGTAACTTACTCATACAGACAAGACATAGGAAAGAGACATGATCTGGAGTCAGGCTCAAGAGAGGGAGATGAACATGTACATGGAATATTGGTGACAGAAATGGTGGTTGTAATTTTTCAGGAAAATATCTCTGGGACATGGAACAGAGTCCCAACAGACACTGGACTATTCTTGCCAAGGTGTATTAAGTCCAATCAGAATAAATCTTTGTTGAACTAGAAATCAGAGGTACCCTCCTAACTCTGAGGTTCATGCCTAAGTAGTGCTTCCTCCAAAAACAAAATAAAAGAAACAAACAAACAAACAAACTCAAAGAGCCCCAGTCTCTCTAAACTCCCCTGCAAGCTAGCCTTCTGGGAGAGAAAAAAGGAAGCTACAGCTGGGTTCTTTGCCAAGACAGGAAAAATCAAAGCTTCTCTCTCTTCCCAATTACAATAATGAAAAACCAAAACCAAAACCTGACCATTCACTCATGGGTTTTATATGTGTATGTATATGTGTATATGTATATTTTTCCAAGCGCCAAATGTTCCTACGAACCAGCCTGAATCGGAATACTTTTCTGTTCCATTCTGCTTCACGTTGCAAACATGTTTATCCTAATTTTCCCCCTACAAAGCAAATTCTCAGAATGAACAAGAGAGCTTTGAAGAACAGATCTGCTTCTTGAGGGAGAAAAACCTTGCTGTGGACGGCAGAGGCCACCCTGTAGGAACACCGTGTGGATGGGCTTCTGCCGGGTTCTAGTTGACATCACACGCTTTTCGTTGGGCCTTAAAAAACATCTTTGGGGTTCTTGGGCGGGGGTCTGCCCCAGAATTCGGTTTTCTCAGCACAGTCTTTCTGCCGCTGTTGGCGGGCAGGCTATGGTCGTGACCGGAACTGATGTACTTGGGTTTTAGGAAATCGGGGTTCGACGCGATCTGGGGCAGCCGTGAGCTCCCATCTTCCTCTGCAAACTGTACGTGTAAAACAGCCGCCCAGGATGACGTGGGGGGAGCGCCTAGCAAAACTTTAAAGCTCTCTGTGTGACCTCCAATCATGACCGTCATTACAATTCTGCCACCAGAGGTGGCTCCCTCCCCCTGGTTCAAAGGCGCCGGGAATGTGGGAGGGGGTGGGGGGCGAGGGTGTTTCCCCGGGTTCGGGAAGTGCGCCGGAGTGGGAAGGTCGGAGGTGACGGTCAGAGGATACAGGTCCAAGCCTGCTAGGATCACCCGCATGTCCCTCCGGGTAGAGCGGAATAATCAGAATTCCCAGAAACGCCGATCCAGGACCAAGGCGCCTGCGCAGGGCTCTGAAGGCTCTCTAGCCGGGTCGGGAGGTCCTGGCGCTCGTCTCTATGATGAGTGGTGTCAGCTCTCTGGAGCTGAACTCAGGGGAGGCTCGGCCGCGGTTGGAGCTGCGGCTGCGCGGGGCTGCCCATCCAGCGGTGGAGTGCAGAGCCATACTATGTCAGTGCCTTCAGCACTCTTAACTGGGGTAGAGGCTTGTGTTAAGTTTCCAGCTGTCCATGGAGCTTGGGAAAAGAGTTAGAGCTGGAAGGGACCCTAGAGGCCATCTAGTTCAGCCCCCTCATTTAAAAAAAATTAAGTTGTTTTTTTTTTCCAACGGACAAAAATCTGTTTTATCCTTCCCCCTCCCCATTGGAATAAAAGAAAAATAAATATGCAAAAAAATATTACTGCATCAATTTCCAACGTCCAAAAAATGTCTCATTCTGCAACCTGAGTCCCTTATATTTCTTTCAGGTGAGTACCATGCTTTATCATCGGTCCTCTGGAGGTTAATCATTGTCCAACTCCCTCATTTTAAAGATGAGGAAAGTGAGGCTGAGGTAAGGTGAAATGGGCTTGCCCAGGTCACAGAGATGAGTCTGTCCCTGAACCTGGTTGCAAAATCAGGTCCTCTTGATTTAGGCACAATTTTCTTTCTACTACAAATTATCCCCTAGGGGAAGTATAGATTAGGCTCATTTTACATATAGTGGTGGTGGAGTTCATTGGGAAGCCCCTGATCAGCTGACATCCTGCCCCTAGAAATTCATGAAATGTCATTAGTTGGGGGGAGTAACATAGACAATGAGGTGTTAAAGTATAATAAAGTGGAAAGGTAAGGTTACACTATATGTGAAATTCTCAGATCAAAAATTCCAGTCAGCCAGTAAATAACCAAAGATAGGCCTTTAAAAAATAGGTCACCGACTCTAGAAAGCAGTTGAGTTGAGGCAAGAGACAGCTTTGAAGACTTATGTGACTTTATGAATGAAGAAGAGACATAGCCCTGAAAGTAAGGAATTGAGCTGAAGAGAGGAACAACCAGAAAGCCCATCTGAATGACCAACATGGATGCTGCACCAAGGAGCACATGAAGATACTATGAAAAGGAACATTGGGTCTATGGTGCCAGAGCTCCGAGTGGCCTTGGCCACATTTCCAAAACATTCTTTTCTACTAGCATCTTCTAAGTGTGTCCTCATCCTTTCCTATAATGTGGTGTGTGGTTGTGACAGAGCATACACCAGGTTTATTGAATGTTTTGTAACTATCCTGCCATCCATGCCTCTCAGTATGCTTTTGCTTTAAACTAATTATGTCTACTGACCGACTATTAAAGGTAAGCATAGCAATGGGGGCTTGTGAGCTACAGTTTAGAGAGCATGGGTTCATAGAGAACCTTGAACCTGGGAGTAGTTTTGTGTTTGGATGAATGGGAGCTGAGAGGATGGCAGTTCCATAAATAGAAAAACAGAAATAAGAAGTTGAGAGGGGTGAAGATGGTGGAGAAGATGGTGAATTTGGGACAAACTGAGTTTTAGATGTCAGTAGTACATATGATAGAGATGCACAAGATAGATTAAGGATGAAAATACAGATATGGGAGTCGGTTTGGTGGAGGTAATACTTGAACCCATGGGAAACACGAATTCACTCATGGAGAGTATATAGAGAAAAAAAATTGTGTATGTGATGGACTTTTGGCATTCTGGTGAAGCCTATGGACCACTTCTCAGAATAATGTTTCTAAATGAATAAAAGATATAAAATTAGAAAGGAAAGTAATATTGAAAGTTATCAAAATGTTTTTAAAAAAAGGTTCATGGACCCCAGGTTAAGAACCCCTGGCATAGAAAATGAAGGCCCAGGACAGACTTGTGGAACAACCACTCTTAGGAAGTAGAAGGATACCTTTCTTCTAAAAAGCAAGCAAGCAGCGTTATGGGGAGAAAATATCTAGGACGAGGGGGTGATTAACAGGGCTGATGCTACAAAAAAGTCAATTAGAAGGCTTGACAAAAACGCTATTGAATTTATTAAGGAGTGATCTTGGAAAGAACAGTTTCTGTAGAGTGGATGGATAAGGCAGTGGCAGAGGTGTTAAAGATAGGAGACTATGATTAGCAAAGGGCATTTCAGAGTTCAAAATCTTGAAGGTGGAATAGTCTTGGTGGATAGTAAGGTCTAATGTTGTTGAAAGTGGAGATGGAGGTGGTGTGAGTTGATGAGCTGAGAGGCCATCATTTTAGGGCTGCCAACATGAATGTGAAGTCACCAAGGCTAAAGGAGTAGTTGAGATGGAGAAGATGACTGTGAATCAGGTACTGCCCTCCTTGAAAGAAGAAGAAGAGACTTGAAGATTGTTAGAATATAGATACAGATAAGGAATAATGATGAAAAGGAAGAACCACAAAGTACAAGGTACCGAGTGATGATGGCAAAGGTAAGGCTTGTACCTTGGACTAAGGTGCTGAAAAGCAAGAGTGTGCACTTTTCTTAGTTCTATCTGAGGGATGGGCATGAGAAGCGTCGATTAACTGTTGATGTCTTCTCTAGAAAGCTGTATTTCGGCCCATGCCAGAAAATGAGAGGAAGAGATCTTGAGTGGAGAATTCCTTAGAGCAGGGGTTCCAGGTTCCAGCCCAGGAAGGGGGAGGGCAGAAGGGAATGAATGGTAAGATGGAAGGCTGCTCTGGATATGGATGAATGAGAAGGGATGGCAAGAGGCAGCAGTTTTTGACTGGACATTGACAGCTTTGAATTACGGGGATTAGAGGATCAGCAGGTAAGATTTTGTTGGCCAGAAGGAACAGAAAGTCTGTAGAGGCTTGTGGCCGCATTGGCCTCTAGGTTCTGATTGCATTGTTAGTGTGAAGGAACCTTTGCTGTTGCTGTTTTCTAGCTGATTATAGAAGGCTTCTGACAGCTAGGGAGGGGCTGAAGGGAAGGAGGCTTCAACTGATGGCAGCCAAGCTGCTGGTTCTTGGTGGTGGCACAGATCCAGGCTTCATATAAAGCTCGTCTACACAACATTTTAATTAAGGTCAGGCTCCCCTGGCCTATGTACACACAGAAAAAGAGGGTGCTAGGGGATGAAGAATGATGTGGAACTGGATGAGGGATGGAGAGGAGGAAGAGGGAAGCAGGAGACAGGACCAAGATTGGGACCTGACAGAAGGCAGGATTATTTGGAGACAGGTTTCCGGATTTGTGTAGCTGAGACAAGGCCCCAACCTTTGTTTTCACTTCTTTCACTGATGACATGACAGATCAGGCTGGAAAGAGTAAGACCATGTAGAGTGTTTTTATTTTAAAATCAATTACAATAAGTTACAACATTTAGTAAAAAGCAGGAGGGTTTCTGGCCGTAGCTGAGGAGGCAGAAGTAAGCAGCCAAGGACACCAAGGGGTGGCATCCCTCTCTGGGGAAAGACCATGGAGGGCCCTACACTGAAGACTTTTTTCCTGCCTTCCAAAACTTTCTCACATGGGTACCTTTTGTAGTGGGCTAAACCAGAGCACAGCCTTTTCCCTCCCTCCCTCCCTCCCTCTTCATGCCTCTGAAGGAAGGGGAACAGAAGTTCTGTGGTCCGTCCCCTTCCTTCCAGGAGAGGGATCGCACCGAGTCTTAGCCAGTCACTGAAGAGCTGAGGAGGAGCCCGTGTAAGCTGGAACAACACAGCCCCTCCTCAGAACCCATTTCAGCTTTCTGCAGAACTTCCTTCTCCCCTAGAGGGGCCTACAGGGCAGGGATTCCTTTTGTAGCAGGCTTAGCTCCCAGCAGCCCCTGAGAAGCAACCTCTTGAGATGTTGTTCTGGAAGCTGCTGAAGCATGTTGTCTCTGGGCGTCCATACCACATATTGGGAGGGACTCTCCTTTCAGGGCATGTTATTAGGTAGGCACTGAACAGTGATTCACTTTTAAGCAAACTTAAATGGCTAAAATAAGATATACCAAGAAAGATCTGGTGCTTTTAAAAATGTTAATGCTGAAAGAAATGAAATGGATAATAATGAAAGCAGCAGTAATTATGTCCCCCAGGTCGGAGGCCTGCTTTAAAAAATTTCCTTTCCACCTTCCCTCCAGGCTTCAACCTCAGTGAGCAATGCCCTCCCTACAGAGCAACCTGAAGGGATGGATGATTTTAGCACCTAACTCACATATGAAGGGTTAAAACCAAAACCTATCTCCTGGCAAAAGGCTAAGTGATAGCACAACCAGAGCTGTACCTGTAGGTCACTGATACCAGGAACTGCAGACTGAGGCGGTAACCTGTAGCATAGGGACAAATGGGAGTCTGCCTTCAGAGGCCAGTGCCCTGTAGGAATTTCCATAGTGTGGTGGCTTAAAGGCAGGTGGCCAAGGGAGGGGACAGTTTCCTGCTAAGCTTCATCCTCTGTGCAAAATCACCCAGGAACCTGTGAAGGCAGGGTATAGAGAGGGCAGCTGCACCCCAAACGAACACTGCTTTAATAATAACTCCTGGAAATTATACAAGCAGGGGCAGACATGCATAATTTGCTGTGTGGTTCTCTGAGCCTTGGGCACCAGGAGTTTCTGATAGCAGTAAAGATTACAGCAGTTTTGCTTCTCCATGCCCCAAATAATTTTGGTCAGAGAAGTAAGGTGTCTATATTCATTAGCCACTTGGGAAAAGCCCTCCCTTTTCAATTATGCCTGTCACTGATGTGGTAGAGAATTCTGGGCTTGTTTGTTAAAATAAGAAAAGATTCTCCCATCTTGCTCCACAATGGTCCAATTCTCACCCATTTACCTTCTAAAACCTTACTGTTCACTCATGTGAGGGTCAGCCTGAAATGGAGGAAAGTTCATAGTCACTGGATGAGCTAAACTGCCTTTCCACCTTCTTCTGATCCTTGATCTTCAGGCCAATATCTACTTTTTTTTCAAAGAAGTTCACCAGTGCAGTCTCTGTAAGTATGGAAGCCAAGATCTGCTCAAAGGATATGGACCAATCAGTATCAATGGTGCTGCCATACCTGGAGGCAGGACTGCCTGCTTCACACCCCACCAGCACGGTATCATCAGCAATGTCTTCACACTGCAGGGAGCTGGTGCTCACCATGGAATAGGAAGACATAGACATGTCATCTTTGGTTTCATCATCAGACAACAGCTGGGAGGGAGAGCCTTGCCCTTCTCCTCGTCCTTCCTCACTTACAAGCTGGTTCTCTCGCAGTGTCTTTCCAGACTGTGTGTCTCCCCCAGCTTTATGTTCTGGGTCCACAGGGGAATGCTGCTCCCCAGCTGAGCTCTGTCTGTGTTCTGATGGGAGAGACTCTTCCTCACTTGTCAAGTCCTGCTCATTGCCCTCTGGCTTTTTGTGGGGCCGGCTGGAGAATTTCTTGCCCACTTCTCCAATGCGGAGAAGGAGGCTGGCCACAGTGGCGATGGCGTGATACAGCTCCTGTTCTACTGGGTCCTCGCTGAACATATTATAAAGGGTCTTGCACAATTCAATAAACTGTTCCTTTTATGCAGGGGAAGATAAAAGAAGAGACCCTGGGTCAGAGAATGAAACAGCAGCGAGCTCAATACTGTCACTTTGGTAAACCTTAAAGTATTAGAAAGGTGTGAGCTATCATTAGTATTAGAATTACATAGCCTTGCCAAGTGAAGTGAGGACAGAGAACTCAGTAAAGGTAATATGTATGTTTTTTGGACTGGACCTGTTATTTAATTGCTAAAGAGAACTCCTACTGAGTAAATTCCTTATGCCAATGCAGACTGTTGTCTGCTCTGCAAATTGGGACCTTACGAGAATTATCTGGGACCACTGAGGGGTTAAGTGACTTGCTCAGGGTTATAGGAACCTAGGTCTTCCTCCTTCTGAGGTCAGCTTTCCATCTATTATGTCACACTATCTCTGTAGAAAATGGAAAATGCTGTTCTTAATTATAGGATGACCACAATAACGTAAACAATCCTGAAAGACTTCAGCACTCTGATCGATGCACTGACCTGCTGTGACTTCGGAGCACTGAGGAGGACGAGGAAACCTCTCATTAGAGATCTGGGGGGATTGCAGGGGTGGAACGAGGCTAACTGTCAGATGTGGCCATATTTTGCTCTGCTTTTTTGTTACATGGGAGGTCATGGGGGGCACTATCTATGACAGGGGCATGGGGCCTAGGGAGTGTGGAGTACCTGGCAAGTGACAGTGATCTAAAAATTAAAAAGCATGAAACAAACGTTAAAAAAAGAGAATATTGCTCTTTAAAGATATGGACATCAAAGTATGTGTGCCCTATCTATCAAAGCAGGCAACCAAGGCAGCCACACTGGTGGAAAAACCCACTTAGCTGGTCCTGGCTGCCAACATCACTCCCTCTTGGGATCTCAGCAAAGCCATCAGAGAGAGAGGGGGTAGGAGAAAAGAGACGCCTGCTGTGATATCATTAGCATACTGTATGAACACCGGTATTTCAGATTCTGGATCTCTGTTACTTAAGGAAGAAACCTTAAAACCTTTCTGTAGTGTGGAGGGCTAATGCTTGTGGCTGTTTTTGTGTCTTAGGATTGATTTGAGCAGTAAGATTCATGATGACTCCATATTAGGAAACATGTGATTGTTGTTGGTCTGGCCCAAGAGGGTGAAAATGATGCCCTCCTGGCAGGCATTTCAAGCTGTCTAGCCTGGTTCTATGCCAAAACTGTCCCGTAATGGCCAGGCTGGAACAGGGGGTAGAATGGCAGCTTAGGAGTGTCTTAAAAGGCAGGGGAACAAAAAGAAACATTCCCATGCCCTCAGAAAAACTTTTCACTTTCATTCCTTCCATTTCCAACACCTGCTAGCCAAGAGTAATCCATACCACGGTGTAAGTGCCATGATAAAGTCACAGGAATGCAATAACCCCTTAGGAAGACCCCAGGCAATCAGGGCCATTATTTAATTGGCACCAGATGAGCCCTAAAAGCTATAAACAGAAGAAGGGCATAGCCTGCCTTCCGCTGCCCCAAGAGGTACCCACTTAGCAAAGGCAGTAAAATTTTGTTTGGGGTGGGAGGGAGAGGGGAGGAAAGAGAAGAGTGGGTACACAGGTTGTTGTACTTGAGGGTTCCACATTTAAAACTATACCATAACAAACATATTCCTAAGGAATAAGTGAAAAGTATACCCTGGAATAATTAGTATTAGAGAGGAATGTGACATAGAAGGCCAGAGCTATGTCAGGAACACAGTATGGAACAGTCAATCTAGTGGCAGGGAGGCGAGAAGACCTCAGCTCGGAAAAGGCATGGGAGGAAAACCACATGGCTCGATAGGGGCATGGTGAGTCACTAAATGTTAGGACATTTAATCTCATTTGGCATTCTCCCAAGAACTTCAGAGGCTTTTTACTATAGAATGGTAGGGTTACATAAAGCTATTTAGTCTGACCAGGCCAGCTGGTACAAGCCCCTCATTTCACCGAGCAAGGAACTGAGCCCATGAAGATCGTGGTAATCTCAGACCTCCCACAAGAGTCAACTACCGTCCTTCTTAATCAAAAAGCCTATCTTAAACGCGTACTCTGTTTCTTCTACTTCTTCTTTGACTTTCGTACCTGGCTCATTTTGGGAAGATCCTTAATAGTTTCTTTCTTGGACTCTTTCTCACTGGCCCACATCTGAAGGTAGTACCTGTAGTCTGGGGAGTTGGCCCCCTTCTCTTCTGCAAAGAAAGGAAAAAACAGACAAGCCAGAGGTTCCATACAAAAATTAGTTCCATTGGAAATTGAAGGAACTCTAAAAAATTATCATAGGCTGGAAGCTAAGCAAGGTCCATTTAACAGGGAGAGGGCTATATGTCAGGACTCAAAAAGGTCTAGTACTTTCCGCATGTCTTTCAATTGTGTCTTTTTTTCACTGTTATTACTGGGAGGACGATAGGGTATAGGGAAAGGGGTGAGAATGTGTGTGAGAGTGTGTGCATGTGTGAGTGCGTGAGAGAGAAATGTACATATCACACTGGTATTAATAGGTCATACGTGACAATATTGTACATTACCTCTTTTATCTTTGAAGTCTCTGCTTCCACTTCCTTCTTTTTCTTCAGGAGATGCAGCTTCTAAGCAACCAGAAAGAAGACAGTCACAGAATATATTTCTACCATTAAGATAGAAAATGAGAAATCTGAAATTTATTTTAGAAAATTATTTCTGGAAAATTTATTTTCAGAAAAACTTATTTTTGAAAATTATTTGAAAGCTTAGTTCAGTATTCTTCTTGTAGAACTGGACCCATTTTGTTAACTCTCTATTTCCCCTACTTCACCCTTTGTAATTTCCATTGTATCCTTAGCTCTCCTTGCCACCATCTTTCTTTTTTGTCCTTATGTCCAACCTTAGGAAGAACTCCCAAAGCTCAGGGAAAATATTACTTCTGCAAAAGGTTCTCAGGAGAAAGAAAATCATGCTATACTTGCACTTCATATATGAAGGATCAAAGAGGCCATGGGATGACATGGTCTCAGGGGGGAAATGGGCTTCCTAGGAAAACCAACGCTCTGTTGGGAAAGCTGAAACTCAAGGAAATTTCACCCGCCAATTCAACCTGCATGAATATCCTGACTGATACAGCAACACAGCAATAAAAGCTTGTTGAATGGCTGGCAGTGCAGCCAAAATACTGGACTCAGAGTCCAAGCACCTGAGTGTCCACCTCAGTTCTACTTACTAGCTATGTGACTACTGGCGAGTCGTCTGACTTCTTTATAAAATGTGGGGGTAGACAAGATGATCTCTAAGGTCCCTTCCATCTTCAGCCTCCTTCTATTCCATGGCTTAGTACATATGTCTGGTATTAAAGTTTCAGGTTTCTGAGGTAATTTATTTCCTTGAGTCTGTGCCAGGAGCAGATTGTGGCTAGCAAAAGCTAACTCTGAGAACTGGTACTAAACTGGATAAATGAAGGCCAACCAAATAGTCTACCCCTGTTGACTTGGCTAAGAGAGTGGTACAGGAAGGGAGCGCAAGTAGTGGACTTCTCTTCCCCCTCTACTAGTTGAAAACAATGTGAAAAAGACTGCTCTAGTCTTAGAGGGCCTTTAGCCTTAGAAGGCCTCTAGCCTTAGAAGGATGGCCTTTCAAACTCAAAATTCATATTTAAGCAAATCATTCAAATCAGGTGTGTCCCAATGTCATGCAAGCTGCCTTGTTATTTTACTAGTCAATCTGTGTGGCTGCTGGCTGCCATAAATAACAATCTTGAGTATCTCTAGCAGCTAGCACAGCAGAATACAGTAGGTGCTAATAAATGCTTGTTGAACTGAAGAGTGTTTTACCATTTCCAATTATTCCACCCCATTTGCCTATGAGATAACATCATCATAACCACTTCGCAGACGGGAAAACTAGGGTGTTAAAGGTTACTTTCTATTGTCTTTGGCAATAAAGTGTGTATTAAGAGTTTATAGCTCCTCACTTCTGAATCCTGCTTAATCTCACCAGGCCACATTTCCTCTCTCGCCATGCATCAGAAAGGCTCAAGCACCAAGAACATTACATGCTAGATAGATGTGCCATGAAAAACTCTGATGTGACAAACCTACAGAAAAGACTGACAATAATAATGTTTCTTTAAGGATTTGTGTTCTTAGCACGAGAAGGCAGCACTCTGCCTGGGACTGACCTGGAGTCTCACAGTGCAGGAAGAGATCCAGGTCTGAGACAAAAGGAGATACTGAAGCGTCCAGGAGGGAGGAGAGGGGATGGAAGGAAGAAGAAAAATTCAGGGAATACACAGAGACACCGAAGAATCCGAAGTTAAGAAAATAGGAACAGAAATGCCAATGAGCTTCTTATGCAAACCACTGAAGCAGGAAAGGCCGGTTTTGCCTCCAGGGCATCTTTCTGGAGTCTCCTGACAACATATGAGCACGTGCCCTGGCAAGTAGCTCCTCCTAGTGGCGAGGCTTATTTTCATAGGAAAGTTCTGTATTCCCCAGGGAGGGGGACAATGCAGGTAACAGCAGCACCCAAGGCCTGACAGGCTGATGGGGAGCCTTGCCTCCCTCTGAGGGACAGAACTGATGAAAACATCTCACATGCCACTCAGAGCCCAACTAAGGCCCGTGGCTTGGCCCTTTTCTGTTTTCCTTACCTTCCGCTGAGAGGTCTTCTGGGAAGTAGTGTGCCGCCTCCAGAGCTGACTCCGCTTCCTCTGTGCTCAGGGCTGGGCAGAAAGAGCAAGACAAGGGAAGAATGGAGCAGTCACCTCGGCACTCCTGTTTCTGTGGTTACCATGGTCATTTTCAACACGATCAATTAAGAAACTGAACTGAGAAAACATATCCTGGCATGGTCTTCTAGCAGCTTACAACACGAGGAGAGGAAAGGCTGAGCTCCTCCCTTATCTTCCTCATGACAAGAAGAAGACCACTGTGGCTAGTCTTGAACCAACTCGAAACAAAAGAACCAACGAACAAAGAGGTGGCCTTTCTCCTCGCCAGGGAAGTCCTTACTTACTTGTGCCTTGGATCCCATCCCCTCCTTTCTCCTCTGGAAGCCTGTCCTATTCATCTTCTGACTTCCTGCTATAATCTGCAACTTCTGCTAGATTACACTGCTTCCTTTCCCGGCTGACTGCATGTATCCTTCCTCTTGGAGCCAAATTCCTAGAAGAAAGCTGTCTATGTTTGTTGCCTCCAATTCCTCATCTTCCACTTCTCACGTGTTCCCCACCTGCTTCTAAGCCTGACACTCGACTGCACCTATTCTCTCTGAAGTCGCCAGTGATCTCTCAGCTGCCAAACCCTGTGGCCTCTTTACTGTTCTCATCCTTCTGAACTTCCCTGTACCTTATGACCCTGCTCACCACCTGATCTCCTGCAGCCTAATTAGGACTCTACCCCCTCTGCTTTCATGCCACTGCTCTCCCTTGATCCTCTTGTCTGACCACACCTTCCCAGTCTCTTTTGCAGGATCATCCCCATATTCCACACCCTAAGAATGGGTGCTTCCTGAGGCTCTGCCTGGGGTACTCCAGTCTGTGTTATCTCATCGGCTTTCAGGGGTCAATTATTATTGTCATGCAGATAACTCCCAAGCGTACATATCTAATCCTACTACCTCTCCTGCGCTCCAGTCTTGAATTATTGTCTGTTTGATACCTCTACCTGAATGTCCTACTGAAAGAACCCGTAATCTTTCCCTTACACCTACCTCTCCTAGCTTCTCTGATTCTTTGGCAGATAACACCATTCTTCCACTTGCCCAGGATCCCAACCTTGGGGTCTTCCTTGACTCTCCTCCCCGACAGAACCAATCGGCTGCCATGTCTTAGTGACTCTCTCTCCACAAGGAGCACCAGGCTCCTCTTCTCCACTTCTCATAGCATCTTCTTCAGGCCCTCATCATAGCGAGCCTGCATTACTGCCACAGGCTCCTAATGAACCTCCCTGCCTCCAGGGTTTCCCCTTTGTCAAGGACAGGGCTGGCTATACCACTGCCCTCCCCAAGATCCTCCAGCAGCTCTGTAGTGCCTCTAGAATAAAACACAAACCGCCTAGCTTCACATATACAGACCTTTACCTTCCAGCTCTAAGCTACCTTTGCAGACTGATTATTTCTCACATACTCAATTTCCCAGACTCACAATAAATGTCTGCTAAACTGTATCATTAAATTGAAGTTATGCACAATTCTGTAAGGTAGGCAATGCAAGTATTATCACCCAAATCTTACAGTTCAGGCATCTGAGGCTCAATGAGGGAAAGTGGCTCATTTAGGGTCACATAGCTAATGAATGACAGAACCGGGAGTGGCTTCCAAGACTTCTTACTACAAATCCAGTATACCACGTTGCCTTATGATGTATTACGTTACAATAAGGTTGTTAGAGTCACGGTGGACAGGAAGGGATTTAAGACTGGTGTCATCAACATTCAAAGTGGTGACAAACAGCTATGCAGTTCCCTCCCTTTTAAATTTATGTTTAAATAAACTGGGGATTGTATGTATTAACTCGCTTAAGAAGAACCTGAAGCTAGTCTGAGCCAGCTGAAAAGGTTTGTGGTGGCTGTAGGAGTAAGTACAAGGGGGTACAGACTGACTGCCCAGCACAGGAACAATCTCATCCAGATGGACTCTACAGTGAATGCGACATTTGAAGAGTGGCCTGAGACCTAGAACAGCAAAAAGCACACCCTTTCACAGAACCTCACCTGGCCTACAAGACAGGCAAAGTACTTCAGCACAAAACTCATCTCCCTCGAAGCTAGTCTGTCTTCACTGTCACTTCACGTTTCACTGCCTTAAAGACGGGGGATGCCCTGGGCCCTCCAGACCATGGAGACTTTCTTTCCTGCCTTGGATCTTGTGAGGCTGCTGAACAGAGCTAAATGAATTCTTGCCTAGGAAGAAAGTTGCATTGTGCCTCCTCCTCTTGCACCAATGTGAAACAGATCTGAAGGCCCTTTTCTTTACTGTATTTTTTTTTTGGAGGGGAGGGAAGGCAGGACAATTGGGGTTAAGTGACTTGCCCATGGTCGCACAGCTAGTAAGTGTGTCAAGTGTCTGAGGGCAGATTTGAACTCAGGTCCTCCTGACTCCAGGGCCGGTGCTCTACTCACTGCACCACCTAGCTGCCCCGCTTTCTTTACATTCCAGTGTTCTAGCCACCTTGCAATTGCAGGCTCTGGAAACATTCACTAGAGCCTCAAGCAGCGAGCTACAAGGCACTTAGAAAAAACTTAGCATGGGCTCTCGTAGCAGGGGCCTCCATTTGGGTAGAAGTAAGCACACAGTTCTCCTACCTGGAGGAAGATGTAGCTTGTAAAGAACTTTAAGCTTCTCTGTTAGGTCTCCATGATACATTCCACCTATTTAGAAAAGGAAGGTAATGTTATCCCGATTAATTCAGAGACATCATCAGGCGGAATTCAGAAAAGCACAATAGGGTGCAGCCATCATTTCAAGGAAGTGTGTCTAGTGGCATGATTCCCTATCCTGTGAATTATTCAGGAACTGACACGGGACAATCCTGCCTTGTCCTCTACCAGCTCCTATGAGATTTAGCTGGCCAGCCCAGGGCACTTTGGGCTTCTTGAGAGATTAGTAACTATTCAAGTACAAGGTGGCAGCCTCATTAGCATTATTTCCACACTCTCTCACTGGGGCCTGAATGAAGAACCTGGGTGGAATGTGGAGAACCAGTGAAGAACCCAGTTTCTATTCCTAGCAATTGTTACTAACTCACCATTCCCTTTTCTGGGCTTCATTTTCAACCATATAACAAGAAATTTGGACAAAATAAGGATTCTTACCAGCTCTGTGATTTATTATGTATTAACAGATCTGGGAGACCAAATAAGCCCTAAAGACACTTACTCATCCCAGTCACAAACTCCTTGAAGTTGATGAGAGAGTCCTTGTTTTCATCCAGAAGTCTGAACATCCGTCCAGCCAGCACTGGAGTGTGAGAGCCACAGGCCCAGGGGGTCAGGCTGACAAAGAGTTCCCTGAACTGGTTCCCATCGATTCTGTACTGCTCCAGATAGGGGAGGCTCTGGTCCCTGCGAATGGCTGCCATGCGGTTATTTCCCCAGTAACAGCTCATCAGGTATTTGGCCTACAAGTAGAAGGAAGGGTTTACTGAACTGAAATCAATGTATTGCTTCAGAGCACAGACTCTTAACCTTTTTTGTATCATGGGCCCCTCTGGCAGTCTGGTGAAACTTATGGACCCATTCTTGAAAAGTTTTTAAAAACATAAAATAAAATACATATATTACAAAGAAAACCAATTATGCTGAAATATAGTTATCAAAATATGTATTAAAAATCCCCCAAGTTCATGGACCCCAGGACCCTTGGGGATCTAGGGACAAAAACAAATATCTGAGCTAAATGTTATCCCTGTTTACCCCTATATTGTCTTAGTATAGTCACTTTTGTCTGGCTGTAGGCAGACAGTTGAGGGAAAGCAGTGGGAATAGGGAGGGAGGTAGGAGAAGAGGGCTAAGGAATTACTAAGGTTCATCATATTTAGGTTCATGTATAACATGAAGTGAACTAAAGTAGAAAGATGTGCAGGAAATGGACAGCTGGTCAGGGCACTTGATGACCAGCAGGAATCCTTTAAGAGAATCTTTCCTTTTACAGAAGGCCTCTCAGCTGCTCTACTCTGTGAAAGTAGATTTGATGAAGAAAACCAGGAAAATTCACTTTCAGAGTCAACAAGGATGGAATATACAATGTCCATTCTAGAATCCTACCTTAAACACCATGTAAAGCTCTTCTAATTCTTCCATGGAAAAGCCAATGTCACTAGATATAGCTCGGACCTTGAGGGAAAGAGGAGAATGAATTTATTGAGCTTAAAGTAGGCAGAATCATATGGTTCTAAAATGGTAAAAATGAAAACCTTTTAGACAACACAAGACATTTTCATTCCCAGATGTGGGTATAATGTAAGAGGGATATGTCTGTGTGTGTGTAGGAAAGACAGATGTGGATTAATACCTGGGTAGGAAATCTAAGTATATGGCAGTACCAAATGAAACAGACATCTCCAATGGATTTTCACATTAAAGTATGGTAAATGACAAGAAAATGGCTAGAAGTTTCTTGTATCCCTCTTCAAAAAGGAGAGGTTGGGTCCCCAAAGCTAATAAAGCAACATGTTTTAAATTAGAATTTCCTAATTCTTTCTATGTTACCTCCAGGATGAAAAAATGTTGAGGTAATGATATAAACTGGGAAGACACGAATGACTGACCTCTCAAAGAGTAACCCCTCACCACAGTATGTACAGAAAATAGGTAGTGGTCTCCTCTATGGCTCTCAAGCCCAAAGAAGGATAACAGCAGTATCAAAGACTACAAGTGCTCATCACAGTTCCTTCAGAAGGAAGACCTGTACCTGCTCACCCCAACAGAGTGGTAGAAACCAAACTCAAGTTTACTGCTCTGTGAAGAGGCACAGTCGTTTCTGGCCTCAGTCTGGCAACTGAGGTCATTTGGAAATGCCAACAATTGACCCAGCTTATTAGCCATCCGGCTGAGAACTAATCAGAGCTAAATCATCAGTGGTTATTCCAGTGATCAGCAGTTCCCTCTACCTGAGTAGAGAACACTCTAGGAAAATCCTAGAAAGGCAGAATTTCTAAAAACAACATCAGCAAAGGTGAAAACTTCTGGATGAAATCTGAGGTTTCACATACCACACTCCTTTTCGCTGTGTCCTCCAAGGACTGGATGACTTTCAGTCTTTGCTTAAACCGCATTTGTTCAATGTCATCTCCTCTTAAACTGCTGTATTTCTAGAAAAGGAAAAAAAAGTCAATTAAATACCTCCAGATAAAAGAATGCCAGCACCCATATGCCAATATCCAAGTCAGTTAATCAGGGTGCACGTATAACTGCTAAATAAAATCAAACCTAGAGTGATTCCTGACCTCATAGGATGTTTTCAAGAGTTCAAAAATATCGATTTCAGGAGGAGGCTCATCCCCACTGGTAAGTAAGGCGTGTAGGTGTGGGATAGGGGGAGAAACACTTTGCTTATTCACCACATTATCCAGGTATCTGTGATTAAGAAGGAGGAAAACATTTATCAGTTTAGAAAACAATGAGTGAGAATAAGAAGTAGGCAAAATCAAATAGAAAAAGCTCCTTTGGGGGCCTGTCTTTGGCTACTCACTTATTTTTCATATATGCTCATGAACCGTACACGTTCAAGTAGACTACTGGGAGCCCTTCACTGGGTTGGAGACATCTTCCTTCTGAGTCAGAGAATTCCAATGCTTCATGATACTCTTAGAAATTTAAGATGCAACAAATAGTCTGTAACTCTAGTTTAGCTCCATTTGCCCTAAAAGGAAATCCCTTAGTCTGATTTCCTTGTTCAACCTTTTGGCTGCTTTGTCTCTATGATGACAAAGGTAGGGATGATATACACAACTTGGACAGAGGCCACCTATCTGCACTCAACTTGGAAGCAAACAGCAATCCAGAAGTAAACTGCCACTTCTGGCAAGGCCAGCAAGGACTTAACAAGGCCTTAGCAAGACTCAAGACTTGGTTGCTGGGAGACGGTGACACACACTACTGGACGCAGCTGGAAGGCGTCATGCAACTGTGCCAAGTCCACTACAAACTTATGTCATTTAATCTTAACCATGCCCTCCCTGCAGCAAAGCCATCTTTTTACTCTACTGAGTGTTCACTCTACTCTCAAAAGTAGCTGTCCCAAACCCTCTGTTCTCCCCTCAAACCTCATACTTGAGGCCTGGCCTCATACTTTTATTGTGAAAGAAGTCATTTGCCACTAGTGCCCTCTTCTTTCACTGACTCCCCTTGATACAATCATCTATTCTCTTCTCCTTCTTCCAACCCCTGATAAAGAGGAGGCCTGTTTTCTTGCCAAGATCAGTACCTTTACACATCCTCTGAATCTCCTCTTTTCCTTCCTTCACCAGCTGACTGCCCCCACAATCTTCCTTTGCCCCACTCTTCAACCTTTCCTGATCTGCTTTTTTTTCCTGTCATTTACAAACATACCCAAGTCCCTTCTTTAAAGAAAAAAAAACACAAACAACTCACTTGACCTCTCCATCCTCCTAGGCTCTGTTCATTGCCAAAGAGCTAGAAAAAGCTATCAATACTCCTGGCTTCTACTTCCTTTCCTCCCACCCACTTTTTTTAAACTCATTCCAGCCTGGCTTTCAACATCAGTGCTCAATTGACACCACTCTCTCCAGAGTTACCAAGGATTTCTTAATTGTTAAATCTAATGGAATCTTCTCAATCCTCATCCTATTCGACCTCTTTGTGGCATCTGACACTACTGGCTCTCTTCTCCTCCTGGAAAGCATTTCCTTCCTGGGTCGTCATTATGCTGCTCTCTTGCTCTCTCTTCCCCTCCTCTCTGCTGCCAAGGTGGTTTTCCAAAAGCACAGGTCTAACCAGGTCACCTTTGCCCCCTCTATAAATTCCAGCGTCAGATATAAAATCCTCTTGTGGCTTTTAAAGCTCCTTATAACCTAGCTTCCTTCTACCTTTCCAGCCCTGCCTCCCTGCTGTTCCTCACACATATTCCATCCCCTGACTTGATGCCTTTTCCTTGGCCATGCCTGGAATATTATTCTTCCTCAGCTCCATCTCCTGGCTTCCTTCAAGCCTCAACTAAAATCTCACCTTCAGCAAGAACCCTTTAACAGTCTGACTCTTACTGCCCCAGCTGCTAGTGTCTTCCCTCAGGGCTTACTTTCTACTTACACTTATACCTCACACATACAATTTTTGTGCATGTTGTCTCTCCCATTAGAACATGAGACTCTTGAGGGGAGGGATTATCTTTTTGCCTTTCTTTGTATCCCCACTGGACAATGCAGTGAATGGCACGTATTAAATGCTTGTTGACTGTCCTGTCTGCTTATTTTCAGGTTCCTTTGCTGAAGGAAATCATCCTTTGCATCCTGCTCTCTTGCTATGGTTGTAGCCCAAGGATCTACCTTGGGACTTCTCTTCTTTCTCCATATACTCCTGGTTACCTCACCAGCTCTCATGGATTTAGTACCATTTCTATAGATCTATATATCCAAGGAAATTTGAGGTTTCACATACCATATTCCTTTTCACTCCAAGGACTGGATGACTTTTAGCCTTTGCTAATTTCTCTCCTGAGCCCTAATACATCCCTTTTCCAAACTATCCCATTACTCTCAAGGCCAGTACCAACTTGCCATTCACCCAGGGTAACCACCTCATTGTCACACTTAACTCTTCACTCTCCCTTACTCCATGTCTCCCCTCACCCAGGTGCTGTTTCATCGAGGAGCTGGAGAGTCAAGTTGGAATAGTATCTAGATGAAGAAGAGTGGCTGCTGTTCCCTCCTGCCCCTCCTCCTTACTTCCTTCTGCTGCCACCTAATATACCATGTAGTCAAGGTTCTCCACAATCCGATGCTACCCATGTCTGATCATTTCCCCTATACATGATATGTGCCATCCCAACTAGATTACTCTCTGCCCCATCTCCCCAACAGGCCTTACCTTCTCCTATTTTTGGCCTTTGCTCTTGCTATTCCTCATGCTTGGAATATCCTCCATCTCCCTCTGCAACCCTTAACTCCCTGTCCATCCAGGAAACCTTCCTTGGTTCCCCCACCGGTAATGACCTTCCCCTTTTGACCTCACATAGCATTTTATCTACACTTCCCTTATTATGTAATACTAAGTATTTGTTATTTACTTTTGGGTCTTTACCCCTCCACTAGACCATCAGCTACACAAAAGCAGGGCCTTGCCTAAACCCTGCATCCTCCTGCATGGTTTGTGCTCTGCACAGTAGATACTTAATCAATGTTTGCTGAATGAGTGACTGAGGCTGGACAAGGCTATGTTACCCTAAAAGATCCTCTTCTTGCCCAATGGTTTGCTCTCATAATAGCAGCCCACTTGGGCAAGTGTGGGGCCTAAGGAGTATCAGAAAACAACTTAAAAGAACCATAAAGTGTTACAGATGAAAGAGCTGTCAGAGATCATCTAGTCCACCCCCCTTAATTTTGTCCTGCCATCAAGCAGTTATCATAGTATCATTATTGAGAAGGATCAATGAACAAAACATATCAACCTACTGGCCATGTCTGAAAATGTGCACTCTCTGCACACCTATGAGGAGGGCAGCATGCTTCATAAGACTGACGGGCTAGTCAAAAGATAGGGGAACTGTGAATCACCTGCCCAGAACTGTCATGGCTTCACCTTCATCATTGCAATTCAACAGCTGCTCCATGTTGGCATCCAGGATGGCCAAGGAGACCTGCAAAATAAGCTTGATCCCCTCGTAGAAGAAACAGTCGACAATGACCACAGCGCTTTCAAAAGGCATGACACTGAGGAAGAGAGTGAGAAACCAGGAGAGAGAGATGGTGGAAATAACCCCTAGGTCCTGCATCTTCTCCGAGAGCTGGGGCAAGAATTCCCTTGTGAGCTCTTCAAAGATGCCTTGGTCCACAAGCGCACCTGAAGGGGAAGAAAAGGAAGCTTTCGGTGAGCCAGGGTATCCTTCATCTTCTCTGTGATCTGGGTTATGGCTGTTCTTACCCTGGGACAGATTTTTAGCCAAATCATTTATAACTTATTATAATGGAATAAAAGCCCATTAGTTTGGGGCCCCTTTACTACAATCTCTGATTGATGGTAACAGAAAAATGGCTTCCTTCCTTGCCCATACTCTTTTCTTTCTTTGGTACAAACACTCATCTTCTCCTAAAACTCTAAAAGAGAAAAGAAGACAATTCAGTCCCTACTGGCACCTGGGCGGTGCAGTGGATAGAGCACTGGGCCTGGAGTCCAAAGTTCAAACCTGGTCTCAGATACTAGCTGTGTGACCCTGAGCAAGTCACTTCACTTCTGCTTGCCTCAGTTTCCTCATCTGTAAAATGGGAACAATAAGAACACTGGCCTTCCATTTTCAGAATGTCCAATGTAAGAATTCAGTTTTTAGGCTGGTGGAAATTTAGACCTCATTAGTCCCTAGTTCTAAAAAGTGGAGTTTGTATGTGACCATTTTCATCAACAGCTGCTTACATAAGGGGCTAACTAAGGGTACTCTGCGTCTATCTGGCATTCTGTTAGATACTGTGGAGGGGGATTCTATCGCTAGTATCTTCCTTTGATGCTTCATTGTAGTACGGAGGAAACCGTGGGTTTTCAGGGGCTAGGCTAGTGGACTTAAGCTCAGGCAGGATCTATTACCTGGGAAGGGCTTTGAGGATGGGTTTGACGACAAACTGTCTGTCACCCAAGGACCAGCTGAATTAAGTTCCGAGACTGGCCACAGGGTGATGAATTTTTCCACCATGAAACTCCTAAAGGCTAAGTCTGAGAGGAGTGTGATCTATAGAGGGAACTCACATGTCAGTGAAATTAGAGCTCTTTAAAGTACTACAATATGGACGGAGGGATTGCTATAATGGGCATCCCTGACATTTGTATGAGGTTTCTGTGGTTTTCAACATTCTTCTTCTTCTAGGATCTTATCTGATCCTCACAATAAGCCCATGAGAAAAGCAGGGCAGAGATTAATGTCCCCGTTTGATGGATGAAGATACTGAAGCTCAAAGAGATGAATAATTTGTTGATGAATAGCCAGCCAGAAAGTTTCAGAAGCAGAATTAGAATTCAGATCTTCGAAATCCTTTGTCTCTTACTACTCATAACATGTTGTCTCTCAAAGTAAATCTCTTTTGTCCCAATAACGTCTTTCCTTTTAAAATACTTGTGCTTTTCTTCTTGTTCAGTAACAAGATAGATTGACTCCCCGAGCCCCAGGGACAGTTTCAGGCCAACTCACCTACCACCCTGGTATTGTAGTAGTCGGGCAGCATCCTCTCACAGAGCGCCACCAGCAGCCAGAAAGCCTCTTCCTCATTGCCATACAGAAGCAGCACAGACGTCACAATATTCATAGCCTGAGAACCATCCGGCCAGGATAGACACAAGAAGGCACAGAGAACAAACAACATTGGAAACTGGGAGCTCCTATTTCAAGCCACTGGATGTATCAGTCCGTCCTCAGAAGGGGAAGCAAGACCACTCTGCCCCAAGACCTGGCTCAGGATTGAATACACAATGGGCCCTTCGTGTTTGTGAAAGTGAATGAGAAACCTCTATTTACTATGACTAAAGACAACTTACTTTGAGAAGGAAGCCCTCACTCAGTCCAAACCAGAAATGTGTGAAAAATAAAACTCTAATATGAGGGACAAGAGCAATCACTAGAATGCTTTTCTATTCCTTCTCTGTACTGGGACACACCCAATCCTGTCTAAATCCTGTCGGGGGCTGCCTGCTTCCACGAACTTTGGCACTAACTACATAGATGCCCTGGAGTCTTTCTAGCTCTAGCCATCCCTGCTGTCAAACTGGTGGTGTCTAACCTGGCAGTACCCGATTGTTGGGTTTCGGAAAGCATACGCAGTTAGCACTCTCCGGAGGGCAGCGATACCCATCGCATTCTGGAAGGCTGGATGTTCGGGCATGGAACGGTGCAGATCTCTCTCAATTTCCTCGGCGGCAAGACTTTGCTTGCCCATGGATTTCTCCACTAGCTCAGCATAGTATCCAGGGTGGGTCACCATCTCATTCCAGGCTCCTGCAGTGGAATACACATAGCACTCGCTGACATTCTCAGAAGAGTTTATGCCTAGGGGTTCAATAAAACTTTAGGCTGGAGAGTTACAGAAAATAAGAGATTGGGGGATCAATTCCAAGCAAGGGCAAAGTTCCATTTCACTCTGTAGCATCTACTTTATTAGGTTTCAGACCTCCAAGAGCTACTAAGACTCAAGCAATAAAGAGCAGAGGGGAATGCAGGCCCACTACACGAAACTGGTGTATGAGGCAGCCTTCTCCCTTCCACCCTAATCCATTTCGCATTCTGGTGGAGTTACCTTGCAAAAGAAAGCAGATGTTCTGCCTTAAAGGACTCCCTGAGAGGAAGGGAACTCCAGTGGTGTGGCAGTGGTGAGAGAGCAGCTCACCTGAGAACAGGAGCCAGAGTTCTCCACGGAGGCTCTCAGGGATCCCCTTTAAGACCAGCTCCCGGGTCTTTGCTGTACGATACATGCACATGCCACGTCCATACTCAAAGAAGTGAATATTCCAAGATTCTTCTTTCATCTTCTCCTTTGCCTTAGGAAAAAGAGTGTTGTTTGTACTTGTGGACTCCAGAGAGCTTATGTAAACATGCCAGGCCAAAGCTACACACACAGAAAACTTCTTTCATTGCTACATAAATCACCCATGAAACACTGACCATCTCTCTCAAATTGCAAAATCCTTATAGTCAAAAAATTTAAGTGCTTAGCAAGCTGAAAGGAGACACTGACTTCAACTCCTTATGACTTATGGCGAATTAATGAGAAGTACAATAGCCCTAAGACAGTCTTCTTTCCGGTTTCCATTTATTTCCCAGAGACTTTTTCTTCACATCTCCAACCAGAGGACAATTCTGCCTAATTTTCAGTCTCTGGTTTGGGGTGGGTACATCAGGGCCTTGTGGGTTTCGGTAGAGAAATGCTAGTGGCACGGGGGGAAGAAGCCCACACATGTGCCTATGTCCAGTGATATTATTGGCTTCTTCCTCTCTTGAGAATCCAACGCTCATTCAAATTTTAGATCTCTTAATCATAATAGAGAAAGTCTTACCCCCTTGGGTCCAAGAAACTCTGTGGATGAGTTTTTCTGAAAAAGTTTGAGAAGTCCATGAGAAGCAGTTGGAGCTTCCTCCAAGAAGGAGGTGAGTTGACAGCTGAGGGTGGAGGATGGGCTAGCAAGCAGATCACTGCTCTCCTGAGGAAAAGAAAAAGCAGGTTAAAAAGGTTTCCCAATTTATCTGTTAGCCTGATTGTACTGGCTAGTGAAAGACTTCATTCTCCAAGGGCCAGACACTGATAGTGTACCCTTCACTTTTTAAATCTTATTTTTTTATTCTAAAATCAAACATAAATTAAAAAGGCATTTCTGTATACACAGAATCAAAAAAGAGGATTCTCTGTGCAACTACTGATCGATTTCATACTGCTTGTTATTTTTTTAAAAAGCAAAATAAATTCTACATGTTACTTTCTTAATACTTTCTTATGAACATCTTTTTCTTTGTACTTTATTAATATTTTTTAAAAAATGAAATTTTAAGATCCTCATTTTTTCCTCTCCCTTCCCCCCATTTAAAAAAAGCAAGAAAAACAAAACCTCTGTTACAAAATGTATAGTCAAGCAAAACAAATTCCTGCTTTGATCATCCTCAACCCTTACAAACTGTCTCAATTTATAGCTCACTGGCTCTCTGTCAGGAGGTGAGTAGCATGTTTCATCTTGGCTTTGTGGTTGGTCATTGTATTTATCAGAGTTCTTAAATTTCTCCAGGTTGTCTTGTCTTTACACTATAGCTATTGTGTAACTTGTTCTTCTGGTTCTGCTCACTTCACTTTGCATCAGTTCATACAAGTCTTCCCAGGTTTCTCTGAAACCGATTTTAATAATGTTTTAATAGCCTTTTTGGGGATCTCATTTTTGTTAACATTCCATTCCTCAACTCCCCCTCACCCCAAATGAAAGAAATAAAGAAAAAACGTCTCACAACAAATTAGGGTAGTCATGGTTATAGGGGCCATATTTCAAAAATATAAATCTTTCTGAGCCATGTGTCCATCACCTGTTAGGAGATGGATAACATTTCACCACATGTCCTCCAGAGACATAGGTTGGTCACTGCTTTGATCAGAGGTCTTAATTCTTTCAAAGTTGTTTTTCTTCACAATGTTGTCATCTTTATATAAACTGTTCTCCTGTTTCTGCTCATTTCCCTCTGCCTCAATTCATAATAACCACGATATTCTGAAATTGTCTCTTTTATCATTTCTTCTGGTGCAATAGTATTCCATTCCACTCGTATGTTGTTCAGCCATTCCCCAAATGCCTATTGTTTAACAGGGAATCTAACGCATTCCCACAGATTCTAGTTTCTTTTCTTTTTTCTCTTTGTAATCTTCTCTTCAAGATCGTGAAGTTTGTTCTGCTTTCAGCTATCTGCTCCTTGATATTCTTACCTCTTAACATCTCCTTCTTATCCCCCCTCATTTCCCTTTTAGTTTTATGTGTTTCCGCACCAAACTCTTTGTGTGTCTGTAATATGTGTTCAACCCTTCTTTGCCTGTTTCAGATAAAAGTGAGGTTTATATGACAGCCACTCTCCCATTCCTTCCTCCATATCTGCATATTCTTGTTAAGTACAGCTATGAATAATAACAAGTTCCATCTCCTTTCTCCTTTTCACACTAGTGTATTCTTCCTTCTCCCTTCCCTTCTCTTCTCCTTAATACCTCGGACCAGGAACTCTGACCCTACCCCCTTTCTTAACTCCCTAGTACCCTATGAAGACATTAAGGTTCTGAAAGGATACCTGTTTCTATTCTCCTTATTAGAATGTTAGCTTTACCTCATTATATAACTCTGTGTAACTGCTCAAATACATTTACCTTTTTAGGTCTTTTCATCATAAATGCCTGAAAGCCTTCTCTTCCATTAAAGATCCAGTCCTCCTACCCCCCCACCATGAGATTATGGTTTTGCAGGGTATATTATTCTTAGTTGTAAACTGCCTTTTGTAATACTGTATTCCAGGTCTCCTCTTGCTTACTATAGAAGCTTCCAGGTCTTGTGTGATCCTGAATGTGGTTCTTTGGTACCTCAACTATTTATTTCTGGATGCTTGAAGTATTTTTTTCTTTGATATAGGAGCCCTGGATTTTGGCTGTGATATTCCTGGGACTTTTGCTGCTGGGGTTTTTTTTCAGGAGGTGACTGGTGGATTCTTTGTATCTTCATGTTGCCATCAGAGTTCTAATGTTTCTGAGTTTTCATTTATGATTTCTTGAAATATAGTGTCCAGGATTTTTTTACTTTGATCATGGCTTTTGAGAAGTCCAATGATTACTGAGTATCTCCCTTTAACCTATTTATAGGTCCGTTGTTTTAGATATTAGCTATCTTATGGATTCTTTTATTTTTTCAACATTTTGATTTTGTTCCAATATTTCTGGCTACTGCATAAAGTCACTGATTTGTTTGAACTTGTTAGTTTTTGGGAATTTCATGATTCCTTGGGCAAGGTTTTCCACTTTGTCTTCTAAACTACTTTTGTCCTTCCAATTCTTTCTTGAAGAGTTTTCAATGTCTTTTTTTTTTAATCTCTTGCTTCATTTCTTCTAGGCCTTCATTTAGTTCTTGTGGAAATTCCATTTTTTCTTTGTCTCAATATTTGCAGATATTATATAGATTACAATCATTTTTGATGTTGGTTGATGTTTCTTGGATTTACTCATCTCTACAGCTTTAAGTTCCTGAATTGGGAGTTCTGCCCACTTTTTCACTTTTTGATAGAGAGATCGGCCCTGCTTAGTGTTGCCCTGATTGCCCTGGGTTTCTCTGACGGCCTCCGCCACCTCTTTGAGGTTTAGAGTTGGATATTCAAGACTCTGACATCTCAGGGTAGCATTAAGGACCTCAGTTTCTCTAGGCCTATGCTGTCCTGCTGGTTGCTAGTCCTGCTCCCCAGGGCTTCCGAGGTCCCCACCTTGGGGCTTTCTCAGGGTTCTGTTCTTGATGCCTCCTGTCACAGAGTCTTGTAGGCAACACGATTAGAGAAACAGAATGGACTACCTTGGAATGGGGTGACTTCATCCCTAGAAGTTTTCAAGTAGAGGCTGAATGACTACATGTCAGAGATATGATAGGGAGGATTTCTATCCAAATAAGTGTTGAATAAGATGATAACTGATGTGCCTTCCAACTCTCAGAGTCTATGATTCAACTCAAGAGCCTACAAAGGCTTCTTGTTGGATCAAGTCTCAAAAGACTTCTGTTACCCCTTAAATTTAGGCTGGTCCCCTCAGTCTTCCCTGAACACACCAAGCAGGCTGACTCTTGCCTTTTTTCCTTTGCTCAGGCTACTTCTGCTCCCTGGGATGGCCTTTTTTAATAAATATTTGGGTAAAGGTACTTTAAATCTTTGTTTAAAATGCCTTGTCATGTTTTCTGTTTAGATAGTGTTTAAAAAATGTAATGTTCTGGGGTAAAAGGCAAACCTCCTAAAGTAGTCGACAAGTTTATACCTGTTCTTGCATTAGAGCCATCGTTAAGGGATCTAGCCAAGAAGTAGGTAGCATGGAAATCTTGTCACTGTGAACATACCAACACACACAGCAGCTGGTTTTCCCTATCAGGAGATGAAGACTGAAAATTCCTAGTTACATCACCACAATTCAACTGCTTAGCAGAAAGAGGAAAAGAACTTGATGTGTAGAAAATATCATGAAAAAAAGAGAAATAGTAGAGTCAGGAGAGTATCCTGGACTGAGAGCACAAAGTATATGTTGAAGATTATGGAAGATAAAGTTGGAATGAGGCCCTTTGATGAAGGGCCTTCAATGCCTTTGAATGATTTAGATTTGACAAATAGGTGAGGAGTGGAGAACCATTTTTTGACTAAGGGCCAGCGATCTTCAGAAAAAAAAATGAAGGCCCCATACAGTTTAAAAAGCAACTTACCTAAGGTATGATTTTTAAGGAGAGAAAAAAGTGAAAAGTTCAACTTCCCTGCTTCTTAAATTAAGAACAGTGAAAATAAGAACTTTATTCAATAACTATGAAAAATTTCTCTTAATACATGTCAAGTGCTCCTTCCATCTCACCTCCCTTGGTGTTGGATCTGTGACTCCAGCCTTCTCTCTGCTGCCAGCACGTGGCTTCTTAGCTGATGTTTTCTGAAGGAAATCGGAGATTCTCTGGACCAAAAAATCTCGGTCCTTCAGATTGGCAAACAAGAAGGTCATTTTACTTTTGGTGCTAATAGACAGTGGGCTCGGTAGCACGCTGGAGCTGTCAGCTTTTTCAACCACTGTCACCTGCAAAAGAAGAGGCATTTGCTCCATGATTTTCCCTTGAGATACAACAGAAGCCAAACACACCCAAGAACTGACTATTAAAGACACGTGTACATGATCAGGAGTTCCAGAGTCTCCCCTTTTCTCAAAATAGATTCAACTTGGAAGCCGTCTTCTTGCATGAAATTTCCCCTGAGAAGCAAGCCCATGTTGAAGACTATATCTCAGAGGCAACCAAGGTGTGACCCCAGCAATGTTTCCACACCCGAAGACAGGAAACCAGATGGGTTCTCATGCCATTTGGCTGTTCCCCGTGCCTGGAATGTTCTCCATCTTTATTTCTGTCTCTTAGAATCCCTGGCCTCCTTTAAGACTCAGCTCAAGTGCTACCTTCTACAGAAGGCCTTGCCTTGTTCCCTCAGCAGCTAATTCCTTCCCTTTTGAGCTAATTTTCTATATATTCAGTGTTTATTTTGGTTATCTCTACACGTTTTTGTTTTCCTCAAAAGAACACAAGTTGCTTGAGGGTAGGGACTTTTCTTTCTCTATTTCTAGCACATAGCACAATGCCTGGCACGTGGACAGTGCTTAATAAATGCTTTTGATTCATGTTGAGGCTTGCAGAAACTAGTCTCATTTATTTATATTTGCAAAAGAATCAAAGGATTTCCATGTCTAACTAGTGCATGTTTTAAACAAAATTTATCTTTTTTCTGCTATAAACTGGAATAAAAGTCAAGTCTTATTGCCATTATTTATGAATAGCTACTGGGGTAGCTAAGTGGCATAGTGGATAGAATGCCAGGCCTGGAGACAGAAAGACCTGAGTTCAAATCTGACTACAGATACTAGCTGTGTGACTCTGGGCAAGTCACTTAACTCTGTTTGCCTCAGTTTCCCCATCTGGAGGATGAGCTGGAGAAGGAAAGGGCAAGCCACTCTAGTATCTTTGTCAAGAAAACTGCCCAAAGGGGTCACAAAGTCAGACACAACTGAAACATCTACACAAGAAATGAATAGTTACTACAATATTTTGCATTTAAATAGTAACTTGTAGTCAAAGCTCTCCAAGTGCTTCCTATAAAATTAATGACTTGCAAGTCTTGTTGGGCCCTTGAAGTTACTATCCCAAATCTTGCTCTAAAATTCTCAATTACTGTGATGTCTTGAAACAGAGCCCAGGACCAGAGGATTAGTTGGTGTGTCTCTTTCTTACGGTCTAATCTCTCAGACACAGAACAGTTGTTCTTGTCCTTCACAATGGGTCCTCCTGAAAGTCATGGAATTATCATCCAACAGGAAAAGAAAGTCCTTGATACAGGGTGAACTGCTGAAACTCATGAAATGATCTGATCCTGACCCAAGTGATGCTCCCTGGGGCGTATCCCACATAATATGACTAACAGCAAAGATCATATAGCAATTAAAAGACTATCTCCTGTCATTTCCAAAGAAAGACCTTTATAAGTTCTTCCCACCCCACAACATGTTTTCTTCTTCCACTGAGCCTCCAAATGCCACCTAGAACTATAAAGGCCAGATATATTTAACTACATTTGATAGATGAGACACGAAGAAGTTAAATAAGGGCCAAAGTAGTCAGAAAGAGAACTCAAGTCCCTCAACTCCTAAACAAATGCTCTTTCCACCATCTTGGCTACCACCATAATAATGTGATTGCTGACCCTGAATATTAATACTCAAACTGAAATAATTCTTCACCTCTCTCAGTGGTATTATGAGATAACAAGCCTCTTCTTCTTTACTGGCAAAGCAAATATAATTGTTGGAGATGAACATCTGGCCAGGGATATGCATCTTATTGAATGGGGTCCATAAGGTACAGTCAGTGTGTCCGTCCAGCCGTTCGTCCTTTGGCAACCGGAAAGTTGCCCGGTAGCATTCATTTTTGGCCCTGGCATCCAGATCTCTGAAAGCAGAAGAGAGAAATGAAAGTACATGGGCCAAGTGTTAGCAATGATGTTATGTTCAGTTTAAGTAGTATTACCTAGTAGGAGCTATACTGTATCCATCTGCAGCAGGGGGCAAGATGAACTGCCATTTGTCTGACCGGGACAAATACAATTCATATGTGTAAGTGAGAATACTGGAACTTTAATCTCTTATTCGAGTTAAAAAGTAACTTTAAAAAAAATTTTTTTAGGAGACCCATTTTCCTTGGGAATAAAGAGTGAAAGGAAGGGGTAACCCTACTCCTAATTAAGATAATTAGCATATATCTCTTGCCTTCCTTACAGTGTTTGACATTTATCTTGGCAGATCAATATGGATGGATAGTCCTGCATCCCAAAGGCTAGCTCTTTTCTGGAATTTCGAAGCCCCAAACTTTGACAAGCCCTATTATAATCATGAAGTCTAAAATCAGAGATCTTCAGTGAGTTGTGACCCACAGGCCCATGGTTTAGATCTATATACATCATCATATTCCAAACTGCAACAGGAGCACCCCCAGATCCATAGCTCAGTGTGGGAAGAGGACTAGAGAGGGTGGCAAAACCTGAGCTTTTGTGGAGCTCTGCTTCAGGGCTGAGTGGTCCTGATCCGTGAATCAGTAAATGCAAACGCACCTAACCCACTCTATCTTGCTGGCCTCAAACCACGCATTACATTCCATGCGGCCAACCCTCGTACATCTTGTCCCATTTGCCTGACACACCCACACATCAGGCTCCTCCTTCCTCTCTACCTTTCCACTTCTTGCTCTAGAACAGTAATTAAATCAATTTTATGGCTATAAAGAGCACGACAACAGACTGCTTTATGGATCTGCTTGTTATCCCTGTAATTCCCCAGATCAAAGTTCCCATCCCCGACTATCATTCCTTAATATGTGTTGTGTTCCTCACTGGAATATGAGGTCTTTGAAGGCAGGGACGGGCTCACTTTTGTATTTGTATCCCAGTGCCTAGCAAAATGCGTGGCACATGGTAGGTAATCAATAGATGCTTTTACTTGTCTTTCTTTCTTTTTTTTTTTTGGAGGGGACACACTGACAAGGCAAGGAATTGGGGTTAAGTGACTTGCCCAAGGTCACACAGCTAGTGAGTGTGAAGTGTCTGAGGTTGGATTTGAACTCAGGTCCTCCTGACTCCAGGGCCAGCGCTCTACTCACTGAACCACCTAGTTGCCCCGATAAATGCTTTTTCATTCATTCATCCAGACCAACATAGGAAGAGTCCCACACGCAGTGACTGCGCTGAACCTCCAAGCCTCCAGTTGCTTTGCATCATTTATCTGCTTCTCTTAGGTGAAAAGAGACCTACCTTTTCAAGGCTGAGATGTTTTTAAGAGGCCTGACAGGCTTGGGGAGGGACTTGTCCTCCAGGAAGCCTTCATCGTCCAGCAGCTGCCGCATGGCAATATTGGCCAGTTGCTCCATAAGCTTGAAGGTCTCATTGATGTTGAGGAACATGGAGAAGTACAGCTCCTTGTCCCTGGTGTTAACTCTGATGCACTCGGGGAAGAGCAGGGTGGCGTTCTTCTCCAGCTCAGTGACGTCCACCCACTGCACCACCAAGGTTACTGAGAACCACCAAACAAAGAGACACCGATTCAAACAGCTTGGAGAGGCAAAGTAAGAAACCAACAGAAGAAGTAAGTGGCAGTGCGACTCAAGAATGGCTCGCAGTACGGAGTCACTGAATGTGAACTGAAGCCTGGGAAGGGAAGACTCGAAATCCCTACTCTGGGGTGTGCAGCTGCCTTGGGCTAGAGCAGGCTCCTGGACCATAAGAGCTTACCTTCTTTGCCCAAAAGGAAGGAGTAGAAACAAAGGTGGTTGACAGTCAGGTACAGCCACCCCTGCCTGGGCACCCGTCCCTTCCAGTAGCTGCAGGAATAGTAATTGACCAGCTTCTCTACTTCGGGCATTCCAAACTGTTTTCGCATCTTTAGCTCTGCCTCTTTGAATTTTCCTGGATCCTCATCTCCTTGAGGCTGCAGATTCTTGTTTTCTTCCGCAATGATGCCCTGGAGTGGAGAACAGAGAATGGAGATGAGGACTCCTATGGAAGATGAATAAGGAAAAGGGCAAGAGGAACCATTTAGGTTCCTAAAACAATAAAGGAATTAAGAAAGGAAATTTAATTTAGAATTTACAATTAAGAAAGGTTAAGTGCAATGATCTGCCGGCAGGAAGGATGCTCATTGACCAAATGAAAGAATTAGATAGAGGATGTTAGCAAAACCAAAGTGACACTAATAATTCAAGCTAAAGTCAATCCAGAGTTAATAGCCTCCCAGGTTGCTTGGAAGCCCAGAACACACATCCTTTTTATTGCTACTAATGATACCAGGATCACCCTGCTGTCTCCTTCACTGCTCCCTAGCTCCATTTTTAAGAAAGAAAGGCAGAAAGGATAACCTATTAGGAGGATCTTCTCTGTCTCCTGATCTTCTTCCATCCCTTAAGGTGAGTGAGTGTTCCACAAAGTGCAGTCTTTGGCCCTCTTCTCTTTCTACAGCCCCTCCCTTAGTGATCTTATCAATTTCCATGGCTATTAATTATGTAGATGATTCTAAAATCTTTATCTCCAGCCCCACACTTAGATTGTCTATAGGGCCTATCCATCCAGATGTCCTATTAGCAGCTCAAAATGGGCATGTTTAAAACCAAGCCAGCAATTTTTCCTTCTAAAGTGGCTTTCCCTCATGACTTCACTATTTCTGACTATGGTAACACCATTCATGTAATCTACTATGTTTTCAAAATTTTGGAGTAATATCTTTGACTCTTCCTTCTAGTCACAATCCACTTAGTTACCAAATCCTGTTGACTTCATCTCTAGAGAATTTCTCTCTTTTCTTCTCTGTTTCCACTGTTACCAATCCCAAACTGAGCTTCATTATTGCCTGCCTGGATCATCACAATATTCTCTTGGCTGGTCTTTTTGCCTCCACTCCCACTGCCCACTGCCTCCGCCACCCTCATTCTACTACCAGAATCACCTTGCACAGTCTAGCCATGTCTCTGCTCAAAAATCTTCTGTGTCTCTAGCATCTACCAAATAAAGCTCAAATTTCTTTGCATTAAATTCAAGGGCCTCTACAATTTGGCAATGCCTAAGCTCTCCTATTCCCTGCTGTGCACTCTATTTTTGAGCCAAATTAAAGTATTCTACACCCTTTGAACAGAAATTTCTTTACCTTTTGCTCATGCTGCTCCCTACACCTGAAATGTCCTCTTCTTCTTTTTGGTACCTACTGAATTCTTGGATATTCTTTAAAGCCAAAATCAAATGCCACATTCTACCAGGAAAACTTCCCTGAGTGGTCAGCAATGAAAATTTCCTCCTGACAGTCACAAAGCATTTCTGTACCTCTCTAATGTGCTTATGTACTATTTTGTATTACAATTATTTATGTATGTCCTATCTTCCACCAGGTTTAAGTTCCATGACAACAGGGGCTCTCTTATATTTAAACTCTGAATCTCCCCATAGCTCCCAGAATAGACAGAATTCTGTAGACAGAAAGAGCTTAAATGTTTACTGATTTTGTGGGTGAACTGATCAAGTCATGCACTGCTGCCTTAGGGCCTTCTCTAGGCACTCAGCCACAAGGAAGATAGTTGGATATAACCTGACTTCACTAGGAGAAGGAAGCTAAGAAAACTAGTGTGCCTCACTAAGAATTATGGGCTAGTGGTTTCATTTTACATTGATCCAACAAAGCTGGACCCTAAAAAATAAAAAATTCTGTCAAGCAAAAGTGATATTTATTACTTTAAGAAGTTGGTTCTAAAATATGAAAACCATGCTAGGGTAGGTAATGAAGAACCTTGAGCAACTTGAGACAGAACACTTTTTTACACACCTTGGGCTTCAAAGGTTGGAGAATAGAGGAAGAAGAGTCTGGATGAATAGAATCTGATGGCTCTCTCCAGCCTTGAGTTACAAGTGATACCACTAGATCCATCTGCTGCTCTGAGCCTCTCCAGTTCCAGGGCTTCCTCACCTACCTGTCCCTTTTCCAGCTGTTGTTTGAACTTACTCAATCTATAATAGTTTAAAAAAGTATTGTGTTCAAATGAATAGTCATTTGTTATAATTTGGTAGACTATGCAGATTTCAGTCATCTTTTTTCTACCTAAATATGGCTGAAGTGAATAAAACATGCAATAATTCAACAGGAAACTAGAAATGAGAAGGATGGTAAATTTTACTAGATTTCCTTAATAACCAAAAGTTGTTCGCCCAGAAAAAACAGTCAAAAGTATCCACACTCCACATCCAGTATCCTTAGAAGGTTAAAAATAAAGGAGATCAGATTAACAGAACTAAGAAGGATGTCACATGGAGGCAGATTTCAACCAAGTAAAAAGAAGAAATTTCTAACGACCAAGCTGTCCAACAATGAAATGGCTGTCTTAAGAGAGAGTAAGCTCCCCAGGACTGGGGTTTGCCACTGAAGTTATATGACTCGCTGTCACAGAAGCGGCAGAGTAGGTGGGTGGAGGTCTGCAAGCACACAATGATGCTAAGCAAGTGCTCCTTACATGTATCTTGCCCTTGACAAAGGTAGTGATATCTTCTTCATTCTCAAAGATGGACAACGTCTGTAGCAAATTAGTTTCCAGCCATTCCCAATGTTTTGTTATCTCCTTACGGGAAGAACCTAGGTGGTTTGGGGAGGTAAAAAAAGAAAAAAAAACCCATCAACACACCAATCTTTCAAGCTCATTTGAAGAGGAAAATTAGGAACCATTTCCCATCATAAAAATTAAGGCAGACGTCTCTGTACATACAAGTGATAAGAAGCCTTAGGGAATACACATTAAACTGAAGACAGTTAAAAGATAAAATGTAATGCTCATAGGGCTGTGGAAAAATAAGCACACTCGTATTCTGCTAGTGAAGTTATGAAATGATACAATCTTTTTGGAAAACAAAATGGCATACATAAAGAACTACCAAGTTCTCTGATTTAGTGATTCCACTACAAGGACTATATTCTAAAGATGCCATTGACAGGGAAAAAATGCTTCTGTACATAAATATCCATAGCAATAATCATAATAACAAAAACAAAAAAATAACCCGTGTCAGATGATTGGGAAACTGCCAGACTATAGTATATAACAAATTCTATTTAATTAGAAGAACACTTATTAAGCATCCATCATGTACAAGGTACCTGAGGACAAAACCAAAATTGTTCCTGTCATCAAGGAGTTTGTGTTCTGTTGGAGGATACCATATGACAAAAACAGTGGTTGACATTTTAATATACAAAACTGAGAAGGTAGACTGGAGTCAGTTTGTGAAGGGCCTTCAATGTCAGGCTAGAGTTTTTGTTTTAACTGGACCCAATAGGGAGTCGCTAAGGATTTTTGAGCAGGGGAATGACAGAGTCAGATTTGAGTCTCAAAAAAATTATTTTGGCAGCTGTTTGTAGGATGGATTGGAGAAGGGAGAGAATGGAAAAGGGGAGACCAATGGAGAGATTACTGAAATAATCTAGAGGTGATGATGACTTGAACTAGGGATATGGCCATGTGTGTAGAGAGAAGGAGATGAACTTGAGTGATATTGCGAAAGAGAAAAGGCAAGTTTAGCATCATCTGAACAGAGATGATAATTGAGCCCAGAGGAATCACCAAGAAAGATAACAAGATGGTCCAGGGCACAGACATGAGGAAATACACATTTAAAGGATGGCAGCTGAACAATGAATTGCTAAAGGTAGCTGAAAAGGAGGTCAGATAGGTGGGAGAGAAGTCAAGGGGGAAAGTATTTGGTAGGAAAAGGTAGTCAGCAGTGTCAAAAGTTATGGACATCGAGGACTGTGAGAACTCAGAAAAAGTCACTGGATTTAACGTTAAAAAGTCAGGGAAACCTTGGAAAGAAGAGCGTCAGTTAAGTAGTGGGCTTGAAAACCTGATTATGGGGTGGAGGGGGAAGAATGAGTGGATGGTGAAGAAATGCAAGCAGGGAGAGAAGATAATTCTTTCTAAGAGCTCAGCAGTGAAAAGGAAGAAGAAGACAATTTGAGGGGACAGCAGGATCAAATGAAGGTGCCCCCCTCCCTTTTTTGTCGGCAGGGCAATTGGGGTTAAGTGACTTGCTCAAGGTCACACAGCTAGTACATGTGCCAAGTGTCTGAGGCCGGATTTGAACTCAAGTCCTCCTGACTCGAAGGCCAGTGCTCTACTCACTGTGCCACCTAGCTGCTCCGACCCCCCTTTTAAACAATGTAGGACACCTTAGTATATCTGTAGACAACAGGGAAGGATCCAGTGGAAAGGGAGAAACTGAGGAAGAGATCAAGGGCACAAGTAGAGGAGTTAACCTGGAAAATAAGGAGTGGTAAAAAAGGAGGAGAGGATGAAGATGTAGGGGGCTTTTGATATACAGGGTAAGGGAGAAGAGGGAAGTTATGAAGGAATGGCCAAATTTTCTCCATAAAGTGAAGTCATCTATAGAATTTGGGGGGAAGGAAGGACCATGGGGGATTTGAAAAGAGATGAAAAGATTTGGAGTAGCTGCTGCAAGGAAAGTAAATCAGGGAAGAATAGGAGGTGTGCCTTACAGCTGTGAGAGCTCAGTGGAGACTGGGCATTATGAGTTTAGAGAGGACTCAAATGGCTACCGGGTGCTGCTTTCCAGCAGCCTTCAGCAGCACCGGAGTGGAAACAGAGAAGGCAGGGCTCCCAGGGTTGACAACTAGCTGGTATGAATGATGGTGAGAAAAGTGTGCAAGAGATTCAAGGACAGAGGATGGTTCATAGTTTAACTGGTCAACTTTAAGACCAAGACTTTGCAGAGAAGAAAGTGAAATCAAAGCAGCAGTGATGACCTAGGAGAACAGAGGATGAAATGACTAGAAATCACAGCGGAACTGGTCAGAATAGATGCCAACAGATATATGTTTGATAGGAAGAGAAGATGAACTATGCAAGAAATGACAGGTGGATGATGTCCTGAGGTTACTCAGGAGACAATATGCAAGGCCTCCAGCAAATTGGGTGAAGAACATAGGGGAAAACAGGAACAACAGTTGAACAGGATGGGCAGGCAAATATATATTGTGATCTGCATAGTTGGGGAAGCATCCAAATTGAGGAGGTCACATAACTATTTGAGTGTAAGAAAAACTATTAATGATAAGATGGTCTTCAGCAGAAAGACGATCTAGATTATATCAGAATTACTCTCTCCTAGAATTACTACCTGAATTTTTGGTTTCTAGACATTTCACCTGGAACTGCCAGCTCAAGAGCAGGTTGGGCCTGGTTTGGCCTAGCCCCTACCATCTCCTCTGGATCAGAGGGTTTTGATCTAACTTTGATCTGTCTTAGTGCAGATGAGTTTGGCTGGCATTGCTTCCAGGATACTTGGTTTCTATTTCCACTCCCCAGTTTTCACCTAAGCTCTAAGGAACACAGTAAGTGCTAACAGACCAAGCCTTATTTTAACACCTCCCCTCTTGCCTTGCCTCAGGACTTCTGCCCTTTCCCTGATTCTCTACCAGACCAAGCAAGTCCCAGAGAGACTTGGGCCAGTGTTGGAGGTCAGAGACAGGGTGTGTGTGTATGTAGGTTTTGTGTGTGTGTGTGTGTGTGTGTGCGTGCATGTGGGTTTGTGTGTGTGTGTGTGTGTGTGTGTGTGTGTATGTGTGTGTTGGGAGGCTGGTTTCATCACTGTGATTGGGAAAGATATATCCCTGGCTTATCAAGTCATAAGTCAGAAAGTCTTTTCCCAAAGGAACTCTTATACATTGTGGGTTCTAGAGGACAATTAACATAGTGGACATTCTGGGTAAAGAGACTTTTGTGGACTGAATTGGAAACCTAACCACCACATTACATCTGTTTCTATAGGTGAAAAAAACTTCTTAAGTTACAAACACCCAACTGATAGATAGACTTCTGGGACACTGTGGAGGTTTCCACTCCAAATGTCTTACTGTAGATGAGCTTGGCTTCCAGGGTACTTATTTCCTAAGGAACACTGTACGAAGACCCCCTTTCTGGACCTTGGGGTGAAGTCCAGTGCTAGTCTCTTTTTTGGACCCTTCTCTGCCAAAAGAGCCAGAGCCCCGATTTCGTACCTTGGGCTTTGAAGCTTATTAGGCAGTTACTCAGCTAACGCTAAAGAAGCCATGATACTTCACAGTTATACATAACTATCAGATGTAAGCCCAGACATGCTACACCTAAACCACAGGTTCTCTACCTCATTTCCCATGAAAGGCTTGGGGTTACTCCCTATGGGAGGGCAAAAGAAAAATGTAAGGAACAGCAGTGAAGAAAGGAAGTGGTTAGAACAAGAACTCTAAAAATACCAAAGCCCACTTCTGGACAGCATCAAAATCTCAAGGAGGTTACCGAACCTGATGGCTCTGGGTGCCTGCATTTGCTGAGACTGGAAGACAGTCACATGTTCTAGGGCACATTCTTGCTAGTAGAAGCTCAAAATGTCTGAAATTCTTGTTGAGAGCAGCCCTGGATTCAACTTCCCTGATAAAGGATGTCACTGTCCCTCCATTTTTTTGGCTCCTGGACTTGAGAAAATTGGCATGTAAATGTTCAGGTCTCTCTCTGAGCTATGCCCGATGCAAGTTTTGATGAGGCAAGAAAAGCAGAAGCACGAGCACCTACCACAGGCGACGGCCCAATAAATCTGAGAGTCCTGGGTCTGGTGAAGGATTCGATAAGGGGCGACTCTGGCACTGGAATCCAAGACAACATCCAGTGTTCCCACGAGAAGACCTGGGAAATGAAGCAGAGAGAAATGTGACTGGGGATTTAATTGGCCAATGTCCCTGCTCCAGCTCCTTCAAATGCTGCTACAGATGGCCTGATTTCATGGGCTGAAAGAACAGGAAGGATCAAATGAGATAACGCGTACTTAGGCACTTGGTGAACTACAAACTGCTGTACAAATATACATTAATTACTACCTGTCCCGTGGCCCAGGTAATGAAGACAAATAGCCATCATAATCTATTTCAACGTCTCAAAGGAGGGCCGTTCTTCTTTAGCTTCTTTCAGGTTTCATTTCAACGTAACTGAACCCCTGGAGCCAGGAAAATCTTCCTTTTGTAGAAAATGGTAAGGTCCTCCTGGACCTTTCCAACCTTTTCAGTCTTTTTACACTTTACTCCCCTCCACACCCTCTATGATCTACACTGGCCTCCTTGCTCTTCCACACACACAACACCCCATCTCCAAACTCTACCTCATCTCTAGCTATCCCTAGGTCTGAAACGCCCTTGCTCCTCACCTCCATCTCCCGGTTTTCCTTAAGACTCGGCTCAAATCCCACCTTCTGCAGGAGGCTTTTCCTGGTTGCTCCTGCTGCTAGTTCCTTCCCTCTGAGATTCCCTTCCACTTAGACTATCTATATCTGGTAAGTATGTAGCTACTTGCATGTTGTCTCCCTAACATAATGTGAACTCTCTGAGGGCAGGGGCTGTGTTTTTGCCCCTTTTTTGTATCCTCATTTAGCACAGTGCCTGACACATTGTAAGTGTTTTGACTTAGGCACACCTCAAATGACTGACACCCACTGTTTCTCATTCTGTACAACTCTCATTTATATTTAGAGAAATAAGGCACCTTCTAGCCCTTTCTAAATGACTCCTATTCCTTTAAACTTTCTTCCCAAATACCAAAAATATTCCCAAATCAACCAACTATTTTTATTGATGCTTCCTCCCCTTCTGACATCAAAACCACTTTCCAATTATTCTGTGTACCCTCCTTTTTGTTTTTTTGGAGGGGGGAAAGCAAGGCAATTGGGGTTAAGTGACTTGCCCAAGGTCACATAGCTAGTGTGTCAAGTGTCTGAGGCCGGATTTGAACTTGGGTCCTCTTGACTCTGGGGCTGGTGCTCTACTCAGTGCACTACCTAGCTGCCCCTCTCTATAACCACTTTACCCCTCCTATCACAATAGACCTTTCCCTTGTACTGAAGTACAAGTCAAACAAAACAAGTCAACATATTGCTGATATTTGATAATAAATGCTTCATTTCCCAGTTACAGTCCATTTCTCTGCCGAGAAGGAAGCATGCTTCCCTGTAAGAAGACCAAAATTTCTTTTTGTTATATTTCTGTACTTATCTTTTTAAAATCTGGTGACTTCATAAAGGTAGAAGTAGCCAGTTTTTCCCAACCATGCTTCTAACACAAATTAGTGTAGTGATAATTTATTATTCTAGCACTTACCTAGGGCCTGAGTTTGGGTTTCTACAGAAATTAATTTTCTAGATTATCAAGTCTTATTCCTTTAATTGTCCAAACTTGCTTTACTTTAAACATTATGGATAGAAATGTTCTAAAATGCAGGAAATATATCCTTGCTTTCTTAAACAGAGAATATTGAGCACAACCTTTGGCACAACCTTTGAAGAGTACACAATGATTTATGTATAATTTTGCATAAAAATTAGTCCTTTCTCAATGACTAAGGGTTATCATCGTGAATGCCAATGACTATGCTGTAACTGTAATGAAATCATTCCCCCAAGGACTACTGAAGTGTATGTAGCTCTCTGCTATGCCAAATGGCTTTGGACTGTGTTGAGCTGTCTTTTGCTGTCTCTTCCTGGCTATCAGCTATCTCTTCTCACTGTTACATATCACCACAGTCTTTGTGCTCCCACTAGCTACTATTCTCATACCATGTAAGCATTCATTCAATACTTTAAGAGCCTAGTGCATTGAGAGCACTCTGTTGGGTAAGGGACACAGTTTAGATAAAATATGACCTCTGCCTTCATAGCCTAGTATGGGGAAAAGGCACAGGTAACTGTAATATGTAATATGATCTAAATTCATCAAAGAGCTGAAAACCAAAATACCACAAGGTGTTAAAAGGTCATTATGACCAAAGAAGGAAGACTTCTGGGAAGAATCGGGCTTTCAGTAAAGGGCATGCAGGAACATGATGACAGACAGACAGCAAGAGCGCATCCAGGATAAAGATATTGGAGGAGGAAGGCCAGATGGTTCATCTGAGTGAGGCACAAAGTACATGATGCTGATCTGAAGGTCTTTGCTTATTTCTGGTTGGGGGTATATTCCATATATTTGAGAATTCTAGATGTCTGACCTCTGGAAAAGTGAGAGTGTTAAATGTACTGTGTTTCTCCCTATATAATCACTTCATAGAGTCATAACCTCTTCTCTCTAGTCTTCATTTGTTATATCTATAATTGACTAGTCTTCCCTTTTCTTGTAATACTGGCATGGAAGCATGTACTGCTTACACAGCCAGGATGAATAATGAATCCTGTGAAGTAGTCATATTATTTGAATGTGAATGTTCAAAGTTATAATTTTGCATAAAATATGGTCACTGGTTCCAGCCCAATGGAAATATACAATGAAAATTTGAATGTGACCACTTCGTTGGACTTAATATTCATAGTGACTGGGACCTAGCTGTATTACCTTAACTTCTAAAGGCTCCCAAAGCACTTCTGAGATACCTATCAGCATTCACTTCATTATTTAATTCTCTAACAAATCATTTCTTAAGCACTTGTGTATTAGGGAAAGTTTAGCTAAGACCTAGTTGTATGAGAAAGACAAATTATTAAAAACTGTACAAGAGAGATCGAAGCAAAGAGCTATGTGAGGTCCAAGGTCATCACCAACAACTGGATGAGAAGAGACGACTGGGGCACTTTCCCACTCTCTCTCCACCTCCAATGTACCCCAATGTGCAGGGCATTGGAAAAAGCGGTTCAACAAAACTCAATCCCTTTAGCCTGGAGCTAGAAATTCACTGGTCTAACATTCCAACCAACTGATTTTGAACCAAAAGTTCAGCAGGAGCTAAAGTCAAACAAATCGGTAGAGAGAATTTCAGGGAGTGGAATTCAATTAGCTGGTTTGAAATCTGCCTAGGTTCTGGAGCTAACACTTCAATATTTCCAGGGACTAGCCCCGAATTTTCACAAAGTTCAAGTTCCTCCCCTGATTCTCATTACCAGCCTAAGACGTTCGGGGCGGATGGTACTGGCGGATACCCTTGACATCAGCTGACTAAGAGGAAGAGACAGAAAACTATAAAAAATTTCCATCGGGAATGTACCTGGGGCATCACATAGCCCAGGAACCTCCGCTCCTCTCTAGGTCCAGGGGGTACCCAGCCTTTTTATGGTGGGGCGGGGGGGTTATAGCCACAAAACTGGAAACAAACAGGGGGGTCTAGTTGTATCCCTGGACCAGGCGGGAGAGGAAATCCTGGGTCATAGTGGTATCAAAGGCAGAGCTCCGGGTGAGGAGTCTGGAGGCCTGGGTTTGGGGCTGTCTGCGGCCAGGACCTGCTTGCGATAAGAGGCTTCCCCTCTCCGGGGCTCAGTTTCCCCATCAGTACAACCAGCAGGACGCACACATAGCAAGATCTCTAAGCAAGTTTGCAGCTCTCGATTCTGCCGGGGCGGTATGAGGGGTACAGCGAGAGCAGCCCCTCTTTCCCGAAGGATTCAGGGACCCCGCACCAGCCTCTCCCCCTCCAGCTGCCCCAGCAGGTCTCCAGATGTTGCCGGGCCCCGCCCCCTCCCAGCACCCCTGCAGGCCTCTGGTCCTCGCCCTTCCCCCCATCCCCGGCGGCCCCTCTGACCCCTCCTCGACCCGTGCGTCCCTGGCCCAGGGCTTCCCCTTCCGCTGCCCAGCAGCCCCGGCCCTCACCCGTCAGGCCGCCGCCCTTGCCGTGGCCGCGGCGCCGCTGCAGCAGGAAGAAGGGGTTGGCGCGCTCCGTCACCCACAGCGCATTCGCCACCAGCACCTCCTCCGGGCTCAGCCACATCCTGCCAGCCCGGAGCCCCCCGGGCTCCCCGAAACAGCAGGAGCCGTCGGGCTCGGGCCAGGCCCAGCTCCCCGAGAAAGCGGAAGCGGAGCGGGCGGGAGCACAGGAAAGAGCGCGGGAGCGAGCGCGACGGAGAGCGAGCGAGGGAGCGAGCGAGGGCGAGCGCAGCAGAGCGGAGCCTGGCGGGGAGGGCCACCGGTGCCCGGGGCCCAGCGCCCGCAAAGCGCCCCCTGGCGGCCTCCCGAGGCGCCCCAGCCCCAGCGAGCCGGGCCTGCCCGGCAGCCTCGGCCCCGCAGCCCGGACCCCGCAGCCCGGGCCTCGCCACTGTGCCGGCTCTTCCCTCCCGCCCGCCCCCGGGCTCTCCCCTACCCTCTTTCCCCCCCTTCTCTTCCCCTCCGTCTTCCTCCATCCCCTCTTACCTCTTCTCTTCCCCCGCCCCTGTCCCCGTCCCTCTTCTTTCCCCTCCTTCCCTTCTCTTCTTCCTTCTCCCCTTCCCTTCCCCCTTTAGCCCCTTCCCCCGCTTCCCCTCCCCTTCCCTTGTCTCCCCTTTTCCCTCCTTTCTCCTTCTTCTTCTCTCTCCTTCTTTCCACATTCTACCTTTCCCCAGCTCCTCCCCCTTCTCCCTTCTCTGGCTCCTGTTCTCCTCCCT
>CM053625.1:68679170-68706403 GCA_028646595.1 Phalanger gymnotis | reverse complement strand
TTGTTTACATTCCTACATGGAAAGATGATGTGTATGATTCATGAGACCTCGGTATTAGGGTAGCTGAAGGGAATATGCATACATACAGGCACAGTGTGAGTTGAAGATGAAGGGAAGATATCTAAAAGAAATAAAATCAAATTAAGGGATGAGAGAGGAATATATTGAGAGCGGGAGAAAGGGAGAGATAGAATGGGGTAAATTATCTCACATAAAAGTGGCAAGATAAGTGAAGGATCTAAAGCATATATACATATATATAAATATATATGTGTGTGTATATTCACTGGGAAAATGTGTTTTGCTTGAGTATGCCTATTTGTTAAATGAATTTTTTTTCTGCTTTCTTTTTCAATGCGGGGGAAGAAGAAAACAGATTTCTGTTTATTAAAAAAGAGAGGTGGGGTGCTATAGATGTGGAATGTGGCATGAACTTTTAGAGAGGTCACTATAAGATTTGTTTTACTATCTATCTTGATTTATTACAAGAAACCTCTCATGAAGCAGGAATAATCTGTTAATGTATATAACTTGTACTTAATTCCAAAACACATCAATAAAATCAAAAGTTAAAAAAAACCACTAAACTTCATCAAACAGATGAAACCTAAAACAATTGTGAGATAATACTATATTCCAACAAATCAGCAAAAATAATCAAAAGCAGGGAAACTCAAAGCTGGTAGGATTATGGAAGAACAGGTACTTATTCATTATTGGTAGAAATGTAAACTTGTAGAATCTTTTTGAAGAGTAATTTTGTAGTACACAGCAAAAATTATAAAAAAATTACACTGATTAACCCAATAATTAATCTTGGAAAACACACCTCAAAAGTGTTTGTTATCTTTTTGATCTTGATATCTTTTCAGAAATTTTTATAGCAAAAATACACATAACTCAAAAAAATTGGAAACAACTTAAAAGTACAATGACAGAATGGTTAAATAAATTGAGGCATGATACCTCAATGCAGCAAAGTATTAAAATGCAACTAGGACTGAACAAGCCTGTAAAATGCAAAGGAGAACCAGAAAACTGGCATACACACTAACCACAACCATATAGGTGAAAGAGTGAATGAGGAAAAAAAAATACAAAGACATCTGATGAGGATTTAGAGTGACTGAAAAATTAGGACACTTTTAATGTTGCTATTAATCAATCTATGTCAATAGTTACTAAGCAAGTTTAGTTGGTTATACTGAGGTTCAACATTGAGCTTTTAATAAATATTTAATTTAAAATAAAAGGCATCTCTATCTCTTTTAGGATAGAGTCAGCTTTACAGCCAGGACGACCTAGATTCTGGTCCTGTCTCTGAAAGATACTGTCCATTCAAATCCTGGGCAAGTAATATAACCCTCAGTGTCTCTAAGCAATTCTCTAAGACTGTAGAGCAGGAGTCAAATGAGCTGGTATAGGGAAGTTTCCTTACTGGAAGTTACCTATATCAGTGAACCTACACGACTGGTTTATTATTTTTTAACCCAAGGCAGAAGTCAACATTATGCTATACATATTTTTTTCCCTCATCTGTCCTTAATTCTAAGATGGTGTGGCCACCTCTCCACTGGACTCAGATGAATTATACACTGGGCAACTAGTTTTTCCTTATTAGTTAGAATCAAGTCCAAAATGCAAGTTTCCTCCAACTTTTAAAGAATAAAATTTGAACAAGTTAATTTATTACCTGTTCTGCTGTCTAAATCCTCTGCGATCTAGCTTCTGACCTCATCATAACTGAAATTTCTCCACAGTTATTAAGAAGCTCTTAGTTGCCAAATCTAATAAACTTTTTCTCAATCGTTATCCTACTTGACTTCTCTGCAGCATTTGACACTGGTGACTAACCTCTCCCCACTGGGTTTTCATGACACTGCTTTTAGTTTTCCTCCCATCTATCTGATTGGTCAAAGTTTCCCTAAGTGGATTATCATCATCCATGTCACACCCACTAACTATGGGTGCACCCCACAGCTCTGTGTGGAGTTCTCTTTTCTTTTCTCTATAATCTCTCATTTGGTGACCTTACTAGTTTCCATTTTGGTGACCTTACTAGTTTCCACTGAATCATTTATCATCTTTACACAGATGACTCCCAGATCCATATATGAATGAAGAATCATTTATTTGAGGTTTACTATGTGCTAACTGCTGTGCTAAATAATGGAGGTACAAATAGAAAAGTACGACAGTCTCTGCTTTCAAGTAGCTCACATTCTAAGTGGAAATGGCAATTGTATGCAGTAGTGTCATGGAAGATGGAAAGGACTAATGGTTCTTGGGATTCGCTATCAAACTGGGTGGATGGCAATATCTGAGGTCCTGAGAGCACAACATCGGGGCAAATAAGGTCTAGTGGTCTATCATCTTTACTGCAAGGACTGCAATCTAAACAATGTAAGGGGCCAGTATCCCCAACACAGAACTGTTGGGAATTGGGTAGCACTCCAGAAGGCTGGAATGAAGCACAATCTCTCGGTTATCTTTTCTAAGGACAGGATAAGGGGAAGAGGTCATCATCTAGCCAGGAGGGGATGTACAGAACCTGATGCAAACTGGATAGAGGGAACTGGAGTGGGAAAGGGACGGGGTGTTCTAGGATCTTCTCTCGCTGGGCTCCTAGATATCCACCGGGATATGAGTAGCAGGTGGTGAACTGAAGGCATAGAAGGGAGTCTTAGATACCTGATGTACTTACTCCTAAGTGTCTCTTCTGAACCTTAGTTCTGAACCACTAGCTTCCTACTAGATATTTTTAACTGGATGACCTGCAGGCATCTCAAACTCACTATCTTTAAACCCTGTTCCCCTTTCCTCAAACCCAACTCTCTCCTGAACTTTCCTATTGCTGTCAAGGGTACCACCAACCCTCTGGTCACCCAGGTTCACAATCTTGGTTTCATCTTTGATACCTCATTTTCATTTACCTCACAAATCCAATCAATTGCCAAACTATATTGTTTCTATCAACGCAAAATTTCACAATCATCCCCTTCTCTACACTTTAACACAGCCCCACTACTTGAGTTCAGGCCCTCATAATCTCTTACCTGGGCTATTTCAATACACTTTTGATTGGTCTCTTTGCCTCAAAAGTCTTTCTCTAGTCAATGTTATTCTCTACACAACTGCCAAAGTGATTTTCCTAAAACTGACAATATCATCCTCCCACTCAACATGACTCCAATGTCTCTTTATTACTTCTAGAATTAATGTTCTCTCTTCTCTTCCATGTCTTAGAATTCCTCCCTTCCTTCAAGTCTCAATGCAAGGCGTGACTACTTTCTGCATGGAGTCATTCCTGTTTCCCCCAAGCTACTAGTGGCTGCCCATCCAAGGTTACCTTGTGTCTGTTTTTATGTATATTGTATGTACATAGTATATATGAATACATATACACACATAGATGTGAACATTGTCTCTTCCAGTCAACAGAATAAACCTTCCTTCAGAGCAAGTATTTTTTTTTTGTCTTACCTCTCTACTAAATCAATCAACAAGCACTGGGACTGAGAATGCAGATTCAAAAAATGAAGCAATTAACTCCAAGACAACTTTTCCTTTATGACCACCGACAAAAACATTATTTTAAAATCCATTTAACTCATCATTTTATAATGTTCTAGTAGGATACTGCTCCTTTAGGAATGAGAGAATTTTAACTCTGGTTCAGATTGCAACTTCAAGAAAGAGGAAAAGAATCAGGGATCATGTGGGTACAACAGAGTACATCTGGACTTCCACAGATTACAGTAATAAGAATTATCAGTACTATTAATTACACTGGTAAAACAAAGTAAAATGGTCTGTTTCACAGTGATTCGCCTTAGAAAATAATGGCTATATAGGTTCTTTCTTAGTTCTGAGGAAAAGGGGGAAATATATGGTAATTCAAGGCCCCATGAAGGGCCTTGTAAGGGGCTACACTAACAGCCACATAAGGAAAACGTAATTTTAGTGAATACTGGAAATAGTTGTTACCTTTTATGGCTCTGAGCTCTATTTTAGAGCATAAAATTTGAACATGTTACCTCAGGGAATGAAATACTTAGAAACATTACAAAGTCAAACTCCATGTGCATTATTAAAACCACCATGATCCACCATATTTGAGTAGCTACAAAGTAATTTTTTCAATTCTACCAGTAAAATACGACAATTCTGAAATTAAAACTTCTATGATAATTTTGGTAATAAATAAGGTTAAATAGGATCATACCGAATTGCTCCTTAGTAAGGATGTTTTATTGGCACTCACCAAAATAAAAAGTTCATTGGCTCAACAGAGCAAACAGATGATATGTGGCCAATGATTTTTTTGTTTCTAATTCTTCTTTAAAGTGATGTTTAACCACTGCTAAAAACCCTTTGAAGTATAGGGCAAAGGTAATATTTTTAAATATTTAAAGACTCTCATATGCAAGAGCAAGAGGTCATTCTGTTTAGCTTCAGAGGGCATATTTAGGAACAACAATGGGGAGTTGGGGAAGAAGTAAAAGGTTGCCAGATTTTGGCTAAATATAAACTAGAGTTCCATCTAGCTCTAAATCTATGAGCCAATGAATTTTTTTAAAGCTATCCAAAAGCAGAATGGGATGCTATATAATGAACTCCCTAAAAGAGACATGTTTAAATAGGGGCCATAAAACCATCTATCAAGGATGGGTTGAGGAAGGTATTTTGTATTCTGTGTTCAGCCTTGCTGAGACTCATAGAAAAAGGTGTTCAGTTATAGGTAACACATTTTAGGAAGAATATAAGCAAGCTCGAGAGGGGGTCAGAAAAGGACAAAGATGACACTCAGAAGACTCAAAACTATGCCTTATGATGACTGGTTGAAAGAACTGGGAATATACATTATTCAGAAAAAAAATAAATACTAGGTAAATGTTGCAGAGGGAGATTCCTACTCAATATAAGAAAAAAATTCTAATTGAATGAGATGGTAAGCTCATCACTGGAGGTCTTCAAGCAGAGGGCAGATGATCACTTCTTAGGAACGGTCTAGAAATAAATCCTGTTCAGGTGATTCTTGGTCTAGGTGATCTTTCAACTAGGTCCCATGGAATTTTGTGATTCTTTGATTACAGTAGCAATCATATCAATTTTAAAATCATTTGCAAATAGAAGCATGTGGAAAAATGTCATTGTAAATACAGAATCCTTCTGTTTGGACTCTGCATGAGAGCCTCTGAGACACTGGCAAACCCCTTCGTTGAGCATATGTCTTCCTGTTTTATGACCTGTTTAGTGTTAATTCTCTGCAGGTTGTCTCCCTAATCACACCTGTCACAGACTTTGGTATTATTTGAACATATTTGTGGTTCTTTTTAAGGAGTCTTTGAAGCCACATTTTGTCCTAAGTTGAAAAGTCTTTTAAAATCCACAAATAGACACAATGTAATCTTATATTTTTCATACCTTTTAGCCAGTTAATCAAAATACTCCTTTTAAAAGTCTTCCCTATTTTTTTGGGTGGTGGCTATGGTGATGGGAAAGAGAAGGAATAGGTAAAAACAGTTTTTCCATTCTATGGGAATATTCTCTCCCCTTTAAAACATCTTGAAAATTGATCTCAAAGTAACTTTTAAAGTATTTCCTCCAGAACAGTCTTCTATAATTTGTTCAGGTCCAGCCACTTTTCCTGGGTTCATCTTCTTCACTGCCATGGACAGTTATCAGATGGTATATTTACTACCGAAAGTCTGAGTCCAAATATGATAACTCCACTACTGTTATCAATAAGAAATAGAGAAATGCTAGCACATCTATTTCTTTTTTAAATTCAATTTTATATTTGGCAAGAAAAACAAAACCCATTACAAATATGTATAGTTATGGAAAACAAATTTCCACATTAACTCTACCACTCCTCCTCCCCCCCAAAAAAAAGAAAGAAAAAGAAGAAAATATGCATTAACCTGCACTCTGAGTCCATCTGCTCTTTGTTGGGAAGGGGATGGCATGTTTCATCATGAGACCTTTGGAACTGTAGTTGGCCACTGATTGGATCAATCAGAGTTATTAAGTCAAAGGTGATTATCTTTACACTACTGCTGTTATTATATAAACTATTTTCCCGGTTCTGCTCACTTTAATCTGCATCAGTTAATATAAGTCTTTTTACATTTTTCTGAAACCAGTCCCCTCACCATTTCTTATAGCACAATAGTATTATATCATCTTCATATAATATAATTTGTTTAACCATTCCCCAATTAATGGGCTTCTGCTTCAATTCCCAATTCTTTGGCATATCTATTTTAAGTCTGTCTGGTATCCTCCTTCAGGTTTCATCTGTAAATGATCTCAGAATAATCTAGTTAGATGTCATGCTAAGTTTCCTACATTGTGTTTCCCTCAAATGTTCTTCGTTGCTCTGTAAAGGTTATATTTCATCATATCAACATCATTATTATCATCTGTTTGCAAATGAAAGCTCTAAAAAGGAGAATTAAGGGCTTAAAACAAAAAGTATAAAACTCACCCAAGAAACAGTGTCTCTGAAAATTAAAATGGATCTAAGAAAACTTAATGACTCCATGAGCCAATAAGAAATATTAAAACAAAGTCAAAAGACTGAAAAAAAGAGGAAAATGTAAGGTAAGTCATATAAAAAAATAAATGACCTACAAAACAGATCAAGGAAAATAATTTAAGAATCATTGGACTACCTGAAAGTCATAACCAAGAAAAGAGGTTGGACATCATATTTCAAGAAATCATAAAAGAAAATGGACACATTTATTAAACCAGAGGCCAAAGTGAAAATAGTAAGAATCTACCAGTCACTTCAGGAAATAAATCCCAAAATGAAAACCTCCCAGATATATCACTGACAAAATCCAGAGCACTTAAGCCAGAAATAAAGAGTTCGACTAACAAAGAGGGAAAATCATGATCACATATGATTTAGCAGCTACCACTTTAAAGGGAGTAGAGAGCTTGGAACACAGCATTCCAAAAGGCAAAAGACATATAGACTTACAACCAATAATAACTTACCTAGTAAAACTGAATATAATCTTACAGGAGGGAAAATAGAACTTTAATGAAATCAAGGACTTCCAATTATTCTTTAGGAAAAGATTGGAACTGAGTAGAAACTTTTAAATACAAAGAAGTCAAGAGAAACATAAAAAGGTAAATTTAAGTGAGCAACTGGAAGGAACAAAACAAAGATAAGTGTTTGTATTCTAGTATGAGGAAATAAAACAAATGGCCCTTCAGAATCCTAACAGAATAAGGGTTATCGAAAGAATAACATGCTTAAGTGCCTAAGAATCACTGTAATGTTTTGATGATCTTAAAAGAAGAAAAGGGAGAGAAAAAGGAATACACTAAGAAGAAGGGGAGGACTGAGGTATACAGATAACTAAGGTATACAAGTATACAACTATACAAACAAGGAGGAAGATGTGGTGGGAACAGGTGACAATTAAACCTCACTTACACCAGAACTGATCAAAGGAAAGTAGAATACCCACACAAAGTTGGGTAGAGAAATATAAAACTCAGTAGGCAAGTAGGAGTGATTATGGAGGGGGAAGAAGGGGAAATAAGAAGGAAGGCATATTTAGGGAGGAATTAATCAAAAGCAAAACAAACTCTAGTCCCTAAGGGTGGATTATGAAGAGGTGTTTAAAAGGAAAGAAAGAAATGTATTTCTGTGATTAAACTCTGGGCAGGTAAAGAGCTGGGAAGCAAAAACAGATTGCATCTCTTCTCTTACCTCTCCCTTTGTAAGGAGGGGTCAGAGGGCAAAGAGCATAAAAAGAAGGGAAAAGAATAGGATGGAGGGAAAAACATGATGAACAAGAAGAACTGACTGAATGGGGTAAACTCACTCTTGGGGTAAACAAAAGGGTAGCAGTATGGATTAGAAAGCAGAATCCAATAATATATTATTTATAAAAAATACATTTTACACATAAAAAGTTCACACAGTTAAAGTGGCTAAAGTAAAATCTTTAGCTGAACTAAAAAAAAAAAAAAAAGACCAGAAGAAGCAATCAGAAATCAGTAAAAATAAACTCAGTTAAAAGAGGGAAATTATATTGAGAAATTATATGCTAAAAGGTATCATAGAAAATTGGTATCAATACTTAAGATATTCACCAATAGCACAGCATCTAAATAATCAAAAGAAAAAGCTAAATTATACGGAGAAATTGACAGTAGAACTATGATAGTAGGGGTTCTCAATCTAGCCCTTTCATACTTAGGCTGCTCTGACAACAACAAAAACCAGAATTTAGAAACTTCAATAGAATTTTAGAAAAGTTACATATCATAGACCTTCCACAGTTATTGAACAAACATTACTATGTCCTAGGTACTGTGTAAATATATTATAACTATCACCTTATTTGAATGAATGAGAGCAGAATGAAATACACATATTTCTTAATTGTACTTGGCACCTTTACAAAAACTGACCATATATGAAGACAAAAATAATCCTTACAAATGCACAAAACAAGGATGAAAAGACCTTTATCAAAAAAAAAAGTTTCACAAAGATTTCCCCCCAGTTAGCTGTTTTCCTTCCTAATTTTAAATGTGGTTTTATTCGAGCAAAATCTTTTTAATTTTTAAAATTGCCCATTTTATGTTTTGTGATTCTCTATTCCTTGTTTGGTCATGATTTCCCCTTCTATTCGTAGCTATGAACGGTACTTCCTTGCTTTTTAAAGATGTGATCTTTTACAACTAAGTAATGTATCAGTTTGGAGCATATCTTGGTATGTGGTTTGAATGATGTCTATCCAGGGGTTGGAGAACCTGCAGCCTCGAGGCCACATGTGGCCTTCTAGGTCCTTGAGTGTGGCCACATTTTACAGAACATTTAGGGTTAGAATCAGAGGCGCATTTAGGGTTAGAGTGACGACCTAGAAGACCACATGTGGCCTTGAGGGTGAAGGTTCCCCACCCCTGGACCTAATTTCTGCCAGACTACTTTCTAATTTTTCCAGCAAATTTGTTGAAAATTGAGACATTACCCCAGGAGTTGGCATCTTAGGGTTTAAACTATATGGCACTATACTAAAAATAAAATTTATTTTTCTATATGTTATGTAATCTGATTTATTTTTAAAATCAATACCAAATAGCTTTGACTATTACTGCTTTGTGGAATTGTTTGGGATCTGGTACTATTATGCTCCTCTCCTTCATACTTTTCTTATTTATGGTATTTCCTTTGAGATCCTTGATCTTTTGTTCCTCCAGATGAATTCTGTCATTTTTTTCTAACTCTACAAAATAATCCCTTGGCAATTTGATTGACAGCTGCTTAGGTGGCCCAGAGGAGAGTACCAGTCAGGTAGTCCTTCCTGCAGTCAGGAAGATTCATCTTCCTAAGTTCAAATCCAGCCTCATTTAACTAGCTGTGTGACAATGAGCAAGTCACTTAACTCTGCTGGCCTCAGTTTCCTCAATTGTAAAATGAGCTGAAGAGAGAAATGGCAAACCATTCTTCTATCTTTGCCAAGAAAACCCCAAACAGGGTCATGAAGACTTGGATATGACTGAAAAATGACTAAAACAATAACAAATTTGGTTGATATGGCACTAAATAAGTAAATTACTTTAAATACTTGGGCTTCTTTTATTGGCATGGCTTATTCAAGTGACATTAATGTTTCTCTAATTACCGAGATCTGTTTCTATATGGAGAATTTTATAATTTTTTTCATGTCATTTTAATATGTTTTTGGTAGATAGGTTCCCAAATAGTCTATTCATTCTGCAGTTATTTAGAATGGAATTTCACTTTTAACTATTCCTGCTACGTTTTGCTGGTAATATAAAGAACTGATGGTGATTTATGTGGTTTTTAAAAAATATTCTATAACCTTGCTGAAGTTGTTTCTATTAATTTTTTGTTAATTTTTTTGAGTTCTCTATATAAACCATTATGTCATTTTTGCTTTATTCTTGATCTTACTGAAAAAGCCTCTAGTTTTTTATCTACTGCATATAACGTTGGCTCTTGGTTTTTGATAGGTTCTACCTACCCAGATTAAGGAAAGGTCATTTATTCCTATATTTTCTAATTTTTAAAAAACAGAAATGGATGTTGGATTTTGTTTAAAAGCTCTTTAATCAAAAATTGATACACTCAACATGATTTTTATTATTGATATGGCCTATATGCCTACAGTTTTCCTTAGAGTAAACTAACTCTACATGCCTGATATATGGTTGAGGACTGTAGGTATAAAGAGTGTATCTGTATCACAGAAAAGGTTTGAAAAGCTCTCTTCTTTCTGGTGTTTGCAGTTTACATAATACTGGAATTTATATTTCCTTGAATGTTTGATAGAATTCATATATAAATCTATGTGGTCCTGGTCTGCCAACCCCCACTGGAGTTTATGGCTTTTTTCTTTTTCTGATATTTAATTATTTAAATAATGAATTTCTTGTTCTGTTAGACTTACAAATTTTGAATGTCCTGAAATGATATGGGTATTGCTTTTCCTGACTTCTGTTTTCTTTCTCTCTGTGTAGGTGGGAATGTTAACATTATTAATCCTAAACAGTAAACTCCAACGTGAGTCTTGCTGGCAAATGAAATTCCACTGTCTGCTTAGATGAAAACAGTTCAGAGTGCTTTTGGGACCAGCCTGAAAAAATTCCTAATGACTTTGTCACTGCAATTAATACTCATTTAAACACCTTAGGGATTGATGCTTGCAACCTAACTACTTATGCTATGACAAAATTAATCCAATGCACTGAGAAACAAATAGAGACTGAGCAATAAATAAATTCTCAATTCCGGGAGTTTTCTTTAGCAGGCTTCTCACGTTTCTAGCAAAGCTACCAGGATGGGTCATTAACTACAAAGGGAATGGGGATTTCTGGCAACTCCCCTGACTTGAAACAAAAGATGTGAAGTCACTATACTGATTATTTAATAACCATCTCAGTACTTATCATTTCAAATGAGCACGGTCCCTTTTAAGAGAATATTCTTGGGGGAACTAATTTAATAATGTTGCTATTGCTTAAACCAATTTTAACGCCCCCTGGGGGCACAGTGGATAGAGTGCTGGACTTGGATTGAGTGCGATCTCAGACATTTACTAACCACAGGAAGTCAATTAATGTCCCTGAGCCTCAATTTCCGAATCTGTAAAGTGGGGATAATAACAGTAGTACCTATCTCATATGATTACTGTGTCAAATGAGATAACATGTGAAGCATTTTGTAAATTGTAAAGAGTTATATAATTGCTAGCTATTTTTTAACTACCTGGAAAGTCTGGCCACAAATTCTTTCAATATCCCTCAGTGGTGGAAAAATCTTCATTTTTAAAAAAAAGTCAAAATGCATTTTTAGCCAAGTCAGACGAATATGTTGGGTAAGCAACATGGACCTTTTTGCATTGAGTTGAAGAAGAAATGTGACTATAAATAAAAATGATTCTCCTTCTGGCAGAAATTTCCATACATGAATTCCAAAAACATTTTTGGCAACGGCAGCAATATAGTTTGCTGATTTTTGTTGTTGTTCAATCGTGTCTGACTCTTTGTGACCCCATTTGAGGTTTTCTTGGCAAAGATACTGGAGTGGCTTGCCATTTCCTTCTCCAGTTCATTTTATACATGAGGAAACTGAGACAAACAGTTAAATGACTTGCCCAGGGTCACAAAGCTAGGAAGCGTCTGACGGCAAATTTCAACTTGAGTCTTTCTGACTCTAGACCTGGTACTCTAACCACTATGCCACCTGGCTGTCCATACCTTGCTGATAACATCCCCATAATATGAGGCTCAGGATTGGACAGTATATTACATGAATTTGCAAGGATACTGTGTTCTCATAGCTGCCTTTGAAGCCTCACCAATAAATACATCCCAAATATCTTTGGGAGTTTAACCAATAATAATAAATGAAGTACTACTTCCTGCATGCTCAAAGATTCACCTCTCCCCTGCCCCCTGCTTTTTAAGACTTGAGGGAAATATTAAAAAGGGAAGGCTGTACTGGCTACTTTTAATCTGACATTTTTCCTTACAGGCCTAGACAGAGTATTAAGGCTGACTTATTGCATGAGTAAAAAAAAAAAAATCTCCAACACTCTGCATCTATCAGATGTAATGAAAACAATTTGAACTGAAGTTTTGGGTTTTATCTTTATCCAGGCCTCCGTGACACTCCTAAACCTCTCTAGCCGTGTCCTTTCTACTTGGACTTGGGCTATCTCCTCCAGTTCCTTCCCACAAGAAAATTGTCGTCAGAACTCTCCTGGGTCAACTCTGGCCTTAGCTTACTAAGTTTTAGGCCTCCACAGCTCTCTTTGGACATTCAAGCCAATCCACTTCATATATTTCCTGAAGCCCTCCCTACCATGCTGCACCCCCCCCCACACCAGCCTCCAGTTTCCCTTTATATATTGTTTCCCTCCATTTGGACATAAGGTCTTCGAGGGTGAGGACTATTTAACCTTTTTTTTTTTTTTGTATCTACCATGCTTAGAGCAGTGCTTGGCATATAAATAAGAATGTAGTAAATGCTCGCTCTCTCTCCTTCCCATCCTCCTTATAAAATTTCATGTTCTTAGCGACAGTCTATCATTCATGACTACTACTAAAATTCTGTTATTGAACAAATAAGCAATCTTCAGCTTTATGTCACTTACAAATGTGAGAATCAGAGAAACAGAAAATATTGAAGCTGAAAGGAACATTACAGATAGTCCAAAGACATTATTTTGCAGGTGAAGTAAATGAAGCCCAGAGAGTTGAGATTTTACAAGTAAATAACAGAACTGGGACTTGAACCAAGGTTTTCTGATTCTCAAGCTTTTTTCTTTTAAACTATAACTTGCCAGCTGTGCATCTGCCACACCACTAAGGAAGGTTCAAGTGACGTGACACCACCTGGAGCTTCAGGCAGAACATATCTAAAACTTTACTTACTGTTTGGTTCTAGAGCTTTGGCACATTATCGATAGCATAGTAATGTTATGAATAAATATCAGATTCTGTTTGTTTGACAAATGAAGAATTTTTTTTTAAAAGTTGGAAACAAGGATGTGGGGAACTATGTGGATGGAATATCGCACATAGTGGCAGAGAAGGCTGGGGTTTTGGTTTTGCTGCGCTGTTTTATTTCTCCTCTCTTTTTAACTTATTTAAAGGAATGACTTGCTAGATAGAGGAAGGAAAAGGGATATATTTTTAAATGAAGGTGATGTAAAAAGACAAGGTACCTCTAAAAAATAAAAAAGAATAAAATGAAATGAATCATTTAACCCTTTAGCAGTATCATTCTAGTATTCATTTTCTTAACATACTCATTTTAAGAAAATGGGACAAAGGTAATTACTAATTAGCAGAGAAAAAGTAATTATCTTTTTATATATTTTGCAATCTGAAAGGATTTTTGGTAGCTTATAAAAAGCTAAGAACCCCTTTGTGTAATGTCATTTCCCCTCCTTCAAAAACAAAACAAAGCATCTATAGCAGGTTCTCTATCTGGGGAACTTGGTAAGGAAGTTCATTTATTCTCTTAAATGAGACAAAAGGACACTAAGAGGCACTAATGTATTGGAATACCAGCATACAGAATTAGACATTACATTATTGTGGACTACATGTATTTTATTGTATATATATTTCTCTAAAGTATGTATTTTGTTTTCTTCTTTTTTAAAAAATAATGAAAATATCTATAGATTCTATAGGACTAAGATACAGAAAGAACTGCAAAGAAATTTTAATTTTTGCGAAAATTTTGCCATAATTTTTTCCAAATGGGGAAGTTTGTACAATCTAAGAGAAGAAATCTTTTATTTGAGGCAAATATACATTACTTTCAACTCTCCCAGAGCCAGTTCAAAACACGTTACCCTGTAGTTTCCCCTTTGTCTTCCCCACAAGAAGACATTAAAAATAATTTATTCTGCTAAGCTAAGGCAACATGCAAAACCACGGAATGAGCTGCCTTCCTGTCAATGATGTCACTGAGACTGTCGGGAAAGATGTCCTTTGCTCAACCAAAGGACATTAGTAAGGAAGAGAATCTAGCTTTTAAATCAGTGTTAATGGAAGAAGGCTATATGTGAAAATTTTTATGTAAGAAATGTATATGAATTTTTAAATGTAAAACAGTGAATTATTTTAATGTTAGTTTTTTTTTCAAACTACAAAGCAACCAACCAGCTCTATGAGTGAGATAACAGTTGTTTCCACATTGTTTCCACATTTCTGTATGACACTGATGGAATACAAAATAAATGTGTGATTTTTTGGGCCCTGTTGTTTTCTGGAAGTGTCACAGTAGCATTTTGATAACCTCAAGATAGCACTTGTAGGGCTTTCCAGGTTGGGTTACATGTTTTGAGGTGACTGAGGCTTCTCTGATTCTGGGTTAAATCCTTGAGGCGATCTCAAAGGCCTCAAATGATTCTAAATACCATTTTCTATGTAATTCATCTGCAACAAGCCAATATGATTCTCAATAAGATAACGAGGATCCATTTTGTGACAAGTCAGCACAGATCCTCTTATTGTCTCCTCTAAAATCTTTCACATTAAGGCATAAATTTCAGTGGAAAACCAACGTTATGATCTATGAATTCACTATCCAATGCAACTTCAGGAATACAAAGTTGTTTCTCCTTTCTTAGGTTCCTCTATTTTGTAAACTTACTTGATTCACCAAAGTTGAAGTGATATTTAATATGGTTTGAGAATTTGCATTTCAAACAGCTATTTCCAAGGTGTTCACCAAAGCATTTTGATCATTCACGTTCATAGTTTCAATTATTACCTCAATCACTGGATGCCTTTAAGTGAAGAGCAGAGGGATGACCCTCTTATTAGGGATATTGTAGATTGCTTTCTTCTGACTCAGATTCTGTGATTCAATATCAAATATGGTCACCTTTAGGGGTCCAGCTCAAGTTCTACCTCCTCAATGAAGCCTTCTCTGATAATTTCAATGCAGACGAGTCAAATCCCCAGCCCATAAAACTCGAGGGTGGCCCATACCAGATTAAAATGCAACATAAGAAATATTTAACAAAATAAAAATGAAATAAAATATGCAGCCTGCAGTTATCATAACATGACTGCTCTAAGGTATAGCTCAAGTTTTAGGATTCTGTACTTATCAACTTCACAAGTTGATAACTACTATCACAACTATCTCACTTCCCCATAGTCTTATGCAGAGGCTCCCAAATGTATTTAGCCTACTGCCCCCTTTTCAAGAAAAAAAAAATTACTCAGTGTCCTCCTGGAAATCTTTTTTCAACCCTTTAGTAGTTTCTTTTTTGAAATTTTCATCATTTAAAAATATAAAAACATATTTTTAAAAATGATGCATCTTAAATTTAATAATTCATGGTAAATCTGTGGGTTTTTCTTGCATTGAAATTTTGATGATACAATATTGTGTCATATAACCATATGGTATCATATGGTAAACAAGTCATTACAAGCACATATTCCTGCTGATGCATGCTAGACTTCTTGACAATACACAATTGCCTGCCAACACTTACTTGTTAAGACCTGTTGCCAAACTTGACCACTGATCAGTTATAACTTGAATTTTATGGAAATTTGGAAACTAATGTAATCACGATGACTTTAACTCTGTTACACGACAGATGAAACATATATGAAGTTTTTCAAAATTTTCTTCTCTTCTTTCTTTATGCTTCCACTGCCCCCTTATTTTTATTCAATGGCCCCCCCACCACCAACTGCACCCAAGGCTACTACTGCCCCCCATCCCGACTGTCCTAGTGCCCCCCCCAGGGGGCAGTACTGCCCACTTTAGGAATCTATGTACAGTAGCACCCAGTTAAGCACTTAATTTTTCTCCATTAATTTAATGTGTTACTTTTGCCTCTCCAGCACTTAGAATATAAGCAGAGGACATGGATGTTATTCTTCTTGTATAGCCTACATAGTGCCTATCAAAAGCACTAGGTACTAACACATAGTAGTTAATCCCTAAAAGGGAATGACTAAATGTATTTCTGAATTAAGCACAAGTAATTAATTGTCCATTACGTGCCAGGTTGCTGGGGATACAAATACAAAAGAGCCCTTACCTTTAAATTTATATCCTAATATGGGATACTATGCACAGACAGAGAACTGGGGTATACGGAAGGGAGTTTAAAGATAGAGAAATACAGAGATTGTGAGCAGAACCATAGGGTAGTCAACTGCCACCCTTTATAGTAGCATTGATTCAATTACTGTTTCTAGAACAAGCATAGGAAGTAATAAGAGAAAAGTTAGGGAGGAATCATGACAGAAAGGCAAATGGCGAGACTGGTAGGTCCTGGTTTCCTGAGAGATGGTTGGATGAGATGTGAAACATAAACATGAATCTAGCTAGATATGGTAGGCAAGGGAGTTTTCATTCACTCACTCACCAACTGGACAACACAGGTAAGTACATGAACATTAGGGGATACAGGGAAGCACTTGGCCTGTGGAAGTCTGGGTATGGAGGGTTTCTGTTCCTGGTGTGGGAGGGAAATAGTATCTGGGCAGATGGCAAGATGCGAGCACAGGGTAGGCCACCCTGGTGAATGGCTAAGAGGGATGTGGGAGGATGTGGAGCACAGTCTGAAATCAATTTAGCTTGTTTGGCACTAAATACTTTTGAAATAAGGAAAGAAGGCAAAAAAGAGGGCTGAAGGAAGAAGGAAGACAAAACAGCTAGCCATAAATAATAAACAAAAGGATCTTGCTGGCAATACCCGAAGGAATTGATTTAACGGTTAAGACAATATGCAAGACTGACATCTCTCAGTAAGAGAAAACACTAGTCATCCAAATAACTTACAGGCTAATGATAAAAACAAATGAGGATATGTGTTGCTTATTAATAAGAACCCAAGGAATGAGCAAATTGTTTTTAGTTATACATGGGTCTTCATTACTGCTGCTACTTCTCTCTAGTCTCTAAAAATAAGTATGTAAAATTCTAAGAAACAATCAAGATTTTCTGACTGACTTTTCTATCTTCTCTTAATTCATGCCTTGGACAATTCATCTGTCACATTCTCATAAACAAAAGGACATTTCATGCCATGGAATAAAGTGAGGTTCTGCATTTTTAGTTTTCTCTCAATACTTTCAGGAACATTATCTACATTACTAAAATGAAGTAGGCATATCTCATACAGTTTTTTAAAATTATATATAGATCTCAAAGCAGTGTGAGAATTCAATTGAAGAACAATTAGGATTCAAACTCTCACACGAAAAGTGACACTTGAAAATTTAAAGGGGATTAAAGATTCACAAGGTGCTATAATTTGGAATTAAAGCAGATGGACACTTTTTTGTGATCATCGTCAATAAACTAAACAAACCATTAAGATGAGACACCATTTAGTATGAGAAATCTGAAGAGTTGATATTTGTGTTTTAGCAAATAACTGCCTCAAAATCTGAATATCTGATTAAAGTCCATTCCTTTAATGTTATTAACCTTCCAGTTTAAGATTTCTCTAAAGATAATACTGAATTTTGTGGTGAATTATCTGAGGACTAGCCTCGCTCAGTTCAGCGAGGTTCATCATCAGAAGGTTGGTCTGCACTTATATTCTGGCACAATAATGGAAACTATTTTCTACAGTAGAAGAAATTATAATCTATATACCACATAGCTGAAAAAAAATCTTTTTGAAATAGTTTAAGTAGTGGAAAAAGCACTAGATCTGGAGTCAAAGGATAAAAGTTAAAAACCAGTATTTGCTATTTGACTATGGACAAGTCACTTAATTGTTTGGGTCTCAGTTTCCTGAACTGTAAAATAAGACTCAGACTAAATGACTTCTGAGGTCTTCTAACTTTAAATTCTATAAAACTCTGCAAGTATGAGATTAAAAAAATCACCAGAGAGTCAGTTCTAATAGTGATGTTGGTGAAGAACCACCTTTTTTTCCACACTGGCAGCCCACCAAATCCAGGAATCACTCACCTAAATATCCTGGGCAGCGATTCTATAACAGGAAAAACTAAACAATACACACTACATGGAAAGACTAAGAACCTCAACCAACTTGAGAATTTAGAATTTAAACACCTTAAAATTTATAACATTTCCAGTTTTTAGGATCTAAATAAAGGAATTCCTACAAAAAAAGAAAACATATATGCTACTTGGTGACCAAATAATAACTACAACTAAATATGCATTTATAAATAGAGGATTATGTTCAAAATTCACAAATGCTGTAACTTCAACTACGGTAAGGTGCCAATGAGAATGGTAAGAGAATGATTTGGGGTGGAGGGAGAGAGAGAAAACCTTTGAAGGGAAAACACTTCCATTTTTATTTACCTTGGTGAGTCATGGTGACTGTCTCTTCATTAGATTTATTGTTATAGATGACTACAGCAACAGCATTGTGGAAAGCTGCCCGTGATATTTTCTCTTTAAATGTACAGTTTCCTCTCTGCAGCAAAGCAATCCATTGTTTGATGTCAGGTGGGACATGGAAACGTGTTTGAGGATCGCAGCCCAGATGATCTGCAACTTAAAAAAACAAAAACAAAAGGTATTTCAAAGATTTGGTCAAAGTTTAGAAACAAAATGGAGTGAATCATTTTCTGGCCAAAGTGACTACTCAGCATATAATTTTTTGAAAAGCTTCTGAGTGTTATATATGCCAAAAGTTAAATAGGTTTCTTGCTTTTAAAACATTCTTAGATTTTTATGTAATACTCAAAGACCTCCATATGCTACCAGGATAGTGAATCTATGCTTGAGGAATCTTACTCACTGACATTTTCAACTCATTCAAATGATGGTGCAATGCCACACTGGAAAACACACACACACACGCCACATTAAAATGTTTCACATGTGTGGGAATCAGCAGGTAGTTCACTCATACTGGGAAATATTGCTTTCTTAAGTAGTAAGATATAATTTTTGTGAAAAGTTAGGGGAAAAGTACACAATTAATTAAATTTATAAACTTTTAATATGAAATATATTTGTAATACTTAAAAATGATCACTTCTTTTCTCTAAAATGCTCTCATATTTACCACTGGAAGACGAGGAGGAATCTTTTATTGACATCAATAAATAACAGATATAATGAAGTTCAGGCTCTTTCAAATTCTTTGCATAGTGTAATATGGTCAAAATTATCCAAGGTAGTATATAAGACAGTTTTGTGTAAATCATTATCTTTACAGTGAAAGGTAAGACAGTGAAAAATGAGTTATTCAGCATTGCCTATAGTTTAGGATTCATCTTTCTAAATCAAAGGTCTTGATACATAACTGAAGCCAAACACAGGCTTTATAATCCTTTTCCTGCCAAGCAAATTGAAGATTTTTACTCCAGAAATTCAATCTTAGTCAAACTAAAGAAAAACAGAAGATTATATTAAGATTATATTAGTTGACCTGTTAGGGTCAAGGTAGTTCTTAAAAATGTGATCATTTTAAAACAGACTATACTAAATCTTGGGGGAAAAAACTTGAAACTGCTTTACTTTGCTGAAATCTGTGTGTGTGTTCTCTACTGCAATCTCATGTGTTATTTTTATTATGTGACCATTTTTGAGCAATATTATCGTAGAATTATGATCTAATATCTTGTTCTACAAGGGAAGAAATGAAGAAGTGATTTCTATGATTGTTTGTAATTGGGCTTTTAAAAATTAAACTTGAATAGATTTTTGATTTCATTGGTGTAAAACACTGATGCAGATCCCAATCCTCTCCATGTCTTCTCATACTATTATTCTCATCTATGACTTTCTATAAACAGTCTACAGAGGACCTACCAAATTTCTTGGGACCATCCTTTCACAAATTATTTTAATAATGTGGCATCAGGCTGTCCATCTATTGTCTCTCATCACTACGCAACCAGCCTACCTCTTTTTCTATTCAAAAAAATGCCTTAAATACCACTTTGATTCAAAGAGTTATTAAATGCTTACTATGGGTAGGGTGATTGGGACACAAACATTATCTTAGAGCACAGTGCCTGTCTTTAAGGAACTTACAATCTAACTGGAAGTAGGGAGGGGACAAAAGCAATATAGCAGAGGGGATAGAATGCTGGACTTAGAGTAATGAATAACTGAGTTGAAAAGCTGTCTGAGTTTGTTATCTGGGAGCACAAGCAAATGAGTCACAGTCTCTCAAACTCAGTTTCTTCCTCCGTACAATAGGAATAATACCTTTAACACTTAGCTTACAGAGTTGCAATGAGGCTCAAGTGTAAAGTGCTTTGTAAGTGTTAAAACACTATATAAATGCCAGTTATATTTAAATACACTAGGAAATTGGCCACTTGGTGATGAATTCTTTGTCCATGGGATTCATGAAACAACTCAATTATTATTATTACAGAAATAAGTACTTAATACAGTGAAGCATACAAAATGCTATGAGAAATATGAGGGATAAACAATATTTTTAAGAGAGTATGACCAGATAATATGCTAAAGGAGAGGGGGTAGCTAAGGAAAGGTGTGTGGAAATTGTATCTTGTTGTGGTTCTCTTGACTACCACTCCCAACCCCTAGTTAGTACAGTAAGTGAGTATATAAGTAGTCGGTATAAGGCAACAACAGTAGGAAATAAGAATACAAAGGGGAACACAGAAGTCACTTACAAACTGTCTATAAATTAAGAAAGCCTAGGAGCCATTTTCAATCGTCTCATAAATTAGCTGAGGTCACATCCTGAGCCTATGTGCTAAAATAGAGGAAGCCAGCTAGGCCCCAATGTGATAGCCTCTTAGTTCCACTAATTGCCCTCAGTCTGTAAGTTGCAGATAAGCTCCAGACATGTGCAGCAAAACCTAATGTAAACAAGAGAACCCTAAGGTAGTGTTGATAACTTTGAGATGATGTAGATATATTAATAAGCTAAGCCTAAGATGGCATGGATAAGAATTAGTGTCTCCTTTACCATAAGAATCCTTTAAAATTGGCACCTCAAATTCATGTCCCTCTGTGCCCACAGCACTCCTCTTTTTTTTTTTGAAGGGGGTAAGGCAAGGCAATTGGGGTTAAGTGACTTGTCCAAGGTCACATAGCTAGTAAGTGTGTCAAATGTTTGAGGCCAAATTTGAACTGAGGTCCTCCTGACTCCAGGGCCAGGGCTCTACTCACTGTGTCACCTAGCTCCGCCCAGCACTCTTCCACCTGCTACAGGTCCATGCTGCCCAGGTGCTCTTTACTCTGTGCTGCAGTTATCTAAGTGACTCTCTGTGCCTCTTTCCTTCTTGTTGTCTTCTCCCCCCAGCCCCAAAGCCCTCTCTACCACCCCATCCTCCATCCCCCTACCCCATGCCTTTGGCCTCTGTATTCTCTATGCCTTATTAAAGTGTTACTGAATTACTCCCCTGCTTGCTACCACCACGGTTTTTCCTGAGTGTCCAAAGAATTGAATGTGTTTACCCAAACCCAACGAGACTCCTTTGGTGTTCACTTCCTATATAGCTCATAAACATGGGGCCCCCAGGCTGAAAGTATCTGTTCATAGCCACCCCTATTGTAGACTAGCATGGTGTATTGGTAATTAAGGTGGAACTTTTTTTTTACACTGTTTTTTCTTTTAGAAATGCTGAAGTAATCAAATGCCTTTGGTTAAGCCTTACTCGGTACAAAGTCGAAGGCCCACACCCTTTTGCTAACTAGATGCTAAATCCCAGGCCCACAAACTTTTGCTAATTAAGTGTGAATCCTTTGGGTCATGAACAGAGTATAAAAGCTCAAAGGTTAGCATTCTTTCTGGGGCTCTCACTCTCGGAGAAGTGTTGATGTGGAGACTCTGGGTATCTGTAGGTAAGAGCCCTCCAGCTTGTGAACCCAAATGTTGATGCTTTCCTGGTAACTATTGAATTGTGATTTGGTCTGTTTATATTGTGTATGTCTGTAATTTGTTTGTATTTGCTCTGAAGTTCAGGTTGCTGGCTTTTCCTCCTGACCTAAGTGAATGATATTTGTATGTTGCATTAAAGTAAGACTGTTAACCCCTTAACATTACTTTCCTTAGTAAAGCGGACCAAAAGAACCTGTGCTGGCAGCTCTTGCTGCTGGTCTTACTGGGTCTTACACCCCTACAACAGCTGCTAGCCAAACTGTTGATACATACTTGGCACTGTGACTCCATTGTTAGAAAGTAAGGATTTACAGAGAATCGCATGTCCTGCTTCCCCAGGAAAGACCCCCTCATTGTTGGACTGTAATAAGCCAATCATTCAAAAGGAAAGAATTCTAACAGGTAGAAATGTCGAAGGAATGTTTTAGGCAATGAGGAATCAGGTGACCTGTACAAAGATTAGCAAAGTGCCAGATTAGATTGGTGAACATTTAGCTGTCAAGTTTGGCTAGAACATTTATGTGAAGAAAAGCACCATGAAATGTGACTAGAAAGGTAGTGCCAGGGTATAGAGTTTGTATTTTTATCCTTTAAATCAGGGCTGTCCAAAATACAACCTGGGGTGGCCCACAGTGCGTTTTTGTGTGGCCCACCTATGGGTTTTAATTTTCATGAGTGAAAAAGTAAAATAATAATTTGCATGGAATGCATATTAGATTTTTAAATTCCATCACTAATAAATAATCTTGTTGATGTTAAAATAATAATTTGCATGGAATGTATATTAGATTTTTTAATTCCATCCCTAACAAATAATCTTGTTGATGTTAATTTTCTTTGGTGTTTTTAAGCAGTATTATGGACGGAACATATCGCACAGAATTTTCAATCAATCTGTGGGATGCATTCCATCTGTATGATGCAGACTAGTCAGTATGCACCTACCTTTATACTGTTGTGTTGTGGCTTTGTTGTTTTGTGTTTGCTTTCTCGCTTTGTACCTTCGGTATTGATGATGCGTGTTCCCCCACTTTCTATTAGTGTACTGTATTTTTTATTCTGGGTGCAGCCCTCAAATAATTATTTTATTTTAATGCAGCCCTAAGATAACCTAAGGTTGGACAGCCCTGCTTTAGATCAAGCAGTGACTCTCAAAGTAGGGTCTGAGGACCCTGGAAGTCTCCCAGACCTTTACAGGGAGTCTGTGAGGCAAAAACTGTTTTCATAATAATATTAGGACATTTTAATTTCTAATATAGTATATAGCAATAGATTTAAACCATATAAACAAAAGCTCTTTGGGGAGCCCTCAAAAATTTCTAGGAGTATAAAGGGCTCTTGAGATTAAAAAGTCTGAGAACTGTTGATCTAAATAATAGACATCAATGTTTGTTTGACACAGTCAGACCTAACTATCAAGACAGATAAGAAAATGCAGAATCTAATGGCAAGGAGATGAGCTACTATGAAATAGTCTAGATGAGGGGAAAGGATTCAAGTCAACGAGCATTTATTAAATACATACTATTTGCCAGACACAGTGCTAATCACTGAGGATATAAAGAAAGGCCAAAAAATCCCCCAAACCAAAATCGAACCAGTTCCTGCCCTCAAGGAAATAATTAACAAATAGAAGGAACTAGAATTAAGAGGGATTAGGAAAAGCTTTCTGTAGAAGGTGAGATTTTTAGCTGGGATTTGTAGGAAGCCAGGAGACTACTATGAAGAGGGAAAGCATTCTAGGCACGAAAGATAGCTAGCGAAAATGCAGCCAGGACATGGTAGGTCTCGTTCAAGTGAAAGCAAGGAGGCCGACACTACTGGATTAAAGACTATACGTGGTGTGTGGAGATGGGGGGGGAGTGAGGTGGTGGCAGTAGTATATGGTATAAGAAGCCTGGAACAGCAGGGAGCAAGTAATTAAAGGCTCTGAATGCCAAACAGAGAATTTTATATTTGATCCTTGAAGTAATGAGGAAATATGGGAGTTTATTGAATGGGGAGGTAGAATGGCTAGATCTATGCTTTAGGAAGATCAATTTGACAGCTGAATGAAGGATGGATATATTGTAATGGGGAGAGACTTGAGGTAGGGAGACCAATCAGAAGGCTACTGTTATAGTCCAGTAATGAGGGAATGAGTCTATACCAGAGTAGCAGCAGTGTCAAAAGAGAGAAGGGGGCATGTATAAGAGGGGTTACCAAGGAAGAATTGATGGGACTTGGCAACCATTTGGTTATGGGAGGTAAGAGAGGATGAAGAGTCCAGGACAACCCTGAGCCTGAGAGTCTGTGTGACTGGGAGGATGATAATACCCTTGACAGTAATAACACAGTTAGAAAAAAGGAAGGGTTTCTGGAAAAAGATAACAAGTTCAGTCTGGGATATACTGTGTTTGAGAGGTCCAATACACAGTATTTGGAGGAGATGAGGCCTGGACAAATAGATGTGAGAATCATCTACGTAGTGATAAGAGAATCCATGAAGATTGATGAGATCACCAAGTGAAATAGTATAGAGAGAGAGAAGAGGACACCCAGGACTGTGCCCTGGGGAACAAAGATACAGCAAAGAAAACTGGGAATGAACAGTTAGAGAGGGAGCAGGAGAAGCAAGAGAGAGCAGTGCCATAAAAACCTAGAGAAAACAGAGTTATCAAGAAGAGACTGATGAACATTGGCATTTGGCCATTTCATTGGCAACAGGGAGGTCAGGAAATATGAAGACTTAGAAAAGACCAGTAGATTTGACAATTAACTAATCACTGGCAATCTTGAGAAGAAAGCATTTTCAACTGAATAATGAGGCTATAAGCTAGATTTCAGAAACTTAGGAGTGAGAGGAAAAGAAGTAGAGGCACTTATTGTAGATGGCCTTCTCAAGGAGTTCAGCCATAAAAGAGAGAATATGGGATGACAGCTAGCAGGAATGAACAAAGCAAGTGAGGGTTTTTGAGGATGTGAGAAACATGGGAGTATTTATAGGCAGTAGGGAAATAGCCAGTAAACAGGGAGAGACTGAATGAGTAGGGAAGATAAAGAGAGGGAACCTGTTGGAGAAGAGGGATGGAATGGGGTCACCCCTGTGTGTAGAGAGTTTCCAAGAAGAGCCACTTCTTCATGTGAGATAAAGATGAAGGAGGAGATTGCGATGGAAGGCATCCGGGTGATATGAGTAGAGGATGGTAGAAGAAGGAACCCGTGATGAGTGTTCTCAATTTTTTTTTAGTGAAATATTAGTCAAGGTTCTCAGCTAAGATGGTGGGGGGGGAGGGGGAGCCAGGAGATTTTTGAGGAGGAATAAAAAGGTTTGGAAGAGCCACTGTGATGAATAGGATAATGAATCAATTAGGGATGTATAAAAGGATTACTTTATAGCACTGAGGGCCCAGCTGAGATGATGTAACATAAATTTGGTCCAGCAACACATAAATAGGAGCAAAGACAGTGAATGGTAGGAATAATCCAAGGCTATGACTTGACAGGGCAAGATCACTGATAGGATAAGGAGGCAGACTTAAGAGAAAAGTATAGAGTTGAACTAATTCACCAAGTAGTCAAGATTGAAAAGAGAGAAGAGTGTAGCTAGTACAGAAGTGATCGCTTGGGAAAGAACTGTGGAGGTGGAGGGACTGGAGGTCAAGTGAAGATGATGAACAAGTTAGAGGTTTCCAAGGCAGAGGGAGAAGTGGAGTGATAACAGATTGTGATCAGATAAGGACATTTCAGAGTCCATAAATATGCAAGTAGAATACCTTCAGGTGGCGGTACTGTCAAGGGTATGGCCATTTCTGTCTGGAACTGAGGTGGGATAAGGGGTAAACCATGGAAAATGAATAAATTGAAGAGGGCTTGAATTAGGATAGAGGTAGTGTGAGTAGACAAGACAACGTGGAAAAAAGTCAATCAGAAAGGAATAGCATTTCCATGAATCACTGAGGGCTCAGTTGAAGTTACATAGTATAAAATGGGGGTTGAGAGTAGAGTCAAGACGGCAGAATGAGAAGTAGCAATTTTTCCTTAAGTTCTTCACAATCTCCTCCACAATAACCTAAAAAATGTGCTAGACCAAATTTGGATTGGGAAAGCCAAGAAAAAGGCACAGTGAATCATTTTTTCAGCCCAAGGCAGCTTAACAGGATAGGTCTAAGGGCTGGCTAGGAATATAAAGTAGCAGTGCAGCAGCAGGCAAAAGCAGCAGTGGGCTGTGGTGAGAGGAGCAGGAGCAGCCCACACATATAGACAATAAGGGATAGAAAGAGATCCCAGGGGACCCCTTTACTACCATTGGGAGCAGGAATGAATGCCATCTAGCAGCTCTGTTTCCCATTACCCAGTTCCAGGTTATGGTTCCGGGTGGGGAGGGGCAGTCATGGTTTCTAGGAAGCATGGGCAAGTAACAATCTCTAGAAACACAGCTGTGTGGCTCTGAGCCCAAGAGCAGAGTGGGAACTCAGTTCTAACCTTAACCCCACACATAAACCTGCCTGCAGTGGAATAAACCAGGGCAGGAGACCAGAACCAATAAGGGAGCCAGAAATTCAGTCGCTCTGAATCTGCAGAACATCCCAACTATAATTGAGTCCAGCAGTAGTCTAGGGAACTCAACCACACATAAGCCAAAAGATCCAATCTGGGTCAAGAATTTGCAGAGTACATACCAGGAGGGTAGTGAACTGGTCTCTTCATGGATCACACCACTTTGGAAGCACCAAAAACTCACAGGTGCCTAGACTGAGTTGTAAAAGCAGCAAAAGGGCATTTAAAAAAGCTGAGGCCAGATATCTCCTCTCACTCCAGAGGAGAACAGAGCCTACCATAATTTAAAATTGAAAGTCAATAAAAAGATTGGAAAAATGAACAAACAAAAAGAATTTAACCATGAAAAGCTAGAATGGTGACAGAAAAGTGTAAGATACAATTACAGAAGAAATGACTTGAAAGTATCTACACACAGAGCCTCAATGAAAAATGCACATTGGTCAGAAGCACAAGAATTCCTATAAGAGTTTAAAAAGAGGGGGTGGAGCCAAGATGACAGCTGGAAAGCAGTGACTGGCATGAGATCCCCACCAAGTCCCTCCAAAAACCTATAAAAAAAATGGCTCTGAACCAATTCTAGAACTGCAGAACCCACAAAGTGGCAGAGGGAAGCAGGGCTCCAGCCCAGGACAGCGTGGATGGTCTCTGGATAAGGTCTGTCCCGCACGGAGCTCCCAGCTCCCAGCTGAGGGGAGAGGAGCTGAGCCAAGCAGAGCCCAGCATGCGAGGCGCGGGCGACCAGACCAGGAGCCCAGCGGAGAGTGCCCTAGTGTGCTGAATTAGTGAGCTGTGGCATCTACCAGACCTCTCAACCCACAAAGAGCAAAGACAACAGAG
>CM053625.1:68652757-68678670 GCA_028646595.1 Phalanger gymnotis | reverse complement strand
TGTGGAGTCTGAATTGCAGATTGAGGCAAACTATTTGTTCTCCCTTTTTTTCCTCTTCTTTTCTGGTTTTGTTTCTTCTCTCTCATGATTCATTCCATTGATTATAATTCTTCTTTACAACTTGACTATTGTGTAAATAAATTTAATGCGAAGGTTTATACAGAATCTATATCAGACTACATGCCGTCTGGGGGGAGGGGAGGGAAGGGAAGAAAATTTGAAACTCAAGAACATGTAGAACTGAGTGTTGTAAACTAAAAATATAAATATAATTAAAAAATAATAAAAAGAAAAAAAAAGAAAATATAACACATATGGCAGAAAAATAATTTCTCTTGGAAAAATCCTTATCAAAATGAAAGCATACCCATACCAAAATTATATATTTCAAAGCATCTACTGTTGATTTTCAAATACAAAGTATACAGAAAAGCCTTCTTAGTATCTTTATTAACATTAGAAATTGTTTTAAAATGCACTCAAGAGAAATAAGCTCCTACAGCAAATCACTACGTTTTCTTATTCAATGTTTCACCAAGAAGAGAAGGCTACAATATCATCTGTACACCTACAGTGCTGAACATCTCAGTGTACAATGCAAGGACCATAGGCAATTGAACAATGTCAGCAGGTTTCAGCATCGATAGTTGTCCATTATCATCTGTCATCTGTACTTTGGTACTGTACATCACAAATGGATTCTGATTGTTTTTCACATGCTTAGAACTCAAATTTATCAGCTGGATATTCTCCATGACATAATGAAAAGCAACTTAAGAATGATTTTAAATGATGGCTAATACAAATCACTTTCATGAAGAGACGATCAAAAATAATTTCTATCATAACTGATATTTTATATACTTTGCAGAAGAGACTTTTAAAATGCTTTAGGATAATAGTTTAATACAAGAAAAGATATTAATCTGGAAAAGTGAAAATTCCATGCAAGGTCTGTTATAATACATTAGAAATTCTTCAGCATAAACGGGTTAATTATGTACAACTACTCCTCAACAGTGGAAATGCAATCCTGAGTATAAAAGAGATCAGTAAAGTCAGATTTGCTTATCATCTATGTTTTTACAGGTATAGAATTGTGTAAGCACATGGAAAAATTATTGGGGCATGGGGGATTTTTGCTGGCCATAATCCCTACAGATTTACAGCAGGAGACTTGGGAAACACTTCACACCTCTTATTGTGTTTCTATGTAAAACAGATCTTCTAGCACTGCTCTTACTGGACAATTTGGTTTGGTTATTTTTCTGCCCCAGTAGAACTCAGTCCCCTGTGGAAAGGGTATTAAATTTGTAGTGGGAGGAGAGAGGCTAAAATTCTTAACTTTGATCAATACAATGACCTGTGCCACAATTCCAGAGGATCCATGATGAAACATGTTACCAATTTCCTGAAAGAGGTGATGACCTCAAGATGAAGAACGAATTATATATTTTTTTGACATAGCCAATGTGAGAATTAGTTTTGCTAGACTATATTTTTTTAAGGGTCCGGCTTTGCTTTTTTTTGGAGGGGTGCTGGAAGGAACAGAAAATAGATTTCTGTTAAGCAAAAAAAAAAAAAAAAAGCTAAATAAACAAAAATTTCACAAATGAAACCTAACAATAGGGCAAACAAAACAAAGTCTACAATCTTCAACCCAAGGAGCCAGGCCACTACAAAGCTAACAACTTTAACATGACATCTACTATATTTTGCAACCTTAACATAAACTTATGAACTTCAATCTTCCTTCTCATTTACATTCAGAATTTACCATCATGTTAACTTGAAAAGATAAGTCTAAAGCACTGTGAGAATAACTCCCTATGGTCAGCACTGTGGAACCTCCCATCCAGCTCTTCAGGCTTCTTAGTTGCCCTTAAACTTAATATAACCCAACTACAACTGAGGAGAAGGAAGAGATGTATTAGGGAGAGGAAGGTAGCAACCAGAGCTTTGGCCTAGCCTATGGAACACTCAGAAAATACCCTGCCTAGATGTGCTCAGATCTTTCTTTGAGCCTTTGCACAGGACAACTTATAACCCTAATTTGAGTCTCAATCCAAGGCTAGGAAACAAAAATAGGCTTTCGTAACATACTGACCTTTAGAAAATCTTTTTTTTCCCTTTCCTTGAAAGCTGAGAAAGTAATTTTAGGCCTGGATTTCGGGGTTGGCTCTGAAGACTACAAATAAATTTGTCCACTCTACCCTAGTCTACTTGGCACTCATTTTCTCAAAAGTATTCCAATAACCAATTGGTTTTCTTTTCTTTTTTTTTTGCCAATTGATTTTTTTACTGGTTGCCAAAAAAGAGGAAGATTGTGTGATGACAAATCTTATAGGGTATTTCAGGACCCTACATACTAACACTGCTAGTGGAACTGTGAATTAATATAGTCATTTCGGAAAGCAATTTGGAACTATGCCCTCAAAGACACTAGTACATATCCTTTGACTCAGCTATATACCCTTACTAAATCTATTCCTCAAAGAGACCAAAGAAGGAGGAAAAGGACCCACATGTCAAAAAATATTTATAGTAATCCTTTTTGTAGTGGCAAAGTACTGGAAACTAAGGGGGTACCTAGTAACTGGGGAATGGCTGAAAAATTATGCTCCCTGAATGTAATGGAGTATTCTTGTTCCAAAAAAAAGTGATGAAAGCGAAGGTTTTGGAGACCCCTGGATATATTTGTCTAAAGAGATGCACAGTTAAGTAAGCAAAACCAGACAAATAGAGATTAAGATATAAGAGATTAAGAATTCTGATCGATGCAAAGATCAGTTATCCAAATGATGAACCATGTACCTGCCTTCTGACAAAAAAGGGATGGGATTCAAGATTCAGAATAAGACAGACATTTTTAGATAGAGACAATGTGGGAATCAGATCTATTTTACTGTGTATATTTGCTAAAAAGGGTTTTCTTTTTCTTTTCAATAGAGGAGGGAGATGATAATGAGAGAAAATAGATCTTTAAAATTGAAAATAAAGTTTAAAAAAGGGATCTGATGCACCTTGTTCTGCATTCTCTAATGCACATAGCTACAATTTGAAAATACTACATATTTGAGTTTGTCTTATCCCCTGCTAAGATTCTAAGTATAAGGATGCAAGTCTTACCTAAACTTTATACCTCCTCCCTCACCTACCACAGTGCTGGCACACGACAAGCTGTTAATAAATACTTCTTGAGTGATAGAAAGGAGAACAAAGAAAACTGCAAAGTTTCTAAAGTTGTCACAGAATCAACTAATCAACAAACAAGCATTCAAACATTTATGAATCATGTTAACAATGTGCCTGGAGAGTGTGCTAGTAACTGGGAATACAAAGACAAAATTAAAACAATACTTGCCCTCAAGGAGTTTATATTCTATCAAGGGAGACAATATGTATATACAAAATACATACAGTATGTATACAAAATATATAAAGTATATACAAAATAAACACAAGGTAAATTTTGGGAGGAGTAGGTAGTCTACTTGGAGATCAGCAAAGTTTTCATGAAGAAGGTGAAATCTGAACAGAATTCCGAAATAAAGAAAAGATTCTACAAGGTGAAGCTGAGGTAGGAGCACATTCTAGGCACTGGGGACAGCTAGGTCAAAGTCAGAGACAAAAGATATAATATCCTTTACAAGGATAGCAAGTAGGCAAGACTGGCTGGAACATAAGATTGCATGAAGGAAGGTAACATATAATAAACCCTGAAAGGTAGACTACAGAGATTGTGAAGGTCAGTCAGTCAATAAGCATTAAGTAAATACCTACAAGGCACCAGGCACTGTGCCAAGCACTGAGGATACAAAGAAAGGTAAAAGACAGTCCCTGATCTCAAAGAGCTCACATTCTAACAGGTGAATCAGCAAGTAAATAACTGTATAAATAAGCCATATACAGGATAAACTGAAAATAATAACAGAGGGAAGGCTCTAGAATCAAGAGGGATTGGAAAGATGGAGAGAATTCCAGGCATGAGGGACAGCCATTGAACATGGCCTGGAGCCAAGCAAGAGATGGAATGTCTCCTTTAAGGAGCAACAAAGGGGCCAACATCATTGGATCTAAGGTGAGGGGGGAGGATGTAAGTGTAACAAGACTAAAAAGATGTGTGTGTGTGTGTGGGGGGGGGAAGGTGAGGGGCCTTTGAATGCCAAAGAGAGGATTCTGTATTTGATCCTGGAGGTGATAGGAAGCTACTGAAATTTACTGAGTGGAGGGGTGACACAGTCACACTCGCACTTAAAATATCACCTTGGCAGATGAAGGATAGACTGGCATGGAAAGACCCTTGTGGCAGGTAGGCTATCCAATGAGGTATTGCAATAGTCTAGGCGTAAGATAATGAGGGCCCAAATTAGAGTAGTGGCCAGTGTCAGTGGAGAGAGGGGGACGTGTTTGAGACGTAGTACAAAGGTGAAATGGATAGGCCTTGGCAACAGATTGGATCGGGGGAAGGAGTTGAGAATGACACTTTTGCTGAGAGTCTGGGGGACCAGAAGGATGTTAGTGCCATCAAGAGTAATAGGGAAGTTTGGAAGGGTAGGAGAAGGTTTCAGGGGAAAGAATGTATTCACAGTTTTGGACCTACAGAATTTAAAATGCCTACCGGGTATCCAATTTAAGATGTCTAACAGGCAGCTGGAGATGTGAGACTGGAGGTCAGCAGAGAGGTTAGAGTTGGATCAGAATATTTGAGAATTACCAGCATAGAGATGATAGTTGAATCCACAGAAGCTGATGAGATCACCAAGTGAAAAAGTATAAAGCAAGAAGAGAAGAGGGCCCAGGACAGAGTCCAATGGGACATCCACAGTTGGCAGACATGGCCTGGAAGATACAGCAAAGAAGACTGAGAGGGGGAGGTCAGAAAGGAAGGAGAACCAGCAGAGACTAGTGTCCTGAAAACCTAGAGAGAGAAGAAAATACCAAGGAAAACAGCATGATAGACAATGTCAAAGGCTACAGAGAGGTCAAGATGGATAAGGATTGAGATAAGGTTACTGGCAATTAAGAGAACACAGGTAATTTTGGAGAGAGCAGTTTCAGTTGAATGATGAGGTCCAAAGGGAGGTCTCTGCATTTTATCCTAGAGGCAATGGGAAGCTTCTAGAGTTTTTGTTTTTGAGCAAGGGAGTGACATAGATCTATGATTTAGAAATATCACTCTGGAAGCTGTGTGGAAGAGAGACCAATTAGGTATAGATAAGTTAGAATAAAGGCCTAAACTAGGCTGGTGTGTGAATAGAGAAGTTGATGGATGCAAGAGATGTGGTGAAAGCTGAACATATAAGAAGGGCAACGGCTGGCTGGGGAAAGGGTAGAGGCTGAGGGAGAATGTAGAGTTGAGAGTGCCTGAGGTTACTAGTCTGGGTTACTGGAAAGATAATGTGATTCTAGACAGAAACAGGGAAGTAAGGAAGACACGTTGGTTTTGGGAATGAGATAACTAAATAGAAAGCAGTTATTCCTAGTATCTGTACACTAACTCCATACACAGAACTGCAGAATTTTAGAGCTGAAAAAGACCTTAGAAATCACCTAGTCCAACTCCATTTTACACGTGATGGTATTTGCATTTCTATTCATTGTAGAAGCACAAATTTTATCGGAGGTGTAGGGGAAAGAATACTGATCCGGAAGTTGCGTGACTTGGGGCCTAGTTTTGCTTTGCCACTAACTGCTGTGTGACTGGAGGCAATTCACTTCAATAAATATTTAAGTCACTTAAGTGCAAAGCACTTTGTTGGTGAGATACAAAACTTCTTAGCCTTCCTGGTCCTCAAAAAAAAAAAATCTAAATTAAAGAGGTTGAATTACTAAGATTCTAAATTGTACAATTACGTTCTATTTAACATATATCGACAAGATCACATCAGCCCTAGTACTCACGCCTCATCAATACCCTCTGCCCCTGGTACTCTGACTGGAGAAAGGTCCAGAAGAGCTCCTCTCACAGTGTCTACATAAGGAGGGTGCCCAGGCTAAACATCTCTTCATTTCCTTGCCAGCTATGTGTACTCTTTGGATTCTCTATCATGTCCCCAGGGCTATTTGTATCCCTATCAATTCTCACAATGTCTGGCACTTTTGATTAACGTTACTGACAGACTCCTGATCGGTTTCTTTGCAGTTTGCCTCTTCTTTCTCTAATCCACACCTCACACAGCTGCCAAACTGGTATTTCTAAAGCCCAGATCTGACTACTAAACTCTCTTGCTCAAGAAGTTCCAGTAACTCCCCATTGTCTTTAGGATAAAATATAAATTCCTTAGTTTAACCATTAAAGTTCTTCATAATTTGGATCCAAACTAATTTTTTCAAGCTGAGTTCATATTACACGAATTCTTTTCTCCAGCCAAACTGGCCAATTTGCTGTTCTCCATTCATGACATTGTATCTCTCATCTCTGTGTCTTTGCAGAGACCATGCCCCATTGATGGAATGCAATCCATCCACACCTCTCTGCCTCCTAGAACTCCTAGCTCTCCCCAAACGGGGTCATAAAGAGCCAGACACAACTGAAACGACTGAACAACAAAGTTATTGAATGGTCATTGCCTCAGACAAACTGAGGCTTGAAAAGACCTTCATTTAGAAAGGCCAAAGTCATCTACTACATGCCAGACCATTTCCAGTCCTCTTGACTTTTGTCTTGCCACTCTGGACTTTGATGACACTAGGAGAGAGTGAGATGAGAACTTTGAGCACCTTTGCCTCACCTAAATCTAATTCCTAAGCAAGTTAAGACACCACCCTTGTGATGTCATTGGTCTTCTTTGAAAAAACAAAGAACTAAGGGCAGGACATACAACAATTTCAGGCTGCCTCAAATTTTGAAATTCATTAATTAAGATTAATAATGGTTAAATACACAAACTTTTCCTTATTTTTTTCTTTTGAACTTTGTTAGCTATGAATTGCTGGTTAAGGAGATACCTTGCCATCATATTTGTTTTCAGAACAGCAGGATAAAAGACTATACTACATTTTACATTTTAGGGAAGTTCATAGCTTTTTAGCAGTACAGTCATAAACATTTCCACTCAGTCTGCCCTCCCCACAGCCTCCATCCTGGCTCCAAGGGAAAAAAAAAACTTTGTAGCTTTTTTCTGTGGGTTAGGAAACAAAGGAAAAGAAGTGGCAGTGAAAAGTAGAGGTCAATTACAATGCCTGCCCCCCTGGAGAAAAGAATCCAAGAAAGATGATTTACCTGGGATTTCGCCCCACAATAGCCTTCTCCTGGCTGAATTTATTCCAATTCATTTAGTTATAGTCTTTGAACCCACCATTTTAATGAGGCAATATATTGGGAATGGTATTTAAGAGTCTGAGAACCTGTATTTGAATCTTGGTTCTGCTATTTACTATCACCTGGTTCTACTATTTACTTGTGTGACCCTAAAGAAATCAAAACCTTTCTGGGCCTCGGTTTCTTCATTTGTTTGTAAAACAGAGTGGGCAGAGAAGGGTAGAGTGAGTTGGACTGAATTATCTGAAAGGCCCCTTCTAATTGTACATAACACTTGAAGTTAATAGGTATCCTCTTATAAAATCAGAATTAAAGAGCATGCGCTCATTCATCCATGGTTGTAAGACTGTAAGATTTTTTTCCTCCTGAGATTGGCTAATCAAGGGAATGAAAGCTCCAGCCACAGCACCCACCCTTTTTTCAACCATATAACCTAAAACTGGATTGGAGCCACTCTACTTTGCATCTGTAGTTTTGCTTGATCTGAACTCCACCCAACAAGAAGTCCTTCCCAGGATAAACTGACCACCAAAAATCTCATCATTGTGTTTTATTCAGCCTTGGATACACTCAACACCTTCCCAAGTCCCTCAGCCTCCTTCCCTTCCCACTCACTCTTGCTGCACCCCTGCTCCCCATTGGAGGTCTGGAGGGTGGAGCACTCAATTGCACCCAAAGCTTCCCTTTAGAGAGAGAGCAGAATCTGGACCTTCCATCTGCAGCTCTAGAAGTTACAAGATGCTCTTGGGCCAGGTATGCCCTGCTACTTTCTAGCATTCTTTTGTGTGTTTTCTTCCTGCATTAGATTTTAAGTTCCTAGAGGGCAGCAACCATTCGTATCTCCAGTACAGTGCTTGGCACATAGTATGTACTTAATGTTACTGAATTAAATTGAATTGAGCCCCAGCTCAAAATTTTGAGGGATTGGAAGACTCCTAGTCAGACCTTCAGGTTATTATTACCACTGGGTGTAGGTGGCACTTACTGTGCCCTCCATCACCATCAAAATCTATTTAGTCCTTTGTTATCACAGCACCAGGTAGGTGCCAAAAAGAGAAAAGGCACCATTACCAATGCCCCCAAAACTTCTGCTCTGGTGTCTTTTTCAGATTATACTGGTGAGTGATAAAAGCATGAATGTTGCTGGGGATGAATGGCCTCTTTTACCTCATGCCCAACCTGGGAGTGCATGTAAACAGCAACTGTTTCTTTTTTGGCCAGAAACCCTAAGAATCTTCCCCTCCCAGACGGATATTTGTGGGGGGGGGGGCTAGGAGAAGGAGGCCATTCTTTGCCTCAGTCAAACTGAGACCTGTCACAGACCTTAGCTTAAAATGGCCAAGGTCTCCCACTGCATCAAGAGCCATCTCCAGGAGTCCTGATCTATATCTTGCCACTGGGCCCAGACAGCTCTGGCAGAGAAAGTGAGGCTAGTGACTTTGCACAGCCCTCCCCTGAATTAAATCCAATTCACTTGCAAGTCACGGCATCACCTTCCTGATGTCAGGGTCCTCTTCAAAAACAAAGGACAAACAACAACAAACAACCATGTTCCAGGAGCTAACACTTCAAAGAGTATCATGGAGAGAGAGAAGAATAAAGTAGCTGCCCCAATACAGTATCATTCCAAAGTAGTGGCCTACCAACTTCCCCTATTATCAACCTATCACCCTCTATTTGAATCCACTGGCACATCTTCTATCCTATAGCAGCTAGGGCAGCTAGGTGGCACATGCCTAGAGTCAGGAAGACTTATCTCCCTGAGTTCAAATCTGGTCTCAGATATTTACTAGCTATGTGACCCTGGGCAAATCACTTATCCCTGTTTGCCTCAGTTTCCTCATCTGTAAAATGAGCTGGAGAAGGAAATGGCGAACCACCCCAGCATCTTTGCCAAGAAAACCCCAAAAGGGGTCACAAAGAATCAGACATGACTGAAATGACTGAACAACTGTCCTATAGCCAGCAGACTCCCACGGTCTGGTTCCCTTAGTTCCTGTGATTTAGACTCCTGTCTGGCAAGGCAAAAACGTCTTTTCCCCTGCTACCTTTACCTCTACCCTGTCCAACTTAGCCTTTTTCTTCCTATTCCTGCTTAGTCCTTATCCTCTGAAACACCTTTATCTTAACAAAATTCTCTACATCCCAGAACTTTGCCTTTCAAAATCTCTTCATCAGCTTGTGGAAACCTGGCTTTCTCTGAAAGATATTTCAATCCTGACCACCATCTGCAGTGCTAGCTGCTTGTTCTCTCATGCTGGGACATAGTGGCCCAGAAAGAGTTGTTCGACCCCTTTCTCTCCAATGCTGCTTTTAGCCCCTTTCTCTGCTGCTATCACTCAGCAACATCTTTTTCTTTGAGGGTCTCTATCAGGCTGTCAGGGTTCCTGTTGTGGTCATCTATCTACTGGGTTTCTTAAAAAGTTTGGGACCTGGCTCATGATCCTCTTCACAGAAGCAGCTCTCTCAAATATATATAAACCCTATATTTAGGGGTTTCAACATTCACACTGAGGTCCCCTAAAACACTGTAGTTCATCAGCTTCAACATCAGATACTACATTTTCACTTTGTATCAGTCACCCACATGGGCAGCCACACCTTAGATTTCATCATCCTGCAAAATAACTTTTGATCACAAGATACTGAAAGAAAATCCTCTGGTCACAACTTCTTGTCCTTCCACCTTAACTTCTGCCTCACTCCTAGTACTACCATAAGTTTTAGCAGGACCTTCTCTATCTTCATTCCTTCTCGTTCCCAGAGTATACTTCTTTCCTCCTCTGAAGTCTTTTTTTTTTTTTCATACATCGACTAGGCACTTTATTCTACTAATGTGTCTTGTCCCCTTTCTTTTTTACTATTCATACTCAGCCAACCCTCAATCTTGGACCATTCACACCAGTCCTTCTACGCTGCATTAGGGAAAATCACAAAACTGTACTGACTGCATTCATTACAAATTCATGTTAGCTAACTTTAACTGGGGTCTTACCAATATACAGAAATCCTTTCACTTTTTTCTCAATAATTCTCTATCATGATTTGTACACTCACTTCCAAATATTCTCAAGGCAACAAAACCACTGCTCCCCTTATTAAAAAAGAACTCTTCTTTCACTTTACTGAAAAATCAAGGTCATTCACTTTTAAGTTCATCTCTCCTGCTCTCCAATTCAAAACCTCTGAAGAGGTGACCCTTCTGGTCAAGATAACCGCTCTTTTTTTCACCTATAATCCTGCTCTGGTCTGTCTCTCCATCATTTTAAAAAAGCCCCAAACTTTCATTCTCTCAAGTTAGCCTACAGCCTCTAGAGCCTTCCGCCCTTTCACGTTAAACTCCCAGAAAGTCCATGCTCTTAGTGTTTTTTTTTTCTTAATATCCAGTCACTTCCTATAATCCATTGTAACCTGGTTTCAACCCCATCACGGCTTACCAAAGATATCTTAACAGCTAAGTGTGACAGCCTCTTTTTATTCCTCATCTTTTTTTTTTTTAATCTCCCTTCTGCTTTTAATACTAACATACCTTCCTTCTGGATATTCTCTTCTCCCTTGGCTTCCCCAGCACACTACTCTCCTTTTGGTTCTTCAACCTTTTTTGATGGCCCTTCCCAAATATCCTTTACTGTATAATTAATCATCTACCTCCCATTCCATAGTGGGAGTAATCCCTAAGATTCTGTCTTGGCATCTTTCTCCCCACTCTTTCCCATCCGCTAGCATGGGTTCAATTACTTCTATACAGATGACTCCCAAAGCTATATATCCTAATCCCCTCCTGAATGCCCATCTCATATCTTGAACTGCTGGGCATCTCTACATGAATGCTTTGTTCACATCTCAAATGATATTTCCAAAACTGAATTCATTTATCATCTTCCCTGCTAAATCCAGCATGCCTCCAATATTTCCATATTTCTATTGAGACCACCACCACCACCTTTCCTGCCATCCAGGTTGTTACCTTGGAGTCACTCTTTCTTCTTCCTCATTCTCCATATTCAATCAGTCTCCAAATCTTGTGTAATCTATCTCCATAACACTTCTCCCATCCCTGCTCTTCTCTCTATTCACTGGACCACCTTCTATTTCAGGGCCTTATGTCCCCTCAACTGGAACTTCTCTAACGTTGTAATGTCTACCTGCCTCACACAGCTGCCCAAATAATCTTCCTAAGGTACAGGTCTGACCACATCACTCCCCTGCTCAAAATCCTTCAACGGTTCACTGCTGGCTCTAACACAAAATAAAAACTCATTCCAGAACTTATGACTCTCCACAATCTGGCTCAAACTACCCTTCTCAGCATTATTTCACATAACTTCCTCCCTTCACGCATTTTATGTTCCAGTCAAACTAGAATAGCTCTTTCCAAACTGGACATTCCTTCTCCTGCCTCCATGAATTTGCACAAGCTGTGCACTATCCCTAGAATGAAGAAGTATTTATTAAATGCTTACTGTGTCTCAAGTACTGTGCACTACTTCCTTACCTCAGCCTTTCAGAACTCTTATCTTCCTTCGAGGTTCAGCTCAGGTGCCATTTCCTCCTAAAAACCGTTTTCTGAGCCTTCAGCTGTGAGTGCTTTTTTCTTCCTCAAATAATCTTGTGTTATATAGATACATGTTGTATTTACCCAGTAAAATGTAAATGAGAGCAGTTCTATCTTATTTGTGTCATTGTACCCCCAGTGTATAGCACACAGATAACACTTAATATGTTAGCTGAATTGAACTAAATTGACTGGGAAGAGGTGAGGAAGATGTTTTGTGGGCATACTGCACTGAAGGAGGCATACTAGAAGGGCAGCACGATGACACTGGGTATCGAGGGCAGAAAGGAAGAAGATAGCTGAGGAAATTTATTTGCTAATTTAATTTTTTTTCCCTAAAATGGCGTCTGTACTCAGAAGGGGAAAAAAGCTTCCTGTTCTCAGGACTCAGCTTATTATTATTGATAATAGGCTTCGGTTTGGTTATGGGTTGAACTCTGAAAATAGCCTAGGATCCTAACCAACTTTGAAAAAGAATGTACAATGACTGTAATTTTACCTAGCTGTATTTATCTCTGTGTCATATTAACAATATCCTATTTTTATTTCTACAACAAAAACAACATAAATATACAATCTACTTATGGTGGGCTAGAAGTGTTATACAAGTAACTCCTAACATATTACATACATACACATAGATATATGTATATACATGTCCATCTATTCATCCATCTACAGTCAGCTGAGAATGGCTGGTTGTCACAAAAACGGCTTTTCCCTGCCTCCTTCCCTAATGCTTGAAACTTCTTGCAAAAGAGGCAATTTTAGGTTTGATGTGAGGAAAAACTTCTGGATAATCAGAGCTCTCAAAAGTGGAATAAGCTGTCTGGGAAGGTAGTGGGCTTCCCTTCATTAAAAGTCTTCCAGCAATGGCCAGATGGCGGCAAATTCTGTATATATGTTGTGGGGAAGATATTTGAGTATGGGCTGGACTAGAGAGCCTCTGAGATTCCTTCCAAATGTTTCTGTGATTCTGTGAAAATAAAATACTCCCATCCCTTATGAAATGTCATCTATATACATCAAATTAGCAAACCAAATCTACCTCCCAGAATTGGCAATTGTGGAGAAATTTCCTCTAAAAACCAACATTAGAAATTTAAAGTATTATAAAACTGTTACTCGGCCCCCTAGATTGTCTACTTCATTTTAAGACAATGAAAATGAAATTTTAAAAAAATACACTTTTCAGTATCTTTAAGTAGAGGTTGGGTTAGATCATTACTTTTCAAAAGTGTGTACTTCATAAACCATACTTTGCAACTTAATTTTCCTAGAAAAACTCTTATTAATCTATTTCTAATATTTGGTTCACACAGTACGATATTAACTTTTTCCTAAACATTTTATTCCCTCAGTCAGCTCCTCTATAAAATGAGAAAGCTGTGCTAGATATGACTCTATGGATTATTCACTCAGCCCGGATGACCGTCAAACATCAGGATAAGGCCAAAAGGCTTGAATAGCAAGCACTACCTAAAATACAATTACTCAAAATACCTTTTAAGGGTGGGGGTTGGTAGGCATGCCTGGCATCACAAGACATGGCTAAAGAACTCCTGCCAGATAATTCTCTATTTCATCAAACTGAATCTTTAAGAGGGCTGTAGGAGCCAAAAGCAATTCTGAAAATGTCAAACACCACCCACCCCTTAAGCATTTATAAAGAATGGGAGGGTAAGAAATGGCTAACGTCATGGTCCAATTTAGCAGAGCATTAAGCCCCTTATTTCAGACCTGCTGCGTCTGAAATGTGGTTAAGAGCCCATCCATCATGACAGTTTTCCTCCTCTCTCCAAAGACCTCCTTTGTCTTCTCGGTCCCTGCCTGCACACAGGCAGCTCTCACAGTCCTGGCAGCACTTGAGCTTGGAAAGCAGCCACCGAACTGAAACCGAGCCCTAACTTTGACTCCTTACAAATACTGCAGATTTACAGAATCCTAGAGTATCACAGCTGGAAAGGGAAATTTAGAGATCCTCCAATCCAACCTTCTCATTTTGAACAGTTATTACCCCAAAGAGGGCAATAACTTGCCCAAGGTCACTCAGCTGATACAAAGTAGACCTTGGTACTCGAACTCAGGTCTTCTAACTCCAAACACAGAGCTCTTTTCACTCTACCCCATACCACCTAGTGAGAAGGCCTAGCTGTCGTTTCAAGCGCTCTGTGGGGCTCTGGGCCAGGTGTCCACTCCGACAGTGCAAGGGGTTGACGTCTGCTGCCCGGAAAGTGCTTCCTGCCCGAGCACACCTGCAAGCCCCAGACGTGATGAAGCGCCCGGGCCAAGGCAATCATTATTTATCAGGCTCCCACTGAATGCCAGGCACCTGTGCCAGGCGCTGGGGGTGGGGGAGTGGAGAGGAAAGGAAAGAGGGATACCCGGCCTCTGCCCCATTTACCTCCATGCAGCGGCAAGGGGGCCAAGACCTGGCCCCTGACCTCCACCTTGGGGGAGTCGAGGCCGTAGCGGCCGCGGTCGATGCGGAAGGTCCAGGGGCCTCCCCGGCCGGGCTCGTGCACGGTCACGTTGATGAGCGCCGTGTAGTACTCTTGGCTCGCGATGTCCGCTCCGGCCGCGCACAGGCACCAGTGCAGCACGGCCAGGAGGACCAGGCCAGGCCGCCGGCCCCCCCTCCAGCGGCCGGCCATGCTCCGGGGGCTTGGGACGGGGTCAGGGATGAGGCCCGGGCTCGGACCGGGAGGAAGGAACTGCTCGGAGAGGCCGCGCTGCGGGCAGGCCGGAGCGAGTCAGTGCGGCCCGCGGGGCCCGCCAGCGGCTCGGAGCCTCGGTCGGCGGGCCGGGCAGAGCAGGCGGCAGCAGCGGGCGGGCGGCCGCTTCTCAGCGCGGCTGCTGCCGGCCCATTCCCCCGCCCCGTCGGTCAGGATGGGGAGGGCGCGCCGGGGCGGCCCGCTTCCCCCGCAGCACCCCGGACAAGGATCGGCGACAGGTCCATGGAGCCCAGGCGGGTGACGAATCCGCGGGGCCGCTGCGGCGGCGGCTCCTCCCTCCGCGCTCCGCCTCGCTCAGTGCCCCTGCCCCTGGGCGGTGCGGAGGCGACTCGGGCTGCCTGGGGCAGACCGCTCAGCTCCAGCCCCAGCCCAGCACCTCAGCGCGACTCCGCTCCGCCCCAGTCGGGAAGGCGGGACCCGCCTGGGAGCAGAGGGGAGGGGCGGGGAAGGGCGGGGTGCTTCTGGGGGCGGGGCGGTAGCGCCTCCCCTCGGGATTCTTTGGAGGAAAGCGAGGGCGGGGGAGAGTGAAGAGCGGGGGACTAAGGCGCGGCCTGTGCTGCTGACCCGACGACTGAAGCGCCTCGAGGACCGGCCCGAGGCGGCTCCAGAAGGGAAGCAGGGAGAGCAGGACTGGGGCGGGGGAGGGGGAGGATGGGGGTGGAGCTCGAGACGAGCCTCCCCGCCCACAAGGGCAGACAGCTGGCGCGCAGGCGCAGTGGCCTAGAACTGCCTAGCCTAAAGCCACGAGGAATCGTGTGAAAGGAGCGGTTCTTGGGCTGGGGGACGGCTCGGCTCGGAGAAAAGCGCCCGAACTTGGAGCCAGCGTCACAAAGCTGGTGCACAAAGCTGCGCTGGGAAGTGATGGGAAGAGAAGGGACGGAAAGATTAGGATATGAGGTGGGAGGCGAAGAGGATTAGCAATTCTCACTATAAAGTAATATAATGGATATCGAGTTTGAAGCCGGAGGATCTGTGTTAAAGGTTTTGTTCAGGTGCTTACTAGTTTTAACCTTGGCCAAGTGGATGAGTCTCTGGACTTCAGTTTACCATTTGTAAAATAAAGACATTGATATAGAGGTGATGGGGGGGGGGCTTTCCAACTATAAATTCTATGGTTCTCCCAGTGTGGAGTGGCCCCTCGCTAGCTACCAACTTTAGTTAGGGAAGCGCTCCACTCTCACCACCAACACCATCCCACCCCCGTTCTAGGGCAGATTGGATGGATTTCTTGCCTTGCACCCTACACAGGCATTCTGGCTTGTCTCACTCAAGTGAAAAACGTGTATTCAATTCAACCAACCACACGTGGCTTATCCTACTGTTATACCAAGAGTGAGTGAGACACGCCACAGAGTATAAGTTTTAAATGGAGGATTTATTAGCCTGCGACCATTCGGGGTTCAACCCAAATCAGAATGGCCCCGACTTGGAGTGAAGAAGTATTATTTATACAGAAAAAACAGGATGCAGTGGTTAATTATCTCTTGAAATTTATGGGGGCCGTCACAGGGTGGTCGGGGTAACAGGGACAAAAGTCCTGACAGATCAAAGATTCTGACAGGTTATCATTAAGTGGGATAATCTTATCTATTGACATTCCTTGGAGGAGTCAGGGAGCCCCAGGGACATTTGCTAAATGCCAAAAGGTCTGAGTCCATTCCTCTTATGCAAACTAGGGTTTTCTCAGGGGCTGTGGGGCAGAGGTCTCCTTAGCAATAACTGATTTCTCCAGCACCACACTACTTTTCCATGGTCTTTGCCAATGTTGGTGATAAGGTCCAGTAAATGTTAGTTGAGTTGAGTTGAAACATTTGCTATTAATGTTAATGTTGACTGGAGATTAAACAAGTCAAAGATGGGGAAGACTATTCAATTCCCCTCAAAAGAACTTGGGGGTTTTAATCCCAAAGTTCAGTGGAATTCAAAACAACCCTGCTCTCAAATAAGCTAATACAATCCTAGACTTCCTTAAAAGGGTCAGTCGGCAGCTTTTATCAAGTGCTAGCTGCTATACTAAGAGCTGGGGATACCAAAAAACCGGAGAAACAATCTCCACCTTCAAATTCCCATTATAATGGGAGAGATAATGGTATCAATAACTAAGTCCATTCAAGATACATAGGCAGAGAGTAGAGAGGAGAAGGTATCAGCAGCTTGGAACACCTGAAAAGGTCTCCTGCAGAAGGTGGGATTTGACCCTTCTGCAGTACTGTGTTCAGTTTTGGGTGCCATCTTTAAAGAGAAGCCTTGACAAACCCGAGCCTCATATAGAGGACAGGAGGCAGGATTCACGCTTCTATCCTGTTTCTTTTTTTTCCCAATTTTTATTTAGCATTTTATTTTCCCGCAGTTACATGTAAAAATTATTTTTAACATTAGTTTTTAAAACTTTGAGTTCCAAATTCTCTCCCTCTCCCCCCATCGAGAAGGCAAGCAATTCTACATAGGTTATATATGTATAGTCATGCAAATCATATCCATAATAATGGCTATTTCTTTCTAGAGAATATGCATACATGGATAACTTAACCAGCTTTGGAGAAAACCCATCACAGAACCCAGAAAGACGATAGTATTGAAGAGAGGGAAGGCCTTGAAGTCTGGAAGACCTAGGTTAAGTCCTGTCTCTGACACATATTAATTAGCTGTACGACCATGGGCAAGTCACTAAACCACTTACTGTTCCTGGCAACTAGATAAGTTACAGATGAATTGCTGATTTTCATTGGTGGAGGGAGTTTCCACTCTTCTGGGTGTAGGGAACGTTTCACTTTTCTGTTTATATCCTTAGCACTGAGCATAGTGCTTTGCACATAATAAGCATGTAATAAATATTTTTAATGCCTTCATTCAGAGTCAGATGAAATCACAGGTCAAATGAAAATCATGGAGGGTGGTTTAGAAATAAAAGTTTCCTGCTACTAATGTCCTTAAAGGAGATACACTGACTGGATGGTCACTTGTTGAGATTATGGTAGATATTTGGATATTGGCTGGAATAGATAACCTCTTCCAGTTATTAAGGTTATGAAGAGTTTAGAAGCTTGACATTTGAAGAAGAGTTAAAGGAACTGGGAAAGTTTAACTTGGGAAAAAAAAATTCAGATATTATAGCTGTCTTCAAATATTTGAAGGAATACCATGTAGGAGAGAGAGTAGATTTATTCTGGGTGACTCTGGGGGCAATAGCTGGACAAAAAGAGACAACATAAAGGAATCTGTGTAAAGTGCTAAAAACTGGAGAGATGTGAAAGGCATAAAAGCAAAGTCTTGTACTTGGGTCCAAGAATTTTAGGAGGCATAGTACTTTGGTGAATTCTACTTCCTTTTCTAGAAGGGGTGAAAGGACAATTTAACTCTAGGAGCATTTATCAGATGCCTACTACAAAGATGAAGAATAAAAGTCCCTGCTTTCAAGGAACTTAGGGTCTACCGAAGGGATTTGTCTACACAAATAATTACAATAATACAAGGAGATATGTCTACATAAATAATTATAGCAATACAACGTAAAGTGTGACAGGAACAAAAGAGACAGCCAAACAAAGTGCTTTAGGAAAATTTCAGCTAAACAGTCAGGAAGTGCTTCACTGAAGCAGAAAATTGGGCTGAGGTTAGATACTGAGGTCACACTGAGTATAGGATCAGAATGCTTGTCCTCCCATCAGCACCAAAGCAAGCACTCTCTCTGTGTCTCTCTCTGTCTCTGTCTCTCTCTTTTGCTCTTTGGAAAACACATAAACAAGCCCTTTCTCTAGGTTTAAGGGTGATACTGGTAACCAGAGGTTCTAAAAAAAAATTAACAGTTGACTTGGCCAATGAGAATAACTTAAGATCTACTTTTTATCTTAGAACTGGAGGAGAAAACCAGGGAACAGAGTAGTGAGATGCCCAAGATCATACAGGCAGTAGTGAGTGGTAGAGCCAGGTTTCAAATCCAGGCCTACTGACTCCCTAGATCAGCTCTTTCTATCACATTGTGATCCTATCTCTATGCCATCTCCTTTGGCTGCTTCAATTGGCAAGGTGAGCACTGGCTAGATCTGGAAAGCTTTTCAGTTTCTTTCTGATATGCTATGTGTCTAAATTAGCTGCTGGCCATTGCAATATGTCGAGGGGGCCCTGAGTGAAGCCCCGCTATCCGAGAGCATATGAAAGCTCCAGAGCATAAGGTCTGCTAGTTGGCTGTCATCGAAGGAATGAGACTACTCATTTTGTCTATAGTATGTTCTAAGCTGTAAGTGACCTGGAGAGGCCCTCAAAAAGAGGTATGTGGAGTCACATGAGGTATTTTAAAAAAAATTGTTTTGGAGTATTTGTTTATAAAAGTTGTCTAGCGACGTGAACTAAGTGCTTACAAGTCTAAAATGTCAGACATTCCAGTAGGGTGTGTGTCTTAGGTTTCTGAGTGGGGCCAAGGTAAATTAGATAGCTAGCATAAGTATAAGGGAGGTGTGATCAGGAGAGTTCTCTAATTAACTGGATGAAATTCCAGGAGAGTGAGCCTTTTCCTAGGACTTTTGAAAGTGTCTCTTTTGGATTATGGACATGCCCATTGGCACATGAGAAGAAAAACACAATTCCTGGTTATATCTAGGAGACTGAGGTTGCCCCAAGTAAAAATGGCTGGTTGGAAGCCATCCCTTGACTCTTTATGGAGACCAATGACTAGAGCTGCCCCCAAAATGATTTGTTGTTCAGGGCTCTGGGGAGGATGGTCAGAAGAATTATCTTGCTGTGGTGGCCTATAAAAGACAACTGACACATTCCTTTTTTGCTCTTTCTCTCTTTCAGTTTAAGAGAAGCCTGTGTATGTATTTACCTTCCCGCTGCCAGGAGCTGTTAATGGATTGAAAATAGACTTTTCTGGCCCAAAAGATGGCAGCAACCAGGGCAGTGGTGAGAATCCTGCAGATGCACATACCAGACAGCTTGAAAAGAGAATTAATGTGTTCCTTAATCCCAACTTCATGTATAAAGGAAGAAGGATCTTGATTTTCTAATCATTACATTATGCCAGAATTTAGCTTCCTAGCCAGAGAAGGTAGCTTTCTTGGGCAGCACTTCCGGCCTTTGTTTCAAGAGGAGCACCGAGTTAGAGAATTCCTGAACAGCATGCATGTTGGAAAGAGAACTATTACAGTGGTCCCTCCAATTGGAGGATCAATAAAGGACCACAGTCATAACATGGGGAAGCAACGGATTGAACCTTTCCCTCCCCCTGGTTCTCATTAGTCTAGTGTAAGTTATTATATAACTCTATGATTACTATAGTGAGTCATGTAACTATATAGTTATATAACTATATTATTACTGTAGTGAGTTATTATATAGTTACTATAGTTACATGTCGTATAGGGTAAAGGAGCCTGTCCAGTAGCCCTAAAATCTGTTTGCCTTCTGATGGAATCTGAATCATTCAGTAGCACTATGAGTTTGGGAGACACTGGTGGTTCATGATCCTGTGGAAGAGAGGGACTTCATCAGAACATCAAGGTGTTACCCTGCTCACAACCACATTTTAAATTCCCTTTTTAGGGGAATTTATAGACTACTTTGAGATCTTTACATATTGTGTCATCCTGAGTCCTTTGTGTCTTTTTTATCCTCTGTGGGGTAAAATAAAAATTGGTCTCTTTCTGATAGGCGTTTGTTACCTAGAGGGGTGTGTGTGTGTGTGTGTGTGTGGGGGGACTCTGTTACATTTCTGGAAACCTAGACATAAGCTTTGTTTTTTGGAGATCTTCCTGAATAAAACAGAACAGATTTGTGTGATCTTAGAACTGGAGAGAGGAAGGGAAAGTACTAAGCTGCATATTCTATAAGGAAGAATTACTTTCTAATAATTAGAGCAATTTAAAAATGTAATGGGTTGCCTTTTAAGGTTCTGAGCACAAGATCGCTAGAAGTTCTTGGGAATAGATGATGTTATAGGAAGCATACCTGCATTGGATGAGAGGTTAGACTAGATTGACCTCTAAATACTTTCCAACCTGTCTTTTGATTCTATGAAGACAGTTTCAGAAGGGAAACTTATAAGGGGAATGAATGTGAAGCAGATGACTGAGTTAATCACCAGGAAATACACAAATTTTGACAGAACTCTGACCCATGTACTGTGCTAATTGTTAGATGGGAGATAGGGAACTGAAAGCTAGGGTATACTCCAAAACAGAAGTACCAGTTTGTTCCATTGGAATTTCCCAGAGCAGATGGGATCCCCTGAAGCCTTAAAAATGGTCTTTTGGCACCCGTTATCTCTCTGTAAGGATCACTTCACCCAACAATGCCTGGAGGAAAAGCTGACAGTCATCCTCTATCAGCTGCAGAGCGAAACAGTGGAAGAGGCCTGGGAGAAGTGAAAAAATAACTTATGTAATTGAAATTACAAGAAAAACTTAAGAAGAAGGGAATATAATTACCTGAATTGGAGTCTGGCCAGAATACCTGTCTTGTCTGTGTCTTATTTAGGAATAGTATAAGTGTTCCAAGAAACTAGGTCCTTTCTTCAGAGGAACCCAAAATAAAGCAGAGGGACTGTTTTTCAGATTGCTAAAAAATTGAAAATATGAATTAAAGTATTAATTTTCTTAAAACAGAACAGAAAACTAATGATTCAATCTGGCAACCCATAGTAGAGCTGTAATGGTAAATATGTTGTTATAAAAGTAATACTGTAGAGAATATATTCTTTGATGATTTAACAACAAGCTCTGGGAAAATGTCATTTAAATTGTTAATATTTGGTATCCTAGTTTCTGGCACTTCTCCTATTATTATTTGTAATGTCTCATACCCACCTTCCCCTTTCTGTGACCACCACCCAGACCCAGGCCATTGCCATAGAATTTTAAAGTTGGAAGAGGCTTTAGTGTCTATGTAGTACAACCATACTCAGAAGGCCTCCTTGCTACCTGGCAAGCAATCATCCAACCTCTGCTCAAAGATGTTAGGAAGTATTATTTGCCAACTCCTAATATCAAGCCTAAATTTGTCTCTTTGAAGCTTCTACCTCCACTGTGCTCTATTACTTCTCCTCTGGACCAAATAGAACAGCTCTAATCCTTATCCTACGTGACAGCCCTTCAAATACTTGAACAAAGTTCTGTTTGTTTCCTTTCCTCCCCTTCTTAGTCTTCCCTTTTCCAAGCTAAACATTCTTAATTTCTTCAACCCATCCTTAAATGAGTTGGAAACAAGGCCCTTCATCATAGTGGTTGTCCTCTTCTGGATGCCTTTCTCCTTGACAATGTCCTTCCTAATCTTTGACATAGAGAACTGAACAGCGGGTTTCTTCCAGATGGGTTGTGAGGGACTACTACTACCTTATTTCTGGAAGAAATACTTCTAAATACATCCCAAGTTCACATTAGTTTTTTGGTCTACCATATCACACTATTGGTTCCTATTGAATGTCCAGTCCACTGAGACTTCCTGGTCTTTTTCAGACGAACTACTGTCTAACCTTTTCTTCTTTATCTTGTACTTGTGTAGTTGATTTTTTAAAAAATACGATATAAGATTGTACAATTATTTCTATTGAATATCATCATCCTAGATTCAGGCCAAATGCTCTAACCTGTCAAGATCTTTTGGGATCCTGATTCTACTATCCAGTTTATTACCTATTTCTCCTAGATTTGTATCAATGGAAAATTTGATAAGCATTCCATCTTTTTTCTTTAAGCCATTGATAAAAATGTTAATCATCACAAGGCCAAGCACAAACTTCTGGTGCACTCTACTGGAGGCCTGCCAAGTTGACATTGAACTATTAATCAGTACTCTTTGAGTGTGGCCATTCAACAAATTCTAAATCCATCTAATCGTATTATTATCTAATACATGTTACTTTATCTTTTCTACAAAAATAATATGGGATATTTTATCAAATGCTTTGCTAAAATCTAGGTAAACAATTTCTACGGTATTCACTCTATCAGTTGAGTAACTGTCAAAAAAAAAGGAACTAAAGTTACCTGAACATGACCTGTTCATGATGAAGCTGTGCTCCTTTCTGATCACCACTTCCTTTTAGATATTTGCTAACCATCTCTTCAATGAACCATTATAGAATTTTCCTAGGATTTGAAGTCAGACTTATTTGGCTATAATTTACAGACTCTTTTCTTTCTTTTTAAAAAACTAGATATCTGACTCCCTCCTGTCCTCCAGTACTTCTCCTGTTCTATGACCATACAAACATTACTGATAGTATCTCAGCAGTAACATCTGCCAGTTCTTTTTGTATCTGAGGATATACTTCCTCTTGGCCTAGTGGCTCAAATTTATCAAGAGCAAATAGATATTCTCTTACAATCTCCTTGCTTATCAACCCTTTGTTGGCCATTTTGGTCCTACCATTGGCAGTAAAGACCCTTTGTGAGTCTGCTTATATTTTGCATTCATCTATGACCTGCACTCATCTGGACATATTACATAGCAGTTATCATGGAAAAATAGCCAAGTCTAGATCTTCTGGAACTGGCCTTAGGTCTCTATTTGTAGTGTAATCCTTTGAGAAATACCCTGTTAAATAAATCTCTCTCAAAGCAGCTGGTACTGGACTTTGGAACTCAGGAGCTCTTGAGCTCAGGATTATTCACGAGGTAACCTCTAAGGCTTGAAATGTTTATTTTTTTCTAGTTCTTACATGTACTCAGAAAACAGAAAAGTAGAAAAAAGCTGTCAGAACTCTAAGATCAAGGGACTTCATTCTTAGGCTCACTGGGGCAAATATATTCCGTGCCAATATGTGTTTCTGCTAAAATTCACCATTGTTGATAGGGATGAGGGGGTGGGAAGAAAAACTCCCTCTAGCTCCTTTGCTGGACATCCAAGGGAGATGAAGCCCTAGAAAAGAGTCTCAAGGCCAGGACTATTTCCACAAGTCACTTATAGGCCATGAAGTATGGAGTTCCCTCTCCCCTAACAAGAGTCTGTACCACCAACTCATATATAAATCAACTTCAATCCAAGCCCAGTAACTGGGAACCAATTGAATATTCCTGGTGTTTCCCTAAGAAGGTTCTCATGCCCATCCCTAGATACGTGGAGTTGGTCCCTTCTGGCAAAGGTCGGTCCCCTGGAATCTCTCATGTAGATTGAGAGAATTTAAATTGATTAGATTCTTCTGAGTCTAATCACCCCATTACACTTCTGGACAGAAGAAAAATAATGGAACAGCGCTATCCTCTCTGTTTTGTCAGTTATCTTTGTCCCATCCATCTCAAGTTGCACTTCTTTCTATCTTTCTTTATCCTTCTCTTTTCCCCCAATATAGTCAAGCAAACAAAGAAACAAACAAAAAGCACCCTTTTGTTATCTTCAGTTTCCTTAAGCAGCCTCAGTACATTCTGAACTTTAGCAATTATTTTGGGCCAGGCCTAGCTTGGGTCTGACCAGTGATTGAGGTTTGGGATTAGAATGAAGTGAGACACTGGACTGTAAAATGTAATAAAAACAACTTTATTTAAAATGAGGTTAAAAAGGATACAGTTTGTAAAATTTCAAAAGGAAACTAATTCAGGTAAAATGCTACCCTGCTTTTACCTCCATAGTTACCTTTGAAATCAGCAATGCCAGGTTAGAAGGGTGTTCCGAGAGAACAATGGAAATTCTTCAAAACTTCGGACACCAACTCCTTATAGGATGGATCTCTTATGCCTCTAGTATCGAGGAAGCCAAATCAATGTTTATCCCATAAATGACCTTCTTGCCTTCTTAAAAGCAAACCATCCTAATCTACATAGAACAAGTGCTACTGAAATGCTAATTATATGGACAAGAAACAAAATGAAGGAATAAGCATAGGCAAAGAGGAAACAAAATTATCTCTTTTTCCAAATGATATGATGATTTATTTAGGGAACCCCAGAAAGTTAACTAAAAAATTAAATGAAACAACTAATTTCATCAGAATTGCAGGATATGAAGTAAACCCACATAAGTCATCAGCATTTCTATGTTTCCAACAAAATCCAGCAGGAAGAAATGGAGAAATTCCATTTAAAATAGCTACAGAAAGTATAAAATAAGTGGGAGTTTATTTATCAGGACCCACACAGGAACTAGATGAATACAGTTACAAATCACTCTTTTTTTATAATTAAGATTTTTTATTTTTAGTTTACAACCCTCAGTTCCACATAATTTTGAGTTCCAGATTTTCTTCCCCTCCCCTCTCCTTCCCTCCCCAAGATCGCATGGAATTCAATATATCTTCTACATACAACTTCGCATTGAACTTATTTACACAATAGTCAAGTTGTAAAGAAGAGTTACGACCAATGGAATGGATCAGGAGAAAGAAGAAACAAAACCAAAAACAAACAAAAGAAAAAAACACAAAGGGAAAACAAAAACAGGAGAACAAACAGTGTGCCTCAATCTGCATTCATACTTCATAGTTCTTTCTCTAGATGTAGATAGCTCTCTCCATCATGAGTCCTTTGGAGTTGTCTTTGCACCTTCCATTGCCAAGAAGAGCAAAGTCTATTAGGATTGGTCATCACAGAATCCATATATCCGTGGTTGTGTATAATGTTCTGCTGTTTCTGCTCCACTTCAGCATTATATTATGTAGGTTTTCCATGTTATTATGACATCTGTATCATCCTCATTTCTTATAGTACAATAGTATTCCATTACCTTCATATACCACAACTTGTTCAGCCATTCCCCAATTGATGGACATCCCCTTGATTTCCAATTCTTTGCTACTACAAAAAGAGCCGCTATAAATATTTTTGTACATATGGGTCTTTTTCCCACTTGTGTGATCTTTTTTTTGGTATACAACCCTAGAAGTGGTATTGCTGGGTGAAAGGGTATGAACAGTTTTATAGCCCTTTGAGCATAGTTCCAAATTGCCCTCCAAAGTGGCTGGATAATTTCACAACTCCACCAGCAATGTAACTGTGTTCCAATTTTCCCACATCCTCTCCAGCATTTATCATTTTCCTGTTTTGTTATTTTAGCCAGTCTGACAGGAGAGATGTGGTACCTAAGAGTTGTTTTGATTTGCATTTCTCTAATCAGTAGTGATTTTGAGTATTTTTTCATATGCCTATAGATATTTTTAATTTCTTCCTCTGAAAACTGTCTGTTCATATCCTTTGACCATTTCTCAATTCGGGAATGACTTGAATTTCTATAAATTTGACTCAGTTCCCTGCATATTTTAGAGATGAGGCCTTTATCAGAGACACTTGTTGTAAAGATTTTCTCCCAATTTTCTGCTTCCCTCCTAATCTTTGTTGCATTGGCTTTTTTTTGCACAAAAACATTTCAATTTAACATAATCAAAATTATCCATTTTGCATTTTGCAATGCTTTCTATTTCTTGTTGTGTCATGAA